>CAUYUJ010019005.1:132500-140000 GCA_963575745.1 Prorocentrum cordatum | reverse complement strand
TGCGGGCGGCTGTGAGCGGCGGTTGGCTCGGCTGGTTGGCGTCGCCTCGGCTGGATCCGCCTCTCTCGTTTTTGGCTCTGGGCCCTGGCGTTCACTCCTCGTCATGCTGGGTGCCCCTCGCAATCCTGGCTGGGCTTCGTGCCCAGCGCTCGCTCACCGCCGGCGCGGGCGTCGGCCTGCGCGCCAGGGCTGCCGAGACCAGACGGCGGCCGCCTCAGCAGGACCCTCAGGACCATCCTCCTCTTACCTCCTCCTCCTCCCTCCCCTCCTCCTCCAGCCTCCTCCTCCAGCCTCCTCCTCCTCCTCCTCCTCCAGCCTCCTCCTCCTCCTCCTCCTCCTCCTCCTAATCCAGCCTCTTCCAGCCTCCTCCTCCTCCTCCTCCTCCTCCAGCCTCCTCCACCTCCTCCTCCTCCTCCTCCTCCTCCTCCTCCTCCTCCTCCTCCTCCTCCTCCTCCTTTTCCTCCTCCTCCTCTCCTCCTCCTCCTCCTCCTTTCCTCCTCCTCCTCCTCCTCCTCCTCCGCCTCCTCCTCCTCCTCCTCCTCCTCTTCTGCACCCCGCCAGGATCGATGTATGTGTGTTGCTCTTTCCTTCTGAACATACAGCCCTGGGAAGCAAACCGTACCCCCCTCCCAGCGACACAGCTAGCACCAAACAAAAACATCACTTTCGGCGGCGCCCTCCCCGCAATCAAGATAGAACATGCAATGAGACATACCATGTGCAATCAAGACGTGCACGAAGGACGGGTGGAGCGGACGCAGGACCCTTGGAGGCCGAAGCTGGGACTCTGGGGCGAGGGGCGGCGGGAGACCGGCGAACGCGGCGAGGGACGGGCCGCAGAGGCAAGGACACACGGGCACCCTAGATGAAGGCGCGCGTCCTTACCAGGCGCGTTGGCTGCATCAATGTCGCCCCGAAGGAACTCCCCAGAATCTCAACGGAGACTCAACAAAAACAAACTGAGGATTCTGAGGAATTTGGAGGACGCGGCCTCGCGTGAACGTGGGCAATACCGATGGCAGTCCTAAAGCAGACACGGACCATCTAAGGGGGCTTCTCTGGGACTGCCCACGGAGGGACAATTGCGGGCACGGCCAGGGAGCCTGATTCTGCAGCGCCCCAAGAGGGCCCAAAGAGGCCCCCCAAAAGGCCCCGCGACGACCCCAGGAGGGCCCCAGGAGGCCTCAGGAGGGGGCCCGACGAGCGCCCCAAGCTGGCCGCGATGGGCCCAGGCTGGAACAGGACGTGCGCAAGGTGGCCACTCGACGGCCCAGCCGGCTTCTTTTATGGCCCCATGGGGGCCCGAAGGCGGCTCCCACAAGGAGGGAGGGAGGGAGGGAGGGAGGGAGGGGGGGGAGGAGGAGGAGGAGGAGGAGGAGGAGGAGGAGGAGGAGGAGGAGGAGGAGGAGGAGGAGGAGGAGGGAGGAGGAGGAGGAGGAGGAGAGGAGAGGAGGAGTAGGAGGAGGAGGAGGAGGAGGAGGAGGAGAACTGCTTGCAAATGCAATGGGTGTGATGAGGACGATGCTGGTGACGCGCCCTCGAGTTAGCGACGAGTCGTGATGACGACGTTGTGCTGCGATGTAGCACCATCGTTCTCACTATCGCTCTCGCTTTCGATCTCACCAGCGACTCCACGATCGATCGATCGATCCCACGATCGATCGAACTCTCGCTCCCACAGCCCATGCCACAATCAACCTCCCTGTCGATCTCGTGTTTGACCTCACTACCCATCCCATCCTAGCGATCCCATGTTCGATTTACCTATCGACTTCACTATCGCCACCGGGGCGGGACACCCCAGGGCCACCGCCCGCCCGCCGCCCACGGAACCAACGGGACAGCACAGGACACCAACGGGACACCAGCGGGACACCGGCGGGACAACACGGGACACCACGGCGGGGCACCCGGGGCCACCGCGCGCCGAGGGGGGGCGGGAAGGCGGTCTCCTGCATCCGGTTCGCCGTAGCGACGGCGGGGTCATGCCTCTCGCGCGCCCACGCAGCTTCGCCTCGCCCGCACGCACGGTACGAACACGAAACCGAAACCAATTTCCCAGTGGGAGGCACCCTGCCCCACCGCCATCTCACCCGAAACCTCTCTCTCTATATATATGTGTGTACGTATACATATACATATACACATGTATATATACTAGATAATGGTTATATGCGTACATATATATATATATATATATATATAGATGGCGTGTTTTTGTTTGTTTGTTATGTCAGAATATATGCTCCCTCACTTTCCCTTGCACCAGGAGAAAACCCCAACAACTCCGTCAACGTCGCCTTCAAGCGTGGCATGTACACCCGGGTCACCTAAAATCAAAGCATCTCGGTCGGTGCCGGGGATGCCGAGGATGTCTCAGGCGAAACTGGCCTGAGCACCTCGCGGACCACGTCTTGGAACCAAGAGTTGTGAGAACGTCTCCAGCCAAACGGGCCACGGCATCTCAATTCAGGGCATCGCGTCGTAGCCTGGGCGGGGTTTGGAGAACGTCTCAGGCGAAACGGGCCTGAGTACCTCGCGAGCCGCATCTTGAACCCTGAGGTGTGAGCTGCGAGGATGTCCCAAGCCAAGCGGGCCAGAGAACCTCAAGTCAAGGCACCTCGGAGCCCAGGGTTCCGAAGATGTCTCAAACAGAATGGGCATGAGTACCTCGTTAACCGCGTCTTCAACCCAGAGTTGCGAGGACGCCTCAGGCCCAACGGTCAGAGCCAGGGATTGCGAAGATTTCTCAGGCAAAACGTGCCTGAGTACCTCGCGAACCGCATCTTGGAACCCAGAGTTCTGAGGACGTCGCAAGCGAAAGGGGCCAGAGCACCTCAATTCAGGGAGGGGGGCGCTTGGGCGCAGAAGCCTTCATTTGTCATTCGAGTGTTGTTGGGGCCTTGATGTGGCGTTAGGAGGAAAACTTCTGGGCCTTATAAGCTCGGGAAAAAGTCCTCCGAACGCGGCCACACGTGCACATGCCGACTGACAGCGTGTTGGGAGTGTCCACGCCCAACCCCCCGTCGTTTTGTAGCGCAGTCGTGCTATGTGTGAACCACAGGTGGGCCTCCATGGCGCACAATGCCATTACTTCGGTTTTTCACCCTCCCACCACGGCCTGCCATTATTAACCTCATGCCCGTGAGAATAAACACTAGGGGATAATAAAGTTCGGGGTTCAGGGAGAGATAATAAAAGTAGCCCAGCAGACCTCAGTATAATCTCGAAGTAAGAGATGATCAAGAGGAGACCAAGCCGAGCACGTTTTGAGACAAGAGGTGATCAAGAAGAAGAGGAGAGTAGAAGAATAATACGAGGAGAAGAAGAGAAGAAGAAGCAGGAAGAATAAGAGAAGAAGAAGAGAAGAAGAGAACAACAAATAAAACAAAACAGTTTCGAATGTATTAGATTTTGTTTACAAACGCTTTGTGAAAATTTATGTGTTTAAGTGCTCGTGTAGGGTAGCTCATGTGCCTCACTTTCCCTGGATACTCAACCCCAGGGATAATCAAGTTCAGGCGAGCGTGGGGAGAGATATACATATAAAAGAAGAACAGGAGAGTAGAATAATAATAAGATGAGAAGGAAAGAAGAAGAAGGAAGAAGAAGAGAAGAATAAGAAGAGAAGAAGATAACAAAACTATAAAAAAAAACAAGTTTCGAATGTATTAGATTTTATGTACAAACGCTTTGTGGAAATTGATGTTTTTAAGTGCTCGTGTAGGGTAGCTCATGTGCCTCACTTTTCCTGGATAATCAACCCCAGGGATAATCAAGTTCAGGCGAGCGTGGGGAGATATAGAAATATAAAAGAAGAAGAGGAAAGTAGAAGAAGAATAGGAGGATAAGAAGAGAAGAAGAAGAAGAAGAGGAGAAGATAGCGTTGCTATCTCAACATAGCGTTTCGAGGTGATAATGAAGTTCGGCCTCAGCGCTCGCCGCCCAATTTGAATTTTGTATAGGGCGACGATAATCAACTCTAAACACTGAAGGGGGGGGTCCCTTTATTATCATCGGCATGCGGTTATCCGCCCAGCGTCGCAAAAAAGGTGGCCAAGACGAATTGCGAGTATGCCAAGTCGAACGACCACCGCAAAAGTGTGAGGACGCCTCGAGCGGCACGGTGCCGAAGCCATGCCGAACCGGGGCCACACCAGGCAAACTGTGCGAACGCCTCCAGCGGAACTGGGCTCGCACGCCAGGCCAAGCCACGACAAGACCATGCAACTCATGAGGGGGGCCAGGCTTGGGAGCGGCCAAGAGGGGGGTGTCCAAGAGGGGGGGGGTGCAAATCATGGCTGGCGGCATGTGCGTGGCCCAGCGGGGGGGCCAGGGGCGTAACGAAATAAGAAGAGGCGCCATGAAATCTGGAGAAATATCATGGCCCCCGCCATGATAATATCCACCCTCCCTAGTCATCACCCCCCTCTTCGCCGCCCCCGACAGGCGGAACCAGTGCCCAACCGGGGCCTAACCGGGCAAACTCTGAGGCCGTCGCTGGCCCATGTGCCTGCCACAGACATGCGACATCTTGATGTTTTAAAATACGGGGTCCCTGGAGATCCCGACCCTTTCCCCGGCACCGGTTTTTCATCCTGAGTCGTGTGTTGACGGCCCCGAGGCCCGGCGAAGGACCCCCCAGGCCGACATTGGCCAAATGCCTCCCGTTCTGATGTTTGAACGACACGGTCCTGTCTGGGAGGACGTCTCTGGCCGCAGTGCCCGCGCACACTTCGGCACACCACTCAAGCCAAACCGCGCCCAAACCAAGCGAACACCAGGGCACAAACCAGTCCGATTCCAGGGCTGCCTCGCACGGGGCGCGCGCGGCGGATCCAGGCCAGGCCAAGCCAGAGCGGGCCAAACTGGGGGACGAGCCCGGCAGTTCCTGAGGAGCTGAGCAGAATCGCCCAGACCAGGCTCCGCCCACTCTCCTATAAGGCTCGAGGTAAAGGAGTGGATCACCCTAGGGCCCCCCCGCCCGCAGGCAGAAGCGCGTTCAGACTGTTAGGGAAGGGGGGCGTTTGGCCCGCGCGTCCGCTGATGCGGACGAGGTGGGGCGCAGCAGCCTTCATTTGTCATTCGGGTGTCGGTGTAGCGTTGGGAGAAATCCGCCGCCCCTGTCGGCGTGTGGAAAGCGCTGTTACGTTTGCCTCGTCTCCGTCGACGTCGTCGTCGTTGTCGTCGCCGTCGCCGCTCCCTCTCTTTCCCTGGGCCCGTCGCGGCTCTCCCCTTTTCCTGGGCCCTCCTCCTCAAGCGCGCCAGCCAAAACGAAATCGAGCAACGTCGTAATTGAGTCGAAGGGAAGCCCCTTCCCTTTGATCCCTTCCCTGCCAGCGGGGGGGGGTCCCGGGGGATAGTCTCGGGGGAGGGTCTCGGGGGGGGGGTCGCGGGGGGTGGTCCTGGGGGGGTTCCCGGGGGGTCCCAGGTCAGAATACAAACCCTCCCTGGGTGGGTCCAGGGCCCAAAAAGGTCCCAAGACCCAAAACGAGCCAAGAGTGCCCCAAGAGGCCCCCAAGACGGTCCAAGAGGACCCCGAATCGCGGAACGATCGGTCCAAGACGTCTTACGGCCTCCAAACGACCCAAGAATGCTAGAATACGCCCCAAGAGGCCTCGAAAAATACTCCCAAGAGAGCTGCCTTCTCAGCTTCCCGACGCTCCAAAACGGCCTAAAAGGCTACAACGATCGCCCCAAGAGGCCTCCAAGAGGGCCCGAAGACGGCCCAAGACGCCTACAAGACTGCCCAAGAGGCCCCCAAGAGGGCTCCAAGAGGGTGCCCAGACAGGGAAACCAAACGGACATTTTGAGCCCTCGGCCCCGAGAGGCTCCCAAGAGGCTCCCAGGAGGCCCCCAAGAGGCCCCCAGAAGGCTCCAAGAGGCCCCCAAGAGGCCCCCAGGAAGCCCCAAAAGGCCCCCAAGAGGCCCCCAGGAGGCTCCAAGAGGCCCCCAAGAGGCCCCCAGGAAGCCCCAAGAGGCTCCCAAGAGGCTCCCAAGAGGCCTCCAGGATGCTCCCAGGGGCTCCAATACCGCCCCCAAGAGGCCTCCGAGAGCGCTCCGAAGAGACCCAAAACAGAATCCCTGAGGACTCTGATCCACGTCAGGGTCGTCGTCGTCGTCGTCGTCGTCGTCGTCGTCGTCGCCGCCGTCGTCGTCGTCGTCGCCGTCGCCGTCATCGCCGTCGTCGTCGTCGTCCCCCTTCAGGGTCGGCGGCACCGGCCGTACGGCCTTCGCCATACTTCCAAGCCTGTCATTTGTGAACTGCTAATACATAGCAACCGCAAATAATAGGAGACCTGTGCACTCGCATATGAAGCTACATCCGCACATCGGCCGTACATACACGCACTAGCGCATGCAGCTACATGCGCTATCCATGTATACTAGCGTTGCCGTGTGTAGCTACATCGGCATATGGCTGCTTTATACACGCATGTGAACTGCTAGCGCGTGCTGTGTTACCAGTCATAGTTACACATCCGTATGCATATAACCATGTATGGTATATACGTTGATGGGACTTATCCGAACCAGATCAGCTCACATACATCAATTCATTAAGAACAAATAGCAACTTGGCAAGGCTATATGACAGCATCGCCCAAGGAACTTCAAAGAAGTCTCAGCGACAATTCAAAGGGGCCACATTCGAAGCTGGTCTCCCACCACCCATCTCGGGTAGGGGCCCCCCAGCTTGGAGCGCCTGACGAGGGGAATCGCCCCAAACATGCGACGTCCTGATTTTTTCAGGACGGGGTCCCGGGAAGTCCCGACCCGTTCCCCAGGACCGGGTTTCCATCCTGAGTACAGTCAAAACGTGTATTAAGGACGCGTGGTAAGGACGCAAGACCCTTGGAGGCTGAAGTTGGGATTTTTTGGGCGGCGGCGACCAGTGACAACGGCAACGGGCGGGCCACAGAGACAAGGACGCAAGGGTATCCTAGATGAAGGCGCGCGTCCTTACTAGGCGCGTTGACTGTACTTCTTGGACGGCCCCGAGGCCGGGGGAGGGCCCCAAGAGGCCGAAAATGGCCAAGAACCTCCCCTCGGCCTGATGTCTGCACGACGCAACCACGCCTGGGTCCCGGGGAGCACCGGGGGAGCCCGTGGCCGGAGCCCTCCCTCTGCGCCTCTGGCCCTCCGCGAGAGGAGAAGCTGGGGGCGCGCGCCCCCTTCGGGGGGACAGCGCTGCCTCCCGGGCCCTGGTGCCGGAAGCGCTGCAGGTCCCCTGTGCTCAGCAAGGGGGGCGGGGGGGTGTTGTGTTTGCCCTATAAGGCTATGTCTGTGTAGTCTCTCCCTCTCTCTCTCTCTCTTTCTCCCCCTCCCTTTCTCCCTCCCTTCTCCTGTCTGCATCCACGCTTCGCGTTCGCTCTTCGCCTCTATCTCTCTCTCTTTCTCTCTGTCTTTCTCTCCCTCCTGCTTGCAGACGGTGTCGATGTTCCGGTGGGCACACCCGGTTCGTGGCGCGCCACATGTTTGTTTTGCGTATTGCGCCCC
>CAUYUJ010019005.1:100000-125000 GCA_963575745.1 Prorocentrum cordatum | reverse complement strand
TTACCTCGGCATAGACTGACAATGGCAAGCCTTTGATGACTTCGATGACTACGGGAATGATGCCATAGAGAGACGTTGCCAGCAACACGTCTTCAATCCCAAGTATGCCCAGAAGTAAAAGGTGTTCGATCGGTGCTTGACTGCCAATGTCGACACCATTACTATCAAACTACTGGCCGCTACAAAGACGCAGAAGATACACAGAGCCCTTGCGCATCCGCCCTGCGGGCTGGCAGTGTCTTCGTGGTCTGAAAACCCTGCGGGGAAGCTGTAGCATCGTGCTGCTTGTCGCCGCGCGCCGCGGCCGCCGCCTCCGTCTCCGCACCCATCACCCAACCGTGCGCTGGTCCTCCTCCCCCCTCCCCCCCCCCCCTTCCCCTTCCCCCCCCCCCCCCCCCCTCCTCCTCCTCCTCCCCCCCCTCCCGTTGATAGATTGGCGGATTGCGTAAGCAATTATGAAGGATAAATGACCCACTCGATGTCTGATTTTCCACCTCGTGAGGCTCCAGGGGCAGAGAACAAGACAAAGGTTGCGAGAACAATCTAATATGAGCAACAATACACTCCCATCACCGCTTAAGGCCCGAGGCCACGTTTGGAGAGGCCGCCATCGGGTTTAAAGTGTATTACCTGCTGCTCTGCCACATCTAAACGATGCCGTCGAGCCAGAACGGCTACAGACACAAATGCGCAGAAGCACAGCAAGAAAACACACAGTGGGAACAAACACGCGTGCTCAGATCAATCAGGGCGGGAGGTAGACAACAACTGCTGCCCACAATCGGTCGAAGACAATCCCCAGAAATAGTCCCCTCAATCGCACGAGCCGGTCAACATGCGCCACGCTAGGCGCGTGAAATGAAACAGCTCCCTGCTTCCTGCGGCCTCCACCTCCGCAGAATCGACGCATTGACGGACTCGTTCAAGCACGTCCTTCATAGCATGGTGGCGATAGAACTCTTGAAGGATACTTACTGGCGATACTCTCGCCGAAGGGCGCGCATCAGGGACATCACGCGTCGTGGTGGGCCCAGAAGCACAGACACCACCCATTTCCAACATGCCTGTGTACAGTGCCGGCACGCGCGACCTCCTCAGAGCGATGGCAAGCTTGCGCACGGACGTGAGGAAGTCGCTCTGGTGTCTGCGGCTTGTGCACAGCATTGGTTTTGAAATTGCTTTGACTCCCCAACCAGAGCGAAAGGCTTCCAGAACGAGCAAGTGGAGCGACTCAACAACGAGACGCGAGACTTGCCCTTAGCATAGTTGGTTGTATGATAAAATCGGGCAGACCATGAATGTCCGGAGCGTTGTGGAACTCGCATTCGGACCCCACGGGAGGATCCGAGCTACTTTCGGCCAGGCGTCACGGCCAAGCGCGAAATCTTTGTTCACATTTCTTGGCCAAACATCGATACCACCTTCGGCATTGACCGCAACTTCGGCGGCTAAGAAACGCACGCTTTGTCCATGCTCCTCCAGATCACATCCTACGTCCTGGGGCCGTAGCTTGTTCAGACCGTTGAACAAACACGCAGGACAAAATATACGAGATATCAGAAGCGTGTCGTCGACGTGCAGCAAGCCTGCGACCAATTGACATGGCCCCAGACCAGGTCTGGAAGGGCAGAACCAACCGATCTCTTGACGCTTCGCCGGATCATTGTGCCATTTCTCAACCTCCATGCCCAAGTCTATCAGAGTCGCTGGCTCCGGTAAGGAGCCCCCCATGGGCCATCCCATGCGCCGTCGTACCACAAATTGTCAAACCAAGAACTTGCCATCCGCAGCCACGAGCGAAGCGAGGCTCTCCATTTCGTCGAACAAGATAGTGCGGTGCCCAGGCTTCTTGCCCAAGTGTTTGATCAGCTCCCCATCCGCTGTCTTACTGTTGCGCACGGCCACGCCGATAAAATTGAGCCGTCAGAGCCGGTCTAAAAGCATCTTCATCTTTTGGACGCCTCGCTGCATGGAGCTGTTCTTGAAAAGCTGGGCAGCGTCTACCTTTGCAAAGGAATAACTCGACGGTTTCTTTGCGCCGCAGGGGCAACGCGTAGCGTACTCTTCCAGAAGAGCTAATTGTCCAGCACGTTTCCGAATTTCGACCCTGGTGTCGCATTGCTTCCAAAGCGTCCAAACCGGCATTCCTGCAAGACGCACGGCTAATCGATAAGCTCTGCTTGCCAATTTGAGCGTCGAGCGGATGGGATGCGCCGCATCTGCCACGATTTCACGAAGATGGGCGCGAGCACGATTACAATTCAAACCTTGACGAGGAAAATTGTGCAGGCACTTTCCCTTAAACGTCTGGTACGCATGAGGAATATGCCGGGTGTCCAATGTAAAACTGCGATCTCGCACAAGCCGTGCAGGAACATACAACATTAGAAGTTCTTTTCTGCACTCCACTGCGTCTGAAAGCGTCCACCTCCACATAGGCTCGTAGTACTGGGAATCGCAAAAATGTTTAAGATCATCCTTGCCACGTAGCCCTTGGATGAGCAACACACCCACCTGTATTTATCTTTATCCAGTGGTGCGAACACGCGCCCATAGGCACAATACTTGTCCAACACTTGCTCTAACAAATTGCCGTAAGCTGACAGACGATCCCAATTGAAATCGCCACTGCAGTGCAACTCCGTTCGCAAGGTTCCGCGGATGCTCTTGTTAGAAACCGGCAGCCGGAACCACCAGCGAAGATTCATGAGCTGCTCGAATAAATGTTCAGCAACATCAGCCTGAGCATCTGGAACAGCAAAAGAAAAGTGCCAAGGCAGCCACTCGACATCAAGACATTGTGCATAATAGCGTAACTCGAACACCGAACTCGGTACATCATGTATCCCAAAGCGTCTGGACAAAGGCCTGAACGAACTCAGATAATCTAGCGCACCTGTCCCCCGAGACTGGCACACAGCGGTTTTGTGGCAAACGTAATACACGATGTCATCGCAAGACAAAGACCGAGAAGCATGATACACCATTCGATGCACGCATCGCCGTGCAATACGTATCAAAGGCTTTGCATTGGTGGGAATGCGCAGCCAAAACAATGATGCTCTGCAAACCCCAGCCGTGGAGAGAAAATAATCAATCCTCCTCCGTGCAATATCGCACCTGAAAGCGGGGAGGCTGCCAGCAAGTCTCCAAATCCGCAAGGCTAATGAAATTGGATTGCGGGCTCGCCAAAAAAACTTCCAGGGAAATCGATGCCTTGGTTGTGCTAGATATACAACAAGCAGATGCACCCACTTCCACGAATACATGCCGTGCAAAAGAATGCTGATGATGTCTCGCACATGAGCCAGACTGGCGGCCAACAGTGCAGAGAACGAGTACGACCACCATGCGTAGCGACCCGCAGACGCAGATCGACGAGCAAAGGCAACCTGCAAATTCAACCTGATTTCTTGCATGTGTCCGGGTTTGCGCCTAAACCTGGGAAACGGTCTGTCACGATGATTTCGGTATGAAACGTGTTGGTGTTGTTTTTGCTGCAGCGGAGAGGGCACTGCTCGAATACAAAACTGTTCGTAGTCCAACACGTGACCTTCAGAACCGAAAACACCAGGCAACATACGCATCACATGCGGGTCATATTTTTCCACGTCCTGTACTTCAACTCTGGTCTGCAGGATTTCTCCCTTCGCCCATGCGTGGCAAGAAAATGCTCTCTGAACCGACAAACGTATCCGGACTGCACGCAATGAGACTTCCTAGCGACATTTGCTTTTCCAAAATAGTGCGAACCAATATTCGCCATCCAGAAAGCGTACTGAAAAGACTCATCACGCACCCTCCCAGGATGCCAGATCAAATCATGGACTGTCCCGGCGTACCCGCGCAAGAACTTCTTCTGGGCGTCTCCGTAAAAATGACGTTGAAGCTGCAACGGCATGGTGCGGAGGATCACCCGCAAGAAATGCTTCCTGCCTTTGCACCGTGCAACATCACACATGGACAAAAAGAACTGCAAATGCGTGCCAACTCGCCAAAGAGCATAGTCATGTCGATCAGACACACGTCCGGCTAGAACCCACCTGCAAAATACCGCAAACATGTCTCTCAAATGATTTATTGCACCTGGCAGAAGTTTGTTTTCGAAGTACAAGTATGTACAACCAGTAATCATGATCGAGATGTGTTGGTATGCATGTTCTGTGCACCGCCGGGAATCACGACTACTCAATCCCACAGTGAGTGCAAGCCTACGCGCGAACACGCTCGCACTCCACTGCCTGAGATGTCCTCGGGCAACGGTTTCCGCATTGTCTGCATGTATCTGGCCGAACAGACGCTCGAACGCACAAACGAACGCCATGCCGAATATAAGTTAGATGGAATCTGGATGTGCCTGCGGCGCCGCTGGTAACACGGACCTGCCACAGTGAAAATCTGTTGATAGATTGGCGGATTGCGTAAGCAATTATGAAGGATAAATGACCCACTCGATGTCTGATTTTCCACCTCGTGAGGCTCCAGGGGCAGAGAACAAGACAAAGGTTGCGAGAGCAATCTAATATGAGCAACAATACACTCCCATCACCGCTTAAAGTCCGAGGCCACGTTTGGAGAGGCCGCCATCGGGTTTAAAGTGTATTACCTGCTGCTCTGCCACATCTAAACGATGCCGTCGAGCCAGAACGGTTACAGACACAAATGCGCAGAAACACAGCAAGAAAACACACAGTGGGCACAAAGACGCGTGCTCAGATCAATCAGGGCGGGAGGTAGACAGCTGCTGCTCCCCCCCCTCCCCCCCCCCTTCCCCTTCCCCTTCTCCTTCCCCTTCCTCTTCCTCCTCCTCCTCCCCCCCCCCCTTCCCCTTCCCCCCCCTCCTCCTCCCCCCCCCTCCCCCTCCCCATTGGGGGCTCCTGCTCCCGAGGCCCCCTCCCCCCCTCCTCTTCCCCTCCCTCCTCCTCCCCCCCCCCTCCCCTTCCCCTCCCTCCTCCTCCCCCCCCCCCTCTCCCCCTTCCCCTCCCTCCTCCTCCCCCCCCTCCCATCCCCCCCTTATTGGGGGCTCCTGCTCCCGTGGCCTCCCTCCAAAGGGAGCCCTCAGAAAAACCCGAGGGTGACTGAAGGGGCCCCAGGACACACAAATAAATAGACACAAATAGCAGGATTCCATAGATTTTCATATATTTCCTGATTTTTGTCTTCCCCCCCACTTTCCATGTAATCCCATATGTTCTGCGGAATCGGCGATTCATTGTGCCTCTCCCGAGTGACCCTGACGCTTCCCGGAGCAAGCCCAGCGCCTCTGTGGCAGCACCCGCCAGCGCCCCTTCCTCCCGCACGCCCGGCGGGCCCCGCCCCCCCAAGACGAAGCCAGGACGAGGATCAAATTAGGTCGGGCGTGCCCCCCTACGGGCGGAGCCTGGGCGAAAAATTGGAAATACAAACAAAAAAATCAAAACTAGTAGAAAAATCATCCCCTGACTTTCTTTGTTGACCTTTGAACCTTCCCCCTGTGCAGGGACGTGCCCGACTTACGGCTAAAATCGGGTGAGGATAAATCGAAACTCTCTGAGATCTGGCGGATCTGGAGAATGTCTCGGGCGCCGCGGCCTTCTCAGAGCGTTCTGGAACGCTCTGAGAGCCTTCAGGCAAGCTCTGGAACGGATGCATCCTCGTCCTAGCCCCGTCCGATCCCCCCCGCCCCACTCCCTCCCCCGGGAGCCCTCAGGAAACCGAAGGCTGCCCCGGCGATGTCCGTAGCGCGCTCCAGGAGTCCACGATGATTTTCTCTGCAAGCCTGAGCACTTCCTAGCAAGTCAGGAGGGAAAAAGAAGACAGACACAATGCATCGTCGACTCCCAGGGAAGTATGGAAAAAGATTGGAAGTGGGGGGGGGAAGGCAAAAAACCCAGGAAAAATACTCGAAACTCTGGGGAATCTTTTTATCTGTGTATTTATTTGTGTGTCCTGGGGCCCCTTCAGCAGGATCCGACGCCCCAGCAAAAAAAGCCGGGACGGGCGGGCTGGGCCGCCGTCGGCCGCTCGGGCGCCGGGCCTCGGGAGCGTCGAGAACGACTCGGGACGAAAAACTGGCCCTACAGGCCTCGGAACAAATTAGCGAGCACATGCCACATTTCTCGAGCGCGAAAGATACCCGTACCCTTACCCAGACGGGGTGGCAAGGGGCCCTCGGGGCATCACCCCCCCTGGGTCCGGGTCGGCTCCCGAAACCACCATACATACCCGTACCTAGACGGGGTGACCCAACCACCACCCCAGCTAGGTCCGGGTATGTATGGTTGTTTCGGGCACCGACCCGTACCCAGACGAGGTGGCGGCAAGGCCGAAAACGCTCTAGCGGGCGGCCCTTTTCACCCCAGCTGACTCCGGGTCCGGGTATGTTTTGGGGTAATGAACATTCATCCGTCAACGCTTCCCCCTCCCCCCAATGTTCAAAGTTGGCGGTGGGTCTGACGAGATGCACTTCGACCGCAGTCTCCCCCGCGCGTGCCAACGCTGAATTTGGGGGGGAGGGGGAGCGTTCAGTAATTGTTTCCCTCTACCGTAGGGAAGCGGTCCGGACCTCCAGCAGGCGAGCTCAGACTTGAGTCGATAAGTCGGATCGGCGAACGAAATTAATCGAATCGGCGGAAATCGGCAGCCAAGTCGGGAAAAGACGAATCGGCGGACGTCGGCAGGCTAGCATGCCTCCGATGAGAAATCAACATCCACAATCCGAATCCCAAGTCGAACAGAATCGGAATCGGAAGCCATCGACATCGAACCGGATCGAATCGGAGGACTCGAAACGAGCTGGATCCAAGGCCCACGCATCCAAGAAGTTGGAGCAGCCGGACGACTGGGCACGGGAGCACAGACGCTGGAGTCTCAGGGGGAGGCGCGTCCTCGAGCGCCGCTTCGTGACGAGGGCGGCGGCAGCCTCGAGGAGGCGGCGGCGTGCTCGCAGGCCTCCGATGGGGGCCACGGTCCCAGACAGGATCGCGTCGTAGAAAATCAGGACGGGCGGTGTTCGGCTAACTTCGGCCTCGGGGGGGGGCCCCTCGATGGGCCTCGACGGCTCAGGACGAAAAACCCGTCCGGGGGAAAGGGACGGGACTTCCAGGGTCCCCGCATGGAGAAAGTCAGGACGTCGCATGTCTGGGGTAGCTTCGCGAATCGTCTGGCGTCAGGCCACCCGCACATCTCACCTCATCCTCCGGCTACACGCAAGAGTGACCGTGGGCAAGAGTGACCTTTGGTGGGCGGCTTTCGGGGAGCCGCGGGGGGGTCCAAACCCGAGCGCGCAAGCCGCTGCTATCGCATCGCTTTGGGCGATCGGGGGACCCCAGTGGGCCAGCACCAAAGGTCACTCAGGCAAAAGGTCACTCTCACGTGAAGTCGACACCCCCCGCTCATCTCACCTCCCCTGCGATCCGACGTACTTGGAGAAACAGCTGCAACCTCGTGAAAAATCACGACCGGAGCCCCAGACCTTATCCTTCTGCGCCATTTTTCAAGCCGGATCCATCCGTGAAGGTCCCCAGGCCTGACATTGGGCGAAAACGCCAGGTGCGAAGAAATGGCAACGCCTCCCCGCGCCCTTCGGCGTGCAGATGGGGTCGGAGGACCGCGCCGCATCGCCGATGCATCGGCGATGTATCGGCGATGTATAGGCGATGCATCGGCGATGCACCAGCAACGTTGGCGAAGGCTGGCGAAGTCGGCGTGGAGAAAATCGGGCTCCACATCGAGCCGCATCGCCGATGCATCGGCGATGCGGCGCGGTCCTCCGACCCCATGTACTCCGACCCAATCCAGACATGCGATGTCCTGATTTGTTCCAGACGGAATCCCTGGAAGCTCCGAACCTTTCCACGGGACCGGTTTTTCGTCCTGAATCGCTTTTTGACGGCCCCGAGGCCCGGCGAGGGCCCCCCCGAGGCCGAAACTCGCCAAACACCTCCCGTCCTGTTTTTTTGTCTTTGCTACGACGCGACCACGTCGGGGCCCTTCTCCCTTCCCCCCCCCACCCCCCAGGCCGCTCCCCCCCCCGCGCCCTTCGGCGTGCAGATGTCCAGCGGCAGCTGCAGGTACTCGCACAGCAGGATCTCGTAGAGGCACCTCCCCCGCGGGCCCGGCCGCTCCCCCGCCCCGCGTCGGCCACCTGCGCCCCGCCCGGTGTCCCACGCCTGCGCGCCTTCGTCGTCGTCGTCGTCGTCGTCGTCGTCGTCGTCGTCGTCGTCGTCCGTCGTCTTCGTCGTCGCCACCATGTACCCCTCGAGTTTCCGACCCCATATCCGTGGCGGCCGACACACCTGGAAGTGATGAGGTCGTCGTCGTCGCCGTTTACTGATATACGGGATTCCCCAACCTGCGCGTTGAAGCCACCAGCGAGTATAATATGACGTCGTGTTTTGATGCTCTCTCTCTCTCTCTCTCTCTGTGTGAATCCCGTGGATCGCGTCGTACATGCGCTGAATGTGCGGCGCCCAGAGTGTAGAACATATGCGGCCACCAATTGCAAGTTTTCTTTTCAGCAGCATCGTGGCGAGTCTTGGCGAGTGGGCCCCAAATCTCTGTATGCTCTTTCCCCAACGCTTGTGTATAAGAATAGCAACTCCGTGGCACGCCTGGTCATTGCCAGATCCAACACACGTATGCCCTTCCAGGGTTGTCCATAATTCTGTTGTCGTCGTCCTCAATGTCTCCTTGATGAGCACAAAATCCCAATGGCAATTGTCGAGCTCTGAGGTGAGTTCGTTGACCCGGTCGTGTGTCGTAAATGCCCAATCATTTTTGTGAATGACCGTTATGCGTATGTCCCGTCGGCGCTCGTCAATGGTCGGTGTCCTTTTCGTTGGTGCTGCTGGTTGGTCGTGGTCGGCGCTGGTCTGGATTGCTTGGTGTTGGCTTGTCGCTGCTAGTCGGCTGTCTTGTTGTTGTGTGTGCGGTCTGCGGTTGATTGGGTGTGTGTTGCTGGTGGTACTGGTATGTTGTCGATTGCGTCGTTGTTTGCTCGTCGTTGTTGGTCAGTGCTGGATGGTGTGAACTTTCTGGTGTTGGTCGGTGCCACTGCTGGCGCTGGTGGTCGGTGCTGGTGGTGGTGGTTTGGTCAAGTGTTGCTGGTCTTGTTGGTCGGTGGTCAGTGTTGTTGGTTGTGGTGGTTGGCTGCGGTCGAGGTTTGCTGGTTGTGATTGGTCGTGGTAGTCGGTCGCTGCTGGTCGATGGTGCTGTTGCTGTTTGTGGTGGTCAGTGCAATTTGGCAGTGGAGTGCGCCGTGCTGTGAAAATGCTCAGTGGCACGTCGCCGTCTGCATGTGCAAAGCCCTTTCTGCCACCGCCTGTGCTGCGTGCTGGCATTGTCGTCGAAGGTGGTCGCGACGCTGACCAAGACGATGTAGGTCCTGAGAGCTGAATTCCTTGAGAGCGGGGAATAACAAATGAATTACCGGATTCGTCCTGTAGAGCACTCTCAAAAGTCTCAGCGTTCCTGGGAAGATTCGTCCGGATTCAACTTGGAGAGAGGGGGACAGGGAATGGAAAAATCGAATGCCTATGGAAATGAATTCTTGATGGTGGGCGAAACTCAATATTGTGGGTTGTATTGGCCCCATGTTCCCGGGAGGGAGGGGCATCCCTTCACTCAGACTCGGTCGCTGGGTCGGGGTCAACCTTTTTCCTCCATGCGTCCATGGACGCCTTCACGTCCTGCTCAACCTTCTTGGCTGTTCCCTTAGTGCGCCAGGCCCCGGACTCATCGATCCAGGCCACCTTCCGGCCGTGAACCTCCACCACGCTCTTCTGCCAGACGATCTTGATGTCCTCATCCTTGGCGTGGCCCTTGCGGGTGAGGTGGAACTTGGTGTGACCAAGTAGTTTGTCATTAGTCCTCTCTTTCATTGTGGAGTTGTTCCGGCAGAAGACGGGCTTCACGTGTTCTTTACCCTTGATCGGTTCCATTTTCTTGTAGAATCGATTCTGTGAGATGCGACCTCGAATGTGATGATCCCCATCTTCGCAGGATTTCCGCAAGCTTCCACCTTGGCGGTGTGGCTGTCGCCCAGCACTTCGGTGAGTATCGCCTCGATCTTGGCGATGATGATGTCCAGTTCCATACGCTCCTTGAAACCTAACGCGAGCACCTGCTTGTCCCAGATGTCGGAGTCCGACTCCTGGTGGTTCCTGCGGATGGGGATTTTTGAAAGCTGTATGTGCTCGACCTCCTTCTGCACTGTGGCCACAGTCTCCTTGGTCTTGTTGATTTTGTCCTCTAAGCTGGCTATGGTCAACGACGTCTGGAGGGCAGCCTGCTTCGCGGATACCGCTTCGGTCTTGGCTTCCTGAGCGATGGCAAGGCTTGCATCAGCAGTCGTGCTGAGGCCTCCCATCAGGCAGGCCCTGGAGTTCCGCAGACCTTTCCTCAACTCTGTCAGGTTTGGGAATGATTTTCGGCTTCTTGTGATCGTCGGGAAAGTGAGTTGCTCCATTGGGCAACATGTTTCGCCATGATGCTAAGCACAGGATGTGTAGAGATATGTTGCAAAGAAGTAATAGAAGGAGATGGGAAACCCCAGTTCCTATCGAGACGATTTTTCCTCGTTCGAGCCTTCCTCGCTTGAGCCAAAATGGCTAGGAGGAAGGAGAAGGAGGAGGAGGAGGAGGAGGAGGAGGAGGAGGAGAAGGAGGGAGAGAGGAGGCAGGGAGGGAGGGAGGCAGGAGGAGGACAAGGAGGAGGAGGAGGAGGAGGAGGAGAAGGGAGGGAGGGAGGGAGGGAGAAAGGGAGGGAGAAAGAGAGGAGGAGGGGGAGGAGGAGGAGGAGGAGGAGGAGGAGGAGGTGGAGGAGGAGGAGGAGGAGGGAGGACTGGACTGCGCTGCGCCCTCGAATGGGAACGGCTGCCCGCTGTTAGTGAATATTGCCCCATGTTGCCATGCTCTTGCCTCTCGCAGTGAACCTAGATCCCCCTCCCAAGAAACACAATCGTGCCATGTGCAATCAGAAGAGGGTAGGTCTGCATATCGGAGAAGGGGGTGGCGGATGAGCTGGAGGATGACCCTGAGATCCGACGTCTCGAACATTTGAAACATCGTGAAACATCACGACCCGAACCCTCGATCTCCATCTCTCTGGGCATTCTTCGAGCCAGATCAATCTGCGAAGGTCCCCAGGGCCCGGAACAAGTGCAACGCGAAGGTCTCAGTGGAGGTGCTGTGCCTCGGGGGAGGAGGTGGCGGATGAGCTGGAGGATGGGCAGGAGGAGGAGGAGGAGGAGGAGGAGGAGGAGGAGGACGAGGAGGAGGAGGAGGAGGAGGAGGAGGAGGAGGCCTATCTGCGCTCTTGCACCTCGGTCCAGGGGAACGGGTCCGGGGGAATGGGTCACAGGGAATGGGTCCGGGGGAAGGGGTCGAGATCCCTGGGGGTCCTGTGGTTTGAACCGAATAGAGCCACGAACCCCAGCTTCAGATGTGCGTTCCCGCGCTGCGAGATTCCACTCCAGGGCCGAAGGAGGCCGCCCATGGCCGTGCAGCAGGCTGCGCCGGAGGCTCGTGCAGTCGCTGTGGTCACCCGAAGGCTTTGTCTGTGCGGCTGTGCTTGTGGACTGCACCACGGCCGCCCACCGCACTCTGGCCCTGCGCGCCTCGCTGCTGCTGCACACCCCCTGGCTGCTCATCGTCGAACTCTTCGACGTCTGAGCGTCCCTCCTTCCTCTCGGCCGCCCGCCCCCCCCATCTCTTTGCTCGCCGGCCAATTCGCTAGACAGTGCCCCTTTCTATAGCTTCTCGCTGGAGCGAAGTTCGCCGCCTCGCCGCTGACGAAAACAGTATTTCTGGACTGCACGTTTGGGACGTGCGCAGCGGGGCCGTTCTGAGGCCTCCGGGAAGCCTGTGGGCTGCGCATCGGACTTATTATCGGAGAAGGTGCTCGAAAATCAAGCGGGGCTTCTCTGGGTGCCCTCACGGCGGGCCCGGCTTCCGAGACAGAGGGCTGCCAGGGCAGGGCCGGAAACGAGGAGTCGTACGTTCGGTCCCGCGTTGCACGGTTCCTGCATGAAGCCTGGCCTGGTTGAAGCCTCCGACCGGGTCCCTGATGAGGGTCAGGAGGCAGGGAAGGGGAGGAGGAGGAGGAGGAGGAGGAGGAGGAGGAGGAGGAGGAGGAGGAGGAGGAGGAGGAGGAACGGGGGGAGGAGGAGCGGGGAGTAGAAGGAGGGGAAGATAGGAAGCAGGGTGGAGCAGGGCAAGGAAGGATTGTGCCCTTCCGAGCTGCCCAGGGCCCTCTTGGGCCGCCGTGAGGGGCTGGGGCCGTCTTGGGGCGCTCTGTGGGATCTCTGGGACCCTCTTGGAGTCCTTCTGTGGCGCTCCTCGGTTTTATATTGGGAACCTTTGGGAGCCTTCTGGAGCCTCTCTTGAGCTGTCTTCGGGCTCTCGGGGGCCTCTGGGGCGATCTTGGGCTGCTTGGAGCTCTCTCTGGGGCCTCTCCTGGGCTGTCTCGGGGCGTATTCTGAATGAGGCCTTGTCTGATTGAAGGCTCGACGGGGTTCCTGGAGAGGGTAAGAAGGCACGGAACGGGGAAGAGAGAAAGGGGGGTGAAGCAGGGCGAGAAGGGAATCGGGCCCGTCTGGGCTGCATAGAGCCCTCTTGGGACGTACTGGGGGGCTAAAGCTGTTTTGGGGCGCTCTTGGGATTCTCTCAGGCCCTCATACGGGGGCCTTCTATAGCGCTCTTCGGTTTCTCTTGGGAGCCTTTTGGAGCTCTCTCGAGCCTTTCTTGGACTGCCTTCGGAATCTGGGGCAGCTCTTGGGCAGTCTTGGGTCGATCTGATGGTTCTCTTGGACGCCTTCCCTCTGGGGCCTCTCGTGGGACGTCTTAGAGCTCTCTAGTGCTGTCTTGGAGCCCTCTTGGACTGTATGCGGGCTCTCTTGGGGCCCTCTTCGGCAGTCTTGAGCCGATCTTGGGGGCCATTGGGGCCGTCGTGGACGCTATGAAGACCAGGAAAGGAGCAGGCGAATGACGTAACCTTCCCCAAGGGAGTTGCATGATGTTCGCCCCTTCGGGGCCCTCGGGGGCCTCTGGGAGTTATCTTGACGGCTCTTTCAGCGCTTTGGGATCGTCTGTCTGTGGGGTCTCCAGGGCTTCTCGAAGCACGCTGGGGCCACAACTGCAAATGTACAACCGTCTTCCGCCATCTTCCGCCAGCCTCTTGGACCGTCTTCGGGCTCTCTCGAGACCCTCTTCGGCAGTATTGGGCAGATTTGGGGGGCCTTTTGGGCTGTCGTGGACGTTGTGAAGACCGTAAAGGGAACAGACTAATAACGTACGTCTTCCCAAAAGGACTGGGATGATTTTCGCCTCTTCGGGCCCTCTTGGGGGCCCCCCCTGATCGTCTTGACTCTATCTTCGGGGCTCTTCGAGGGATCCTGCGTCGTCTCGGGGCCCTCCTGGCCCCTCTTGCAGCGCGCGTCTGAGGCCTCTTGAAGCCCGCCCGTGGACGCACGGGCGGTGCCCCCAGACATGCGACGTCCTGATTCCTTCGGGGCGGGGCCCCTGGAAACCCCGACCCCTTCCCCGGGACCGGTGCTGCATCCTTGAGTCGTTGCGGGATGGCCCCGAAGCCCGGCGAGGGCCCCCCGAGGCCGGAATTGGCCAACAGCCTCCCGTCCTGATTATTTGTTGTTGACGACGCGATCATGTCTGGGCTCTCGTGCGGCTTCTCGCCGCCCGCGCCTCGGAGGCGGCCGCTGACGCGCGCGCGCGCGTTCGTTCCCCCCGCAGGGAGGCGCCAGCAGCGCTGCAGCGGAGCGCCGTCCTCCCCGAACATGAGCGCCATGGCCGAGCAGGTGCGGCTCTCCAGCGCCTTCTTGAAGGCGGACCTCGGGACCCAGACGTGATCGCATCGCCACGCAACATATACCTTCTTAAATCACAAGCAAGAAAAGACACAGACGGGAGGGCTTTTGCCCAATTTCGGCCTCGGGAGGGCCTCGCCGGGCCTCGGGGCCGTCACAAACGAGTCAGGATGAATCACGGGTCCGGGGAAAAAAGTCTGGACTTCCAGGGACCCAGCGACTTGACAAAAATCAGGACGTCGCATGTCTGGGGGCGTCCCTCGGCGGTGCCCTCGGCGACCACCCTGAGGCCCGAGGCTCTCGGCGCCCCCCCCCCCAAGACAGGCGACGCCCTGATTTGTTCAACGCGCGGGGTCCCTGAAGTCCCGACCCCTTTCCCGGGACCGACGTTTCATCCTGAGGCCGTTTTGTTGACGGCCCCGAAGGGGGGGGATGGCGGGGTGTCTGGCTCCAGACCTCTGCTTAGTGCGACTGTTTGGAGCCGTGCGTCGACTCCACCTGCTCGAAACAGGCGCCAAAAGCAGCCAAGATGCACTCCATGGGAGGGGAGGGGAGGGGGGTGCGAGGGCCCGCGCCGATCGGCAAAACAAGGAATAAAAAACGATCGCTTGGGCAAGAGCATCCCGTCCTGCTGTATTTTCTACGGCGCGATCGTGCCTGGGCTCGGCGGCCCCGGGGCGGTCTCGCAGGCCCGTCACCCGCGCGAGGCCCGCCCCTGCCCCTGGGTCGGGCACGTGTGCCATGGCTCTTTCACAAAAAGGTAGGGGGAGGAGGAGGAGGTGGAGGAGGAGGGGGGAAGAGGGGGCAAGACATCGCCCCTCGGGGCCCAGCAACGGGGCCCAAATCCCAGGTGGGGGCGCGGGGGGGAGGTGGTGTACGTCGCGACGCGGAATAAAGTGCTCAGAGCGGAGGGGACACGGGGCGGAGGTCCCACTTGGGCGTTGGGGGCGCGGAGGGGAGGGGGGGAGGTGGTGTGCGTCGCGACGCGGAATAAAATGGTCGGGGCGGAGGGTCCAATAGGGCGCTGGGGACGGGGGGGTGACGGGGGGGAGGTGGTGTGTGTCGCGACGCGGAATGAAATTGTCGGGCGGAGGGGGCACGGGACGCGGGGGGGAGGTGGGGGAGGGGGTGTGCGTCCGACGCGGAAAAAAAGCGTTCGTGGCGGAGGGGGCAGTGGGCCCTTCCCGCTGGGGCGCTGGGGACGCGGGGGGGCTCGGGGCAGAGAGCCACGGCGCGGGGGTTTTCACTCTGGCGGTGGGGGCGCGGGGGGGGGGGGGGAGGGTGTGCGACGCAGAATAAAATTGTCGGGGCGGAGGGGGCAGTGGGCGGGGCTCCCGCTGGGGCGCTGGGGACGCGGGGGGGCTCGGGGCAGAGAGCCACGGCACGGGGGTCCCACTCTGACGCTGGGGACGCGGGGGGGGGGGGTGCGACGCGGAATCAAGTGGTCGGAGCTCTAGACACCCTGTGCAAGAGAATTAACAAATATGCCAAACGTGCGCAAAACGAATCGAAATTAGTCAACCATCGTCCCATGAGAATTGTGATCCTTCCTGAAATAGTCACGGGCACGACTTAGCACTGCCCTCGGTCGCGCTGGCCGCGGCGGGCGGCAGACCGGCGGCGGCCGCAGGCCTGCAGGCATCGCTCGGCAATGGGAGCGCCCGCTGCTGCTTCTGGAGGTTGCTCCAAGGTGCCCTTGGCCCAAGGGGCTGAGGAGTCGAATCCCCCCCTCCTGCGAAGCTCACCGTCGCATCCTCGGCCCTCCTTCTTCTCGCGTTCCCCTCCGTCCTGCGTCCCTCCCTGCCTCCCTCCCTTCCTCTCCTCTCTTTTTTGTTGTTCTCTCTCTCTCTCTCTCTCACTCTTTCTCTATCATCACACTCTCTCTCTCTTTCTCTCCCCATTGTTCCCGTCGCGCGGCGGTTGTCTACCTTCAGTGCGAAGCCTTCCCAGTCCAGCCCCGACTGATGGTGGCAACGGGGGATCCGACTCCCGAGCCGGCCCGAGGTGTCCCCAGCGTTCTCATTCAATCCTGGAGCCCCTGCTTGGGGCCCTCTGGGCCTCGTGAGCCGTGCGCCGGAGGCCTCGGGGCGGGCCTCCCTGGAAATCCCGGAGGGACCTTTGGGCCGGTGCTTCGGCTCTGGCGTCCGGCAGCACTCTGCGGACGCCAGGCCCCTCGACAGGCACCCTGGGGGGGGCGGGCGCAGCACCAGGCCCAGGGTGGAGTGGGGAGCTCCCGGCTCACTGGAGGCCTCCTGGATGGGGTCCGAGTAGATGGGGTCGGGGGATTGCACAGCATGGCCGATGCATCAGCGACCTCGGCGATGCATCGGCGACGTCGGCGCGGAGAGAATCGGGCTCCATATCGAGACGCATCGCCGATGCATCGGTGATGCGGAGCGCTCCTCCGACCCCATCCACTCCGACCCCATCCAGCAGCTCCCGGCTGACGCCGCGCAGAAAGGACGACCTCTGCGCAGGAGATCTGGAAAGGAGCGGCGATTGGTGAGGCTGGCCTGTGCCGGACGGTTTCCCCCGGGGCCGTAGGCGACCCGAGGAGGGGAGGGCGAGGAGGAGGAGGAGCTGGAGGAGAAGGAGGAGGAGGAGGAGGAGGAGGAGGGGGAGGAGGAGGAGGAGGAGGAGGAGGAGGAGGAGAAGGAGGGAGGAGGAGGAGGAGGACGAGGACGAGGCGAGGACGAGGAGGAGGAGGAGGAGGAGGAGGAGGAGGAGGAGGAGGAGGGGGAGGGGGAGGAGGAGGGGGGGAGGAGGAGGAGGAGGAGGAGGAGGAGGAGGAGGAGGAGGAGACAAGACAAGACAAGCTCGCGGAGTCCTGCGGCAGGGACGTGTCCTTGACGCCGAGGGCTCTGAGGGGGCGGCAGTCCGCCGACTTCTGCACAATGCTGGCCGCGCGCTCCCCGATTGGGGCACGGGCCCAAGCGGCAACCCCAGGGGCACGATATCCCCTATAGGGCGCCGCCCGCAGGGCGTGAGCCCTTCGCTCCACCTATCTGGCCTTTCTGAGAGTGGGGTGGGCGGGACCTGGGACGAGCGGGACGGGCAGGGGCGAGAGTGGCCACAGGAATGGACGGAAGAGCAGCATGGGAATATGTAACAATATGAACCTGCGTGGCGCGATGCACCGCCTCGGCCGAGACGGCGCCTCTGCGCAACAACTCTGCTAGCCTCTCACTCCTGAGAAGGGCCTGGCGGCTGGGGAGGCCAGGGAGGCTCAGCTCTTGCTGCTCAGGCCGATGATCTCCCTCGCCAGTGGGCCCCGTGGGGCTGGGCCTGACATCCTCTCCGCCGACTGGCTCGTCATGACCCTGCCCATCAGCTCGTGCAGTGCGAGGCCCGCGGGAGACCTGCCGCCCATCGCCCACTCGAAGTGGCCCGCGCGCCCCTCGCCATCCTTGATCTTGTGCAGGCGCACGCGGAAGACCCGCACGATGAGCCCCAGCTCTGGCAGAGGGACCGACCTGAGGTCCGTCATGGCCTTGATCACGACCGTCTTCATCTCCTCGTCTTTCCTCTCCGTGAACAGCGAGACGGCGGCGATCATGAAAGTCATGAAAATGTGCAAGTGTGGGCTGCCTCGGCCCTTCCAGTCCTGGGCCTCGCCCTGATTCTGAGCCTTCTTCATGTCCTTGCTGGTGTTGTTGTACTCCTTGCCCGCGCGAACGCTGGCCTCCACGAGAGAATTGGCGGCTGGGAGGACGGCGCACTCGTAGACCGTCGACTTCAACTCTGCGACGTCCCGCTCGAGCGTGACGAGGAGGCGCGCCATGAGGGTCACGAGCTTGGCCTGGGCGCTGCCCTTGCCGCCCTTGCCCATGCTGACCTCCTTCGCGCCGCCCTTGTCCTTCTCGCCCTCCTTCGCATCGTCCTCGGCGCCGGCCTCGAGGCGGCGCTTCTTGTCTTTGAACCACGCTGGCAGGGGTAAATCTGCACTGCCCTGCCCCTGCGTCGCCATCCTCGCGACCTCGAGCGGAGGTGGGTGTCGTCACATGGACTGGGAGATGCTGTTGAACCAAATGGCAGCAAAGCCCATCGAGATCAGCTTGTTCGCTTTGGCAGAGACGACACGAGTACGAATTCGGTTGCACCAGAGGCAAGAGCGTGCGACCTCCTCCCACGGGGCAAGTACCTTTGAGCATGGCCGTCTCTAGATGCCTCCCCGCACACCACCTATCACGAAAGACGGCCTTGCAGCAAATACAGATGTTAGTAGGCGTAAGCACAGCCGAGAGTTTACGTTGGTGATGTGCAAAGCGAAGGTGGTTCAACAACTGCTTCCTCGAGTGAAATCTGCTCTCGCAGCCAGGGACATTACAGCACCGAGAGGGGCCCTCAGGAACATCAGGCAGGACATGCGTACCAGAGGAAATTGCTGCAGAGGTCGCCTTGTAGTCACCCGGCTGCATAACGCGACCACTGCTTGAAATCTGGCCTGCATGACCCAGGGGTGGGACCTCTACCGAGAAGACCCTCGAGCGAATCTTAGTCATGTCGATGGCCAGGAACTCCACACTCCGATCACGATCTGCCAGGATCCTCAAGTCGTGGGCAACGTCCTCAATGCACTGCTCGTCAATAAGTTGGGCTGCTGTACTTAGATCCTCCACCACCTGACGGGCCCACGGTGAGGCCCATTGAGTCAGCTTTCCACCCAAGCACGGCGGCCGAGCGGAATCGATCTCCAGGGACCCGAAAAGCGCAATAAGAACCTGGGAAGCCCCTTCAGGATCAGCAGCCCAACTTTGGTACAGCCGAAGGCGACGGACGTGTAGCTCGACCCTGGAACCCGTGAGCTCCCAGAAATCCAGAACCTGCTGCGTACTCATACTGTGCACGTGCTCCCCCTCCCAGTCGGTGGCTTTGCCCTGCATCGCTGTACGTGCTAACCCCGCCATACACCCATCCAGCAAAGAATAATCTCGAGGAGAAAGCCAGAAAGCCTCGAGAGCAGATAACAGAGCGTTTTGCACCAGGCCTTGTAGCAGTGAGCGTTTATGTCGACGAACGATGGGTAGCGACCAAATGACCCCCAGCGAGAAGAAGGCCCGCCTGGCTGCCTCGCAACGTCTGGCAACTTCGTGGTGGGCGCTGTCCCGAAGAGCGAGATGGGGGCCCAAGTACCTGGCGTCTTCTTTAGGAACCCCCGCCAGGCCGAAGCGATCAGCAGCACGAAGCAGTTTACGAAAGTAATGCGAGCCCGCTCCCGAGAAGTAGAACAGGAACTCTTGCTTACTCATATTCTGGGCCAGGCCAAAATCCGAGAGATAATCGTTCAACAGAGCATCAATCTCAGAAATCTTATCTAAGAAATCGACAAACGTCATACCCTCAGTTGCAACGATAAACTTGTTCAGGTCATCTGCGTATTTTAGAAGCGACAAATCGGTCTGGAGGTCGCCCCACTTCCCCCTCAGGGCCTTCGCCATCGGGTCCACGTCCATCAGATTTCTGCTCCATCTCATAATAGGTCTAGAAAGCGTGTGCAGGAATGTTTGTACCACAAATGGGTCCCCCATTACCCCGCCTTCCCGTGTTTTTACAGTGACCTTGCCATCGCTGCCAGTGAGCTCCACCGCCGATAGGTGATAACGCTGTTTACAGAGATCTGCATCTTCAGGCCGGGTGTGGATTTCCATACTCACGTCCATGGAGTCCCAGGAGGTACTGGCGAAGGCGTTTGTCATATCCTTGAGCGTCATACAATGTGTACGTTTTATCTGTCTCAACCTGTGGCTAATAATCTGAGCGATTAGGATCGGGTTCTCCCGCCTGCGTCCCTTGACAAAACCGTGGTCGAAGTACGTGGCACGACCGCTGACACGAGAAGCGAAAAAGGCTTTGCCTGCGACTGGAAGTACATGTACCACCCTACGTCCACGAGGCCCGAGAGACATATTTTTATGGAGAGCGGCCCCCTGCGATAAATGCCAATAAAGCGGCGACGCACAATAAGCCCTGACCTTCTGCAAACCGATGTTCAAGACATCCCAAAACAACCTGACGGAAAGGCTCTTCTTTTCCGATCCGAGGCCCGCCCTACTCCAGATACGCCAATTGGGATAGAATAACATGTGCCACAGCTCCAACGGCATCGTCCCTCTCGGTACCGATCTTCTTTTTGGAGCTCTGCGAACATAACGGCGCATGGACTGTATATCGTGATCAACAAGCTCTTGAATTTCTGAATCACGAACCTCCGCGTAATCCTCCCCCTCCCTCGTACTCCGCCACTCTTCCCAATTAAGTACTTCTACCGACATACCCCCATCCTGGCCTGGCCCCTCCCAGACACGCATCCATTCGTCGCGCGTGGGAAGAGCCGAGACGATCAATCTGCCATCACGTTGTTTCGGCCCGAAGCGGCAACGAGCCGCGGCCCGCAGAGCACGCATAGCCTCGGCGCCCCGACCTGTGCGAAGAGTTTCCTGAGCCTCCTCCACCAGGCGGGCGCGTCTTATCCGTGTCTGTGTCCGACGGGCCGACGTGAGTACCTGGTCGACCTGGCTAGCGATCTCGGGGGCAGTGTCGAGTTTACTTTGACGAAGAAGGGCGCGACGATGCAGGAGTTCCCGACGACGGCGACAATCTTCCGAATACGAGGGGCACGGAGGGCATGATTTAACGAAGTGTTGCTGCCCTGCTGTCACTATCGCCGTTTCGAGGCTCTCGAAAATCTCGTCGGGGGAGGCATGTTCCAGGAGAAACCTAACAGGTAGTCGTTGCAGCTCCCGTTTGGCCGATTCAAGAAATTCTGCACGTCCAGTCCCCCACCGCAATGCATTCATCATCGTGCTCTTGTCCCAGCGTACCTCTTCTGATACCTGTGGGACCTCGCCGCCTCCTTTCCAGTAAGGCATCTCAAAATAAATCGGTAAATGATCTTTTGGCGCCGGCCCAGTGTAGGCCTGAAGCTTCGCTCCCACTTGTCTCAGCGGGTGGCATTTTCTAACAGCGTGGGCCAGGTCCGCGGGGTAACCGAAGTAGTCTATCCTCGTACCGTCCCCTCCTCCCATGGACGAGAAAAACGTGGGGACGGGGTGGTCCGTGAACGTGTTCCCTGCGACCAAATGATGGATTTCCAGCTGCTCCCGAAAAAGTTGTCCCGCACCTTGCCGAAGTTTCTCTCTCGTAGGGCACCCGATCGCCGTGGAGCAAACGCTTTTCCACCCGTCAGGCCCCATCGCCACCCCCATCCCGTCGTTCACATCAGAGAACAGCAGTGGTGTACAGCGGCATGGGAGGCTAGATAGCACCGCGCCTACCCAATCAGACAGCAGACGCACCACTCGAAGATACCCAGGGCGATCCTTCTTGGAGGGCTGAGGGGGGTAGTAAACCACGATGAGGCAAAGATCCATCGGGCCCTTCTTATACCTTACAGCCACCCCTCTTCCTCCTGCACCTGCTGGACTCGGGAAAACACGTTTGAGGTTCGACTCGGTGGTACCTTGTGGAAGAACGATCGAACACCCGCAGCTTCGATTCGAATAAGGTTCACGAGTCGCTGGAGCCTCCAAGACCATCCTTCCCATCGAACGACCCCTCAATACTTTCTGCTCTGAATACCGACTGATACCCTGCGTCCCTGCCAGAAGAATGAAATCACAGTTCCCTGCCTCCCCCACTATCTCATCCAGGCGCAGGCCGGTGGCTGCGAGCGGATTGAAGCCCAAGACGCGCAGGGACATCACCGCAGCCTGCACCGTGCATGCGAAAAAGGCAACCCCAGCGAGAAACCTGCGTGTGGTTGTGTCCCGCCCCCATCCTGAAATAACCTCGGGCCAGGGGGGCTGGAGGAGGAGGAGGAGGAGGAGGAGGAGGAGGAGGAGGAGGAGGAGGAGGAGGGAGGAGGAGGAGGAGGGAGGAGAGAGGAGGCGGAGGAGGAGAGAGGAAGGAGGAGGAGGAGGAGGAGGAGGAGGAGAAGGAGAAGGAGAAGGAGAAGGAGGAGGAGGAGGAGGAGGAGAAGGACGGGTCGCCTAAGTCCTTTCGAAAAACCCTCCAGCCTGAGCATGCCTCTTGGGTGGTCTGGAGCGGTAAACGCCCCTGCGCCACCCCCCATCGGCGCCCCCGAGGAGTTCTGCACCCACTGGCCGGGATGTTGACGCCGCCCCAGACTAACCTCAGGTCGGGCATTTCCCCCTACAGGCAGATTTTGGACGACACATAAATCATATTCGAAAAAGCTCAACAGTAGACTTTAAAAAGCTCCTGTAGAGGGACACGCCCGACTTAAGACTAACCCTGAGGGGCAAAATGAGGCGTGCCTGGACTACCTCTGGAGACCGTCCGTGCGTAATCCCAAGCCTTACAAGGATGAGCGACTGACAAAGAGAACGCGACTCACACACTCGGAACAGCTCAGGCACTACCAGACATGTCAAATGCTACGCTAGAGTGCTGCGCGTTTACAGCTTGAGCCGAGCAACAGGCCCACGCCTGAGCCATCGCACAGCCTCGTTCGCACTTTGAAGGCAGGGATGGTGAGGGTGATGGGCCGTTCGGAGAAAGTGGTGGTGAATAACTAAACGCAAAGGGCTGGAGGATTTGGAAGAGCAGAAGAAAGAGGATAGGTGTGATGCTGAGGGTGGCGATGAGCTCGAGGAGAAACAACAGCAGAGGAGGACACGGCAGAGCAGATGCGCCAAACAACAGAATCTGGACCCGGACTGCTCGCACTCCGCACTTCTCCGACGAATCTTCCGCAATGCACATTCCACACGAGGCTTCAACGTATCCGCCCCCGTGAGCTCTGGCACGCTGAGGCGCTGAAGAGTGCCAAATGGTCGATTCCGGAAACCCTGAATTCAGAAATGTTGTCATCTCTTGGGGGCGATTGTTTTTGTACTCCCGCCGGCTTCCGCTGGCGGAGGTATATTCGCATTATGAGTGTTATGTTTGTTGTTGTTTGTTGTGATTTGTTGTGTTGCCTGTTGCCGTTTGTTGTTGGTTGTTTTTTTGTTGGTCGGTGTTGTAGTTTCTCGTCGAGGACGAGATGTCAACTCCTTCGGTCCGCCGAGGAAGCGATGCCACAGCTCCTTCGAGCTTCGACGGCACGGGCCTTTTCTGGAGCGCCCCAAAGATGGTGTATGGTAGGGCTTCTGTGCGTTTCCTAAGACCCGCCCTCCCACCGTACTATAGAGTCTAAATATGCATCCTCCCCCTGCCCCCAGACATGGTCGCGTCGTGAAAGAATCGGGAAGGGGCAAGGGAGGTCTTTAGCAATTTTCGGCCTTTGGGGGCCCTCGCTGGGCCTCGGAACCCCCACAAAACGACTCAGGATGAATAACTGGTCCCGGGGAAAGGGTCGGGACTTCCGGGGGCCCGTATGGAAAAAACCGGACGTCGCATGTCTGGGTCGTCCGGAGCCCTAGACCCCATCTTGCTTAGATCCGGATCCATGTGTGCTGGTCCCGGGGCCCGAATCCTTGCGAAAACGCCCCGGCAAAAAACGCAGCGCCTGGATGTCAGATCCTTCCCTTCCTCCTCCTCCTACTCCTCCTCCTCCTGCTCCTCCTTCTCCTGTCGCATGTCTGCGGAGGCTAAGTATGCATCCCCCCCTACCCGAGGCTCCCTAGACGCCCCGCCGCCTCTTCGGGGTGCATTTTCCGAGGCGCTCCAAGGCTTTCCAGGCGGTTGGGAGGCACAGGACGACCAAGGGATCCCGAGTGCACCTTTGACTGTAGAAGGTGCACTCGGAGTCCCTTAAGTGCACTTCGCCACATGGGCCACAGAAAGCGAAAACGTCAGCCAAGGAGCCTAACACCTAAGATCGGCAGGTGGCCAGAGCGGCAAAATGGAAAACGATTTCGGCAGACGGAGACACCTGAAATGCGTCGGGGCTCAAACCTGAGCTTCTATACTTTGACACGAAAGAGCAGGTCAGGAGACTCGCCAGGAAAGCCAGCACAGCGTGGGGAACATGCGGGAACCTGCTGGCCCAACAGCTTCTGCCCGTCTTGGCCCTCGGCCTGAGGCGGTTCCACGAGGGCCGCGGAGGGACCAGGCCACAGGCCAGCCCAACGCGGGCCTCAAGAAGCCGCCCAGGAGTGCCCAGGCGCTGCCTCAAGGGGGCCCCAAGACGGCCACGAGGGGCCCCAGGCACACTAATTTCCTAATTTATTTATTTATTTATTTATCTATTAAATATATACACACGCTATATATATATATATATATATACACTAATTGTATCGAATTCTTTGTACACTGTTTAAGATCGCGAATGATGTGACTGTGCTATGGATTGTATTTGCTATTGCAAAAATATCAAAACAATTCGAGGGCCCCGCCGTAGGCCCAAGAGGCTCCCGGGACGGCCCCGGAAGACTCCCGAGACGGCCGAGAGGCTCAAGACGGCACCGGTACGGCCTGGGGGAGCTCCAGGGCGACCCAAGGGGGCCCCGCAAGGGCTCCAGGCAGCCCCAGGGTGGTGTCGGGCCAGCACGCACGCGGGCCCCTCACGAGCGAGACGCGACGGGTGCACACATCACGGCCTTCTGGGCTGTCCTCGAAGCGTCGCCATGCAGAGTCAAGCGCTGGCACGGCGAAGGAACCTGCCGCAGGCAGCTGGACATGCTTTCGACCGCGGTGGGCGGCCATGCCACAAGTGCCAATCGCCAAGCACAGTTGGCAGGACTCCGTCCATGCAGTCGGAGCAGGACTACATCAACGCAGCAAGGTGGCAACGACAATTCTTCGATCCAGGAGTTGCCAACCACCCAACACTATGCCCATGCCTCTTTGGGAGGAGATGGAGGGGAGTCCCCTTTGGTAGCTCCAGGCGCTGACGCACTTCAGTCCTGCACTTTCGACTGGAAGCGCATCACAGGGGTCGTCAACACGCGGCTCTCGAGCGAACGGAGAAAACGCAGGACGCTAACCGTCGAAACGAAGGCACACCAAATCGCACCGATGAGACGACCCTGGATATGACCAAGACGTAGAGGAACGGGCGTAGCTTCCGCTTTACTGGGTTTTACCCCTGCTTCCTGGCCCCCTTCCTCCTCCTCCCTCTTCCCGCCTTGCCGTCGTCCTCCTCCTCCCCCGCTGGCGGCGCGCAGAGGGAAGCAGGGCTGAACATGAACGGTGATTTTCGTTTTCGATTCGTTTTGTCGTTCTTCCTCGTTTTGTCTTTGCTTCGCCTGCATCGCAAAACGAAACGAAGCACAAAACGGCCGACGAGATGGC
>CAUYUJ010019005.1:90000-97500 GCA_963575745.1 Prorocentrum cordatum | reverse complement strand
CGGCGAGGAGGAACCCCGGCAAAAAACCCTCCAAGAACCCCCAGAGGGCGCCGCGACGTCGATGCGGACGGCGGCGACATTGGGCGCGAACGAACTACGGGGGTGCAATAAGTGGGGGGGGAGAAGGTGCCCTTTTCAGGCCCGAAAGGCCCCCTCTTGTGGACCGAAAAGGGCCCCTTGAGGGGCCCTAGAGGGCTCCTCTTCGGCAGCCCTCGCTGCCCCACCATTCATCGACCCCCCGTACGCGTCCTCCGATGACAGACGGTCGGGAGGCTGCCAGGCGGCGGGCTCGTCTATGTCGCTGCCGAGCTCCTCGGACACGCGGCGCTGGTCGTTCGCGAACGAGCAGATCCACAGGCGCCTGCGACTGCCCGCCGCGTCGTCGCCGCCCGCGACCACGCTGCCGTGCAGCCTCGCGGGCTCTGCTTTCCCAGGCGGCTGGTTGCCGCTCGCAAGCTCCAAGAGAGAGCTTCCGGCCCGCCACAGCCCCCGCCCTCCCTGGCAGGCAGTGCCCGTCAGGACCCAGGACTGCCCGAATGTCCCAGTCCCTGGTGTCCTACCTCGGTCGCGCCCGCCCTGCACGTGAATGCTGCCATGCCCCAGTGCTCCGCCGAGTGTCTCGTGGATCGTGCCTACGACAGCACGTCAAGGACATACCTTACTTGCTAAGACGCGATTGACCTCCACCCGAGAACGCGCGGCGTGATTCCCAAAGAGCACCTGCACCCTTGCGGCCTGGCGGCCGCGGCATGCAGTCGTGATTACTCAAAGACGCGGGGCGGGGTCCCGAAGGAACACCGGCACAACTTGCGCCGGCCTGGCAGCCGTGGTACGCAGGGTGTGCGCAAGGCAGGTTGGAAGCTCTCTCCGACCAGTTTGAAAACCCTGTCAGGTGGAGCATGACACACAGGAGGACACACAAGGGGCAGCGCGGCAGGGGCAGCGCAGCGCGGCAGGGGCGGTCCGCACGCGCGCTCGGGCAAGCCGGGGACCGGCAAAGCCAATTGTCCGGCAGCAAGAACGCAAAAGAAGATGGAAGGAGGAAGCAGCCTCGGAGCAGGGGCGGAGTGGCACACGCATACACACATAGCTTCAACTAGCAGGGACAGGTTGCGTGCGAACTGCTCAATGAGCAACCGCACACAAACACTCGAAAGAACGGAAGCTATGTGGGAACAGCTAGGTGGTGCAAGCTCTATGATGGAACATGCATGATGCGAGCCATCTGGTGCGAGCTAAGTGGTGCAAGCCAGTTGGTGAACACTGTGTGAAGCAAGCCATGCAACGCTACAGGTGCGGTGCAAGCTAAGCGCTACAAGCTTGGTGACGCCTCCAATGTATAGTGCAATAGGTTTGGTGCAAGCTACGCGTCGCAAGCGGTGTGGTGCAAGGTGCGAGACGCAAGCTGTGTGACGAAACCTGTGTGGTGCAAACTATGTGGTGTGAACTATACGGTGCACCCTGCGCACGGGGCCCCCACGCTTGGCCATCAACCGGGCACCCGGCGAACCCCCCAGAACACCCAGAGAACCATGCGAAAAAGCTAGGCCGCAGAAGCCCCGTGCCCCTACCTCTGCCGATGGAGGCATTGCAGGGCGGACGGATGGGGACGCGGGCGGATGGAGGCAAGCGGCTGCGCCATATCTGCCCCCCCCCCTCCTCTTCCTCTCCAACCTCGGACAGGGGGGAGGAGGCACTGTTGAGCATCAGAGGCCTGGAGGACTTCAACAGGTCATCGAACGAATGCCCCCAGTAGTGCGACACGAAAGTGTCCGGGGGGCCGTAGTCGAAGAGCGACGCGAACGAGCAGTGCGCGACCGCCGTCTCGGGAGAGATCCAGTACTTCACAGCCTCGTACATGTTGGGCCCCGATTCGACCTCGCCGACTCCAGACACAATGATGAGGCAGATGCAGGATGAATGCGATTTTGGATGGGAGCCAAATCTGGCATCTCTGAGAACTGGCGGGCGCCGCGGCCGTTTGAGAGCGCTCCTGAACGCTCCGAGAGCGTCCCAGAACCCTCCGGAGCGATGTCCTCATCCACTGCCTGCCTGAGACTTGCTATCGCTCGGACGTCCTTTCCTCGTACATGTTCGGCTTCGTGCGAGTTTTTTTTGGGGGGGGGCGAAATGATCCAGGATGCTCCTAGATTGTCCTCGCCGAGGAACGCAGAAGAAGCAAAAACGCCATGCACATTAACTCTTAGCGCTCCGCGCGGATGTCTTGGATCAGCGCTGGAGCCCCCTGGCGCGCTCCGCGCGCCAGGGGCGCCGCCGGGGGCGCCGCCGGGGGGGCCCAGCGCGGATCCAAGATATCCGCGCGGAGCGCCAAGAGTATGTTCGTGGCGATTTTTCTTCTCCGGGAATGAAGGCACACGTCCGAGCGATGCCAAGTATCGGGCGTTGGCAGAACTGGGTTGAGTGGAACCTGGTTTAGTGATTTGTACCGGGGGCGCCCCCCGTCCCATTTCCACTGACCGGAACTGCCGTCACCCGAAAAACACAAATTCCGGCATACCTGGTTTAGTGAATCTGGCCATGATTGAGGAGCCCCAGGGCCCTACCACTAACCGGGTCCCCTTACCCAGGGTCCTGGCTTTACCCGAGAATAGAGGCCGCCTCCAGTGCAGGCGTCCCTCCCCTGGGCTGCCCGCCCTCCCGTCCGCCGGCGCTCTCGGGCGTGCTCCCGCCGGCTCCCCCCTCCCGCCCCGGGAGGAGGCTCACGCCGCCCACGCCCTGCTCTGTAGGAGGCAGCTGCTGGGCGGTTCAGACCACCCCAACCCAACCCGAGGACCCGAATTTCGGGTTGGGGGGAACACACGCCGTTCATTTCTAAGCGTTTCATGTTTGCACACGCCGTTTCTAATTGTGCTCGTTTCTAATGGTTCCTGGCCCCCGAGTGGCCAGGAAGAGGCCCAGGATAGAGCAATTAGAAATGAGAGGATTTTGCCCCCCCCCCCCCCCCCCCCCCCCCAAAATCATCGAATAACTAGAAATGAACAATGCGTGTGGGCTTCATACGTGTTTTTTCCATGTCCCCCGACGCCCCCCCACTGGAAATGGAGAGCAAATGGGGGCCTTCGGGTTGGGTTGGGGGGGCTTTTACGCCGGCGTGGGCCGCGGATCGAGCGGGCTCCAGCGGGATGGCGCGGGATTGAGCAGGATGGACCGGGATCTTATGAGCCGGATTGAGCTGGATTTCGGACCAGGACAAAGTCAGCATCTGACCTCCTCCTCCTCCTCCTCCTCCTCCTCCTCCCCTCCTCCTCCTCATCACTCCCTCTCCTCCCCCCTCCTCTCCTCCTCCTCCCTCCTCCTCCTCCTCCTCCTCCTCCACCTCCATCCTCCTCCTCCCTCCTCCTCCTCCTCCTCCTCCTCCTCCTCCTCCTCCTCCTCCTCCTCCTCCCCCTCCTCGCAACTCGCGCGGCCGTGGCGCTCTCTCGGCCCCCGCCTGGCCGCGCGCCCACCTCGCGCCGCTGGTCCGCGCCTCTGCGGGGCCCCGGGGCCCCAGGCTCGGAGAGCACCGGCCGCGCTCCTGTAGGCACGCTGGGCGGAGCTCCGTGGGGACAGGATCAGTCGGCTTCGCATCGGATCGGACTCCATTCGAACAACAATAATAATTATGATGAGAATAGGACTAATAATAACAGTGAGAAGAATAATGCGAAGAAGAGGGAGAAAAAACAATCACCGGCATAGACATAAACTGTTGGCGTTCCGCGCGGATTTCTTGGATCTGCGCTGGACCCCCCCTCCCTCGCGCGCGGAGCGCGCAAGGGGCGGCGCGGGAGGCGCTGCCGAGGGGGCCCAGCGCAGACTCAGGAAATCCGCGCGGAGCGTGGAGCGCGCCTGGGGCGGCGCAGGAGGCGCTGCCAGGGGGGGCCAGCACGGACCCGATCCCTGGGGGCTGGATCAGTCGGCATCGGATCGAATCGGGCTACATCGGCACGGAACCGAGACCAGATCGGAGCGGCTGCGCCAGGCTGGAAGAGTGCGCCATGCAGGCGTCGGGCCGCCTCGGATCTCCGGAAAACGTCCTCGGCTTTGCGCTTGTGAGGTCCAAAACCCGGATAGCGGAGTGCCAGAGAGCCTTTGGAGGCCTCCTAGATGGGGTCCGAGTAGATGGGGTCGAAGGATCGCGCCGCATCGCCGATACATCGGCGATGCATCGCCGATGCATCAGTGATGAATCGGCGACGTCGGCGTTGCATCGGCGACGCCGGCGCGGAGAAAAGTGGACCCCACATCGAGCCGCATCGGCGATGCATCGGCGATGCGGCGCGATCCTCAGACCCCATCTACCCGGACCCCATCTAGGAGGCCTAGAGAGCCTTTGAAAGGGCTCTGGAAGGAGCCTGGGGAGCCTTCCGGAGAGCTTCCGAAGGAGCGGCCGCGCCGCCTCGCATCTCCGGAAAACGTCCTCGGCTTTTCCTCGCAGTAATGGCGCCTCCGCTGGCCGGGGAGGGCGATCCAGGGCACCCCAGGAACTGAGCCCGACGCAGGAAACCTTCCAGGAGCCATCCTCCTGCTCCTGCTCCTGCTCCTGCTCCTGCTCCTGCTCCTGCTCCTGCTCCTGCTCCTGCTCCTGCTCCTCCTCCTCCTCCTCCTCCTCCTCGTCCTTCTCCTCCTCCTCCTCCTCCTCCTCCTCCTCCGTTTCCACCTACTCATCCTCCTCATCTTCCTCCTGTTCCTCCTCATTCTCATGCTCCTCCTCTTCCTACTCAGCGAAAGCGGCGAAGCGTAGCCCGAACACTGCAGAGAACTCTGCCAGATCGAAGTGGGCCCCCTCGGGGGGGTGAGCCCTCCGCTCCTCCCCCCCGGGCATCCGAGCTCTGGGATTTTTCTTAGTCTGCGGCGTCCTCGGAAGTACGGGGCAACGATAGTGGGGGGGATAGGCATAGGGGGGGAAAACATCGACCTGGAATCGGCGACACATCGCCGACGGATTGGCGACAGACCTCCGATAGTGAATCCGCACCTCCCTGGCCAGGTTGGGGCTATCGGGCCCCCGTCGGCGATCCATGGGCGACTGGGGGTCGATGCATCCCCCCCTATGCCTCTTCCCCCCCAACGTTGCCCCCCTTATCGTGCCCTGCGCAGAGAACTCTGCCAGATCGAAGTCATCCCCCTCGGGGGTGTGGGCCCTCGGCTCCTCGCTCCCAGGTATCCGAGGTCTGGTTATTTTTTTGTGAATCTACCACCAGCGTGGGCTGGGCCCCGCTGGTCGATTTGCCCCCCTTGGATGGGGATTTTGGGCTGCTCTCTTCGGGTCTCGAGGGGCATGCCCCCAACCGAGGTGGTGAGACGGTGGGGCTCGAGATGTGGATGCGATGGGGATGGGGAGAGGGATCGGTTGAACGATACTGGCCTGCGGCGTCCCCGAAAGTCCCGACCGTTTCCCCGCAAGAGGCCGGTTGCGCGTCGTGCGCCGTGCGCTCGGCGGTGCCACGCGGCCCGGCGAGGGCCGAGCACGACGAAACGGCGCCGTGTTTTCTCCTGCTGTTTTTGTTGCAGCACGTTGGACGTCTGGGCCCGCTCTCCTCGCATGGGCATGGCGCACGGCAAGGGGAAACACGGCATCACCACCACCCCCACCAGAGCAGGGAGCCGGGGACTTAGCTGGCCCGACGCGCAAGACGCAACACGCAGCGTGTCGATGCGGAGCTCAACACGTAGACCGAGAGCGTGAAAAAGTCGGTCGGACGCGACGCGTTCGCCCAAATCGTGGGCCAACATGCCACGTGTTGACACGCGCGTCTTGAGCACGGCACGTCTTGCGCATCAAAGCGGGCGCATCGGGGCAGCTATAAGGCCAAGGGGGGGCCTCGGGGGGGGGGGGGGGGCCCTCCCCGCTCGAGGCCTCCCCTGCCCCCGGCTCCGGGAGGCGCCGTGGGCCTCCTCCCCGCGGCCCTCCTCGGGGCGGTCTTGGAATGCTGAGCCTGTGTTCCACCACCACCACCAGAAGTTAGAGGGGGAAGGAGGAGGGCGAGGAGGAGGACGAGAGAGGAGGAGGAGGAGGAGGCGGAGGAGGAGGAGGGGGAGGGGGAGGAGGAGGAGGACCCCCCCCTCCAGCTTATGGTGGTGGTGGTGGTGGAAAACACGCCCATCATGGAACACTCTGGCGCCGCCTCCAGCGGCGCCACATGGGGCCCTCCGTGTCCCGGAGTTGGGAGGCCGAGAGCGCCCTGGGACTACTCGGGGGGCGTGTCGAGGCCGGCTGGAATATGCGGCGTGTGTGTGTGTGTGTGTGTGTGTGTGTTAGAAGGAAAAAGGACTATGCACAGACACCGATTCTGGCCAGGCCCATCCTGAGCCCAGGATCGGTGCATATTTACGCCCTCCTACCTTGGCCAGGAAGGCATATGCACCGATCCTGGGTCAAGGATGGGCCTTGCCAGAATCGGTGCATGTGCATAATTCTCTTCGCCCGAAGTGTGTGCGTATGTGTGTGTGTGTGTGTTGAGGCAAGCCAGGACTGCCTGGGGGAGGGGGCTGTTGGCTGCGCTCCACCCGAAGCCCGTATACCAATGGTGGTGGTGGCTGGTCCACGAGATCCAATATTTCAAACATCGCTGCAACATGCGCAACAGATCACGTCTGCAGCCCTGGACCCTATTTTTCTGCTGCAATTTCTACGCTGTATCGATCCGTGATGGTCCCTGGGCCCAAAGCCCAGCGACAACGCCCGTGCTGAAGAGATTGCAACGCCCCGATATCATGGGGTGGCGGTGGTGATGTTGCCTGTCTGTCCTATCCTTAGGTCGGAGCATGCCCTCCTACAGGCGGGTCTTGGAAGACAAATGGAGAGATAGCAGAGAACACTCGAAGCAATCAAAAACCAAGGAAAGAAACCTCGTCCGCAGACTACTGTTGGACTAAGTTTGGATACTCCTCCTGTAAAGGGGCCTCGCACGGGCGTGAAGGGCCTCTCGGGGGATGAGACGGGGCGCCCGGGCCTGGAAGTGCGAGCGCGTCCTGCCGCGCGACTCGCTCTGGGGCAGCGTGCCCACCGAGTCGTCCTCTGGGCGCAGCCACGTGCGAGCCCAACCCAGCCGCCCATCGCATGGGGAAAACCAAGGCGGAGGCATCGCCCTTGTTTGCGGCCTCGGGAAGCCCTCGCTGGGGCCCCGGGAGCGCCAAGAAGCGACTCATGCAACAACAAGAACTGGCCCTGGAGAACAGGGTCGGGACTTCTGGGAACTCCGTGCCAACAAACATCGAGACATCGGGCGTCTGGGTGCCCCTGCAGGTCAGAATCCTCAAACGCCAGCGAAGACTCAGAGTCTGTCCTTGAGATCCTACCGTCGTTTTTGTTTCACAACGGGCGTTTTCGCCTGGTTTCTGGCCCCAGGACCCTCGCAGGTCGATCTGGCTCGAAAAATGCCGCGCAGAAAGATTCGGTCCAGGGCTCCCGTCGCGATTTGTCGCAATGTTTTTTGTGTGGTAGGGCGAGTTGTTGGGGGGAGCCTGGTGGAGTGTTCCGGTTGCCCCGATTCCTGG
>CAUYUJ010019005.1:82500-87500 GCA_963575745.1 Prorocentrum cordatum | reverse complement strand
CTCTCCTCCTCCCCTCCCCCCCTCCTCCTTCCGCCTCCTCTTCCTCCTCCTCATCCTCCTCCTCCTCCCCCTCCTCCTCCTCCCTCCTCCTTCCCTCCTCCTCCTCCTACTCCTCCCCTCCCCTCTTCCTCCCCCCCCCCATCCCCCCCTCCTCCTCCCCTCCTCTCTCCTCTCCTCCTCCTCCTCCTCCTCCTCGTCCTCGTCGTCCTCCTCCTCCTCCTCCTTCTCCCCCTCCTCCCCCTCACACCTAAAGCTGCCCCCTTGGTGCCCGAGTCATGACATGGCTCCCTGGCGGCCGCTCGGGGGCCGATCCGAGGCCCCCTCTGGAGCCCTCCCTGGGCGAGGCACGCAGCCGCTGAAGGGCATGCCAAACGTCAGCCCGAGAGGCTGGGAGAAGGCCGAGGACGAACACGCGCGAATGTGCCCGAGAACCTCGAGCTCCGAATCCTCGATCCCCCCCTAAGCCTGCCCCCCCCCTACCCTTGCCCTGGAGAGATGCTCGGGGCGAGCAGCGGACCGAAAGGATGGTGCCCGATAACCTCGAACCGCGAACCTCGATCCCCCCCTAAGCCTGTCCCCCCCTAACCTTGCTATTGAGAGATGCTCGGGGCGACCAGCGAACCGAAGAGAGGGTGCTCGGGCACCCTGCAGGACCCTGTGCGCTGCCGTCTGCGGTAGCCCGTGGGGTTGCACGCAGGCCGAAGGGCCTGCGGCGACCGACGCCTCCTCACTTCCCCAGTCCCGGGATCTTGGCGCGTCGCTATCCTCCTCCTCCTCCTCCTCCTCCTCCTCCTTCTCCTCCTCCTCCTCTTTGCACCACTGGCGACTCTGCCGGGTGCCAGGCCCTGGTGCCATCGCAGGTCGATCCGGCCTGAGAGGTGCGGCAGTCACATGGGGTCTAGAGCTCTGGTGAGCGTGTTGATCATTCGGCGTTTCGACATTGTGCGGAAGCGGGGGGTGAGGGGGGGGGGAGGGCTCCGGACCTCTGCTTAGTGCGACTGTTTGGAAGAGTGCGGCCTCTGGGGGAAGGACTCAATCTGCTCGAAACCGGCGCCAAAAAACAGCCAAGATATACTCCATGGGGGGCTGGGGGGGAACAAAAGCCTGGGACTCGCCTCAGTCGCCCCCACCCCCTAGGCGTTTGAGATGTTCGCTAGCTCGGGGTGGGGGTGGGGGGGAGGGGCGACGGGAATGGTAGGTGCGCTTGCGCCAGATAGCCTGAAATCCTACCTGTCCCACCCATCACTTCCCATGGCGCTGGTGTTTTCTCTATCCGCCAACGGGTCACGCACAGCCAAAACGTATACTAAGGACGGGTGGTAAGGACGCACGACCCTTGGAGGCCGGAATTGAGTTTTTCATGGGCGGCGGGCGACCAGTGAAAACGGCAAAGCACGGGCCGCAGAGGCAAGGACACAAGGGTACCTTAGATTAGATGAAGGCGCGCGTCCTCACTAGGCGCGTTGACTATAGCGGGCCCGGATCCAACCAAACGACACCATTATGTTACCAGCAGTCACAGAAGGGAGCTGTGTATATTGGAGGAGGTGGCGGATGAGCTGGGGAATGGGCAGGACAAAGAGGGGGAGGAGGAGGAGGAGGAGGAGGAGGAGGAGGAGGAGGAGGAGGAGGTGAGGAGGAGGAGGAGGAGGAGGAGGAGGAGGAGGAGCAGGAGCAGGAGGAGGAGAGAAGGAGGAGGAGGAGGAGGAGGAGAGAGAGGGGAAGAGGAGGAGGAGACGGGAGGAGGAGGGAGGAGGAGGAGAGGAGGAGGAGGAGGAGGAGGAGGAGGAGGAGAGAGGAGGAGGAGGAGGAGGAGGAGGAGGAGGAGGAGGCGGAAGGAGGAGGAGGAGGAGACCAGAGGAGGAGAGGGAGGAGGCGGACCAGGGGAAGGCGTAGGAGGGGAAAGGAGGTGAGAGACAACGGTGAGTAATGACCCGTCTTCAAGACAGTGCCCCGCGCGGAGGCGAGAGAGCGCCGGCCTGAACGACGGAGGCAAAGCGCCGATCCGAGACTGAAGTCCACGCTGCAGGGACGGAACGAAAAAGGTCAGAATTAAACACGAACGCATACACGTTGTTCATATAGAATCGTGCTCATTTCTAATTGTGCTCGTTTCTAGCTGTTCCTGGCCCCCAAGTGGCCAGGAAGAGGCCCAGGATAGAACAATTAGAAATGAAATGATCTTGGCACCCCCAATTAATCAGAGAACTTTCAAATACTTAGAAATAAGCAATGTGTACGAAAATCCTCCTCGGACCAATTCGGAGCAGCCCTGTGTGCAAGCAACAATGCGCAGGGTGCCAGGGGCGCACTTCTCTCAGGCCGTCGTCGGGGGAGAAAAGAGAGTGATGCTCACATCGCTGTTGACTGTGCCCTCTGAGAAGCCAGGGGCCTTCCCAGACTTGCGACATTCACGACCTTGCATGTCGCGACCCCTTCCCCGGGACAAGTGTTTCATCCCGAACACATTTTTAACGGTCCCGATGCCCGGCGAGGGGCCCACGAGGCCTCGGGAAGGCTGCGCATCCTTCCTGTGCGGGTGGACGGTGGTTCTCACAACATGATCCAGGCTGCTCCTCGATGGTCCTCGCCGGGGAAAGAAAGGCACACGTCCGAGCGATGCCAGGGCCATGCCCCAGAGAATGGAAGCGCTCCGTTGCGGCCTCATCCTCCCGCTCCTCGCTGCTGCTTCTGCTGCTGCTGCTGCTGCTGCTGGTGCTCGCTGGCCCCCGCTGCCTAACGGCGTTTGGATTCGCTGCTGATCCTGGCAGGGGGCAGGAAAAGGGGGCGCGGGCTGACAGAGATCCTCCTCCTCCTCGTCCTCCTCTTGCGGTGAGCTTCCTGTCGCTGCTGCTCCTGTGCCTCCTCCTCCTCTGCCTCCTCCTCCTCCTCGCCCCGCCCATCCTGCTCCTCCTCATCCACCACCCTCCCCATCCTTCCCATCGTCATCACCACCACCAATCACCATCACCATCACCATCACCATCACCATCACCATCATCATCATCATCATCATCATCATCATCATCATCATCATCATCATCATCATCATCATCATCAGCATCATCATCATCATCATCATCATCATCATCATCATCATCATCATCATCGTCACCCTCACTATCATGACCCCCATCATCATCACCACCACCGTCATCATCGTCATCCTCCTGCGGTATCCCCTCTTCGCCTTCGCCCCTCTCCTCACCCTTCTCCTCCCCCCTTCTTCCTTCCCCTCCCCCCCAAAAAACCTCTCCTCCTCCTCCTCCTCCTCCTCCTCCTTCCTTTTCCCTTCTCGTAGACCGCTGACGAGCACTCGTGCACACTTCTCGGCGTGTGCGTGCCATCCTTGTGCACATGCCATGCTGATCTTCTCTCTGGGAGGGCTCTTTTCGGGGCCCCGAAGCAATGTGGTGACGGACCACGTGGCGACCTCGGAACCCCAAGAGACATCACCGCGCGGTCTGTCACTGCACTGTCTTGGCACCTCGGATGCCCCAGTCGCCCCAAACGTCACCAGAGAACGACCTAAGGTCCCCAAACCGTGCGGTGACCCCGAATCCCCAACACACGCTCACAGACCCCAACGTTATGAGTTGTTCAAATCGTCGACCCCCAGAGGTCTCGCCCCACTCTTCGGGACACATGTTTTATCCTGCATCGTTCTTTCACGATCCCGAGGCCCAGTGAGGGCTGCCAGGGGCTGGAAGTATCGAAAATCCTCCCGTCGTGATTTTTGTCAGGACTCGAGGATTGGCGGCGAGCGAAGGGGGGAAATGGGTCTCACTTCCCCCCCTCGCTTGCCTCCGAGAGGACGTCTGGATTTGGGCCCCCGATGTGTTTTTGGCGGGTGCAAAAGCTCTGCGCCAAAGGGGCGGGGGCGCCGTCGCCGTTGTCCACCATCTGGAACTGCGCGCCGCTGGCCCCGAGCCGGACCGAGCAGGCCGCGTCCTCCTCGCGGGCGAGGCCTCAAACGCCATCCTCGAAGCGCTTCTGATCGGCCCGTTCTTCACCCGCACTCCCATAGGTCAGAGATGGAGGAGGAGGAGGTGGAGGAGGAGGAGGAGGAGGAGGAGGAGAAGGAGGAGGAGGAGGAGAACGACGAGGAGGAGGAGAACGAGGAGGAGAACGAGGAGGAGGGAGGAGAACGAGGAGGAGGAGGAGGAGGAGGAGAAGCGGGAGGAGGAGGAGGAGGAGGAGGAGGAGGAGGAGGAGGAGGACCTCCGCATCCTCCTCTCTCCCCCGTCCTGCATATGGTAGCGGTGGTGAAACATTGGTCTGGGTGCCTGCATAGAGGCCTCCTAGATGTGGTCCGCCAGCAGACGGGGTCGACGGAGCTCGGCGCATCGCCGATACATCGGCGATGCACTGGCGACGTCGGCGATGCATCGGCCACGTTGGCGTGGAGAACGTTGGGCCCCACATCGAGCCGTGTCGCCGATGCATTGCCGATGCCTCGGCGAGGCGGCGCGATCCTCCGACCCCATCCACTCCGACCCCATCTTGGAGGCCTAGGCTCAAAGCCTCGGCCTCGAGCGGCGAACATCTCCGCATCCGCGCCCTCGCGGTCTGGACCCCCCCAGGGCGCGACCCTGCGGATGCGCGGTCGCGCGGAGGCGTTCCACGCGGGGCACCCGCGAAAGCACGCCCCGTATCCGCGGGGTCGCGGCCCCGCCCCTCCAAGCCGCGGATAGAGATGCGTCCTCCGCCCACCACCCGGTGCGAACAAGACCGCGACGTGGGGGTTCGGTACCTCCCCAGCCGAAGATGTTGGGGTCTTAAAAGCCACAGCAAGATCGAAGAGAAGATCGACCAGCGACTTGTTGTGCCACGAAATATGGAGTGCGCCGTCAGGTGCACGGACAATGCGACGGAGGCTCCGTGGATCTGCGGAGCACTCTGCCCCTTCGTTCCGCAGATCCGACGGGAAACTCACTTCGGGGTCAGGAGGAGGAGGAGGAGGAGGAGGAGGAGGAGGAGGAGGAGGAGGAGGAGGAGGA
>CAUYUJ010019005.1:40000-80000 GCA_963575745.1 Prorocentrum cordatum | reverse complement strand
TATTGGCGTCCAAAGGTCGAAGAACACGTTCGGCCTAAAGGTAAACACGTTACGCCAACCTCCGTTGCAGTCTTCCTGGAAGAAGCTGCAATCCGAGAATTTGACGTCCAGGTCCTCCACCTTCTGCACAAAATGGATGAGCCCGATGAGTAGGGTCAGAACCGATGCAATGAAACAAAGGACAGAGGCGACCGTACCGGCAGAGGCAGACATGGTCTTGCTGGTTGATGGGGAGAGCTCGGGATTACTGGGCAAACGGTTTCACAGCGAGCTCTTCTGGCACGCTGGCAGGGGCCGAGTCCTGCGCTGACTTGAGCCAAAATGGCTACGGCGGAGGAGGAGGAGGAGGAGGAGGAGGAGAGGAGGAGGAGGAGGAGGAGGAGGAGGAGGGAGGAGGAGGAGGAGGAGGAGGAGGAGAGCCCCCCCTGAGCCAGAATCGGCCCTTGTCTCAGAGCCTGGACTGCACCCCGGGCCCCTGCCGGGAAGTGGCGCGAGCGCACACGGCCTGGCGGGGGCTGCGCGCTGGCATGCGCGGGCGCGGGGCCGGCAATCCCTGCGCCAGACCCTGAGATCCGACGATGCGAACATCGCGACACAAAACTGGATCGGAGCCCTAATTACACGACATCCTTCTGATGCACCCTGTCGAGCCAGATCGACCCGTGGTGCACTTTTCGAGCCAGATCGACGGTTCGAAAGAGTTGCAACGCCCAGATCTCAGGGTGCGAGGTAGAGCGCAAGAGGTGCACGGTGCCACACGCTGCGTGTGCACTAGAGGAAGAGAAAACGGCACAAACATGAACTGTTGGCGCTCCGCGCAGATTCCTTGGGATCCGCGCTGGACCCCCCTCCCTGGCGCGCCGGAGGCGCCACCGGGGGAGGGCCCAGCGAGGATCCAAGAGATCCGCGGGGAGCGCCAACAATTTGTGTTCATGTCATTTCTCCGTCGTCGATGCACGCCAGGGCCCGGCCACAGGAAGGACGAGCGGCACAGCTTCACGCTGCCCAGCGCTTTCGGTCGGGCTCCCCCTACAGGGGGATTTTGGATTTTGGAAGAACTAATAAAGTGCTTCTGTTTTACACAAACAAGTCCCTATACTATGTTTGTACTATTTTTGAGCATTCCTCCTGTATAGGGACAGGCCCGACTTAACGCGCGCGGCGCGTGAGCGGCAGGAGCCTGCCGCGCGGCCGCTCGCGGTCCTCACCGCGCGGGCCGCTCACGCAGCCCCGACCAGCCTCCGCGCCCCTGTCGGCCCCGGCGTGGCTGGTTCCAGAACCCCCCGAACCCAGAAACCAAGGCCCCCTCGCGTCGTGAACAAATCACGACGAAAGATTTTTCGCTATGTTCACCCTCTGGAAATCCTTACCGGGCCTCGGGACCGTCAAAAAACGATTCGGGATGAAAAACCGTTCCAGGGGAATGGGTCCAGACCGCTGGGGGTCGACGTTGTGAACAAAATCACGGCGTCGGGGGTCTGGGAACGCTGCCATCCCGGGCCCCCTCGCGCTGTGAACAGCAATCACACCGGGAAGTTCTTCGCACTTCTCGGCCTCTGGGGGGCCCTGGCCGGGCCTCGGGAGACCGTCAAACTCGTCTCGGGATGAAAAGCCCGTCCTGGGGAGTGGGTCCAGACCTCTGCGGGTCGCGTCACGAACAGAATCACGACGTCGGGGGCCCGGGGCCCTGAACCCAGAACTGCTGCCATCTCTTCGGGGGGGACTCTGTCCTTCCGCCGGCTTCTGCCAGCCTTGCGCCGCCTTCCGCCGAGAAAGGGGCATCAACTTCTCGACTTCACGAGGACTACCCAGACATGCGACGTTATGATTGTTTCAATACGGGGTCCCTGGAACCCCCGACCCTCGCCCATGGGACCAGCTTTCATCCCGAGCCGTGTTTTGACGGTCTCCCGAGGCCCGGCGAGGGCCCCCCGAGGCCGAAATTGGCCCCAAACCTCCAGTCCTGACGTTATGACGACGCGACCATGCCTGGGCACGCCCCCCGCTCGCAGGGGATAACTGTAGAAGTGGATCTCGTCGTCGTCGTCGTCGTCGGGGGAGGGGGGAGGAACCGACATTGGGACCAGAATTGGAACCAGCCACACAGGGGCCGACAAAGCCCCTGGGCGCCAGGGAAGCGGAGGCTGCTCGAGGCTGTGTGGGGGCGGCCCGCGCGGCGAGGCGTGCCGTCGGCCGCGCGGCAGGGTCCTGCCGCTCACGCGCCGCGCGCGCGGCAGCGCGGACCTGTGCGGCTGGTCTTTCGTGTGGCCTGGCCCTGCCGTGCACGAGCAGCGCGTGGCATCGTGCAAGGAGGGACTGGTGGGGAGGAGGAGGAGGAAGAGGAGGAGGAGGAGGAGGACGAGGAGGAGGAGGAGGAGGAGGATATTGTTTTTTTGTTGTTTGTTTCTCTTTTTTTTACCCGCGTGCTCACGCTCGTGAGTGGGTCCCCCTGGTCTCGGCACCCCGCGCAGGGAAACGCGCCCGAGGCGGGGTGGGCCAGCGGCCTCATCTCACGGCGTCCTGCTGCCGCCACTCGTAGACTCCTGGAGTCGCCCCGCGAGCGGCGGCAGTCTGAAGGAATGCTGCCGCCGCCCTCTCAGAGCTTGAGGAGCAGCCTGATGGACGGCCGCAGCCGCTCCTCCGCCCTGCGCTCTTCCAGGGACCGCACAGGCCGCTGGTCCCTGGACTCGTGGGCCTTCACGGCCTCCTTGCCTGGCGCAAGGCTGTGGCCTAACCCCTCGCCACGCTGGGGTGCATTGCGGCCTAGCCCCTCGCCGCGCAGGGGTCCTCCGAGGCCTAACCCCTCGCCACGCTGGGGCCTGCTGCGGTCTGGCCCCTCACCGCGCTGGGGTGCTCCGTGGTGGCCTAACCCCTCGCCACGCGGCGGTCTGCTGCGGTCTAACCCCTCACCGCGCTGGGGTCCGTCGTGTCCTGACTCCTCGCCACACTGGGGGTCAGTGCGGTCTAACCCCTCACCGCGCCGGGGAAAATCGTGGCCTAACCCCTCGCCGCGCTGGGGGCTGCTGCGGTCTAGCCCCTCACCGCGCAGGGGTGCTTCGTGGCCTAGTCCCCTCGCCGCGCAGGGGCCTGTTGCTGTCTAACCCATCGCCGCGCTGGGGTCCTCTGTGGCCTAACCCCTCGCCGCGCAGGGGCCTGCTGCGGTCTAACCCCTCACCACCATGGGGTCCGCTGTGGCCTAACCCCTCGCCGCGCTGGGGATCGTTGCGGTCTAACCCCTCACCGCGCTGGGGTACTCCGTGGCCTAACCCCTCGCCGCGCAGGGACCTTCTGCGGTCTAACCCCTCACCGCGCTGGGGTCCTCTGTGGCCTAGCCCCTCGCCGCGCGGGGGTCCTCTGCGGTCTGCCTCCTCGCCGTGCTGGGGTCCTTCGTGGCCAGAACCCTCACCATGCTGGGGTCTGCTGCTGTCTAACCCCTCGCCGCGCTGGTGCCCTCCGTGGCCTAACCCCTCGCCGCGCCGGGGTCCTCTGCGGTCTGCCAGGTGGTACCTTATGCTGTGCTGTACCTCTGGGATCTGCTGGTGGTTGTAATCGCTGTCCTGCTTGTCTGCGGGCTCCTGGAGGCAATCCTCGCTGTTCTCCTCGTCTAGGAAGTGGTCGAGGTCTGCCATGTCCTTGGTGCTCCGTCCTGCTGGTGGGGGACGGGCACCCCTCTGCATCCCGTCTGGCGCAGGGCTGTGGCCTAACCCCTCGCCACGCTGGGGTCCTCTGCGGCCTACCCCCTCGCCGCGCAGGGGTCCATGGTGGCCTGTCCCCTTTCCACGCAGGGGCCTGCTGCGGTCTAACCCTTCACCGCGCTGGGGCCCACTGTGACCTGACCCCTCGCCTCGCTGGGGGTCGGTGCGGTTTTGCCCCTCACCGCGCTGGGGCCCTCCGTGGCCTGACCTCTCGCCACACTGGGGCCCTCTGCAGCCTGCCATGTGGCACCCGATGCTGTTCTGGTGATCTGGGGTCTGCAGGTGGTTGTCATCGCCGTCCTGCTTGTCCGCGGGCTGTTGGGAGCTGTCCTCGCTGTTCTCCTCGTCCTGGGAGAGGTCTTGGTGAAGGATGTCCTTGGTGCTCCGTCCTGCTGGTGGGGGACGGGCACCCCTCTGCATCCCGTTTGGCGCAGGGCTGTGGCCTAACCCCTCGCCACGCTGGGGCCCTCTGCGGCCTACTCCCTAGCCGTGCAGGGCCCTTCGTGGCCTTACCCCTCGCCACGCAGGGACCTTCTGCGGTCTAGCCCCTCACCGCGCTGGGGTCCGCTGTGGCCTAACCCCTCGCCGCGCTGGGGTTCTGTGCAAACTGCCCCCTGACCATGTTTGGAACCTCCATGGTCTCGCCCCGCGCCACGCTGGGGGCCATTGCGGTCTAACCCCTCACCGCGCTGGGGTGCTGGGCCTCCTTCTTGTTCTGCTGCTGGCGTGACCGCTCCGACGAGCTGTTCTGCCATGGTCCTGCGTCGCGCCGCCTCGCGAGGGTCCTGCTGCTGGGCCCCCCTGCGCTCCACTCCACTGTTGAGCCAGGCCATGCGGCAGATGTCCTCTGCCGCTCTGCGCTGGCTGTTTTGTCTGCTTGGCCCTGGGATGTCACCGAAGAGCCGCTGGCATGGACTTGTCTGGAGCCCCCTCAGCACATGGGGTACGCACGCCGCACTCCACGTTTGCCAGCCTCTCTCTCCTGCTTGCTGGGCCCAGCCCTGTAAGCGTCTGCATGAGCAGCTCCAGGCGGTTCCTCGCAAGCCAGGCCAGCTCACGCTCAGGGTCTTCTTCATCTCCTCGTTGCTGGCCGAGTCGCGGGTGCTGCATGCCTGCCTCCTTGGCCCCCCTCACGTACTTCATCAGGTTGGGCCCTGTCGGCTTGGCGGTCCATGGCGCCCCCTGCATGGTCGTGCTGGCCTCGACGCTGGTTGTAGCTTCGTTGTGCTGTTCTAGCGCCTCGATGATGTCCATGCCATGGTCACTGCCATGGCCTTCCAACTCTGGTACCTCGCTGTCTGGTTGCGTTGGGTCGTCGTCTAGTTGCACTGGGGTCCACGCCCTGTAGCCATCCGCCGTGCTTGGTAGTGGTCTGCGCTCACTGCTGGGGATGCTGTGGGTGATGCTGATCGACCGCCTGCCCTGGAAGGCTTCCATGTGTGCCCTTGCCGCCTGCTGTCTGGTGCCGTGCGGGAGGGTGAGCATGTGTGTCATGAGCCTCATTCTCGCCTTGTGGGTGCTCTTCCAGATGTCCTCGCAGAATAGGCTGGTCTGGTCTGCTGGATCTCCCATGGCGTGGCTGCCTTCTTCTGGTCTTGGACGTCCGTCCTACTTCTTTTGGTTGCGGCTTGCAGGCGCGGGACAATGTGCTCCATCCAGTCGTCCTTGTCCTCCAACACATCCTGGTCCACCATGTTCAGCCACTGCTCCGCGTAGCCCTCCATGTGGTCCACAAGCTGCCAGCTCGCCTGGGCTGCTGGGTGGGGATGTCTTGGCGTTGGTGGCTGAGCTTGCTGCGGTGTCTCTGATTCCGAGCTTTCTCCGTCCAGGTCGATCACCTCTGCGCTGCTCACCCTTGGGTTGAAACCCGCAGCTTTGACCTCCTCTGGTGGCGCAGCTGCCGCTTGGTCCTCGTCATGCTTTGCTCTTCGCGGCAGCCTCCCCTTCTGCAGGTCCATGATGACTCTGCGCCCCGCTGTGGTGGGCGGGACACATGGCTTGGCCAGCTTGCGGGCAACGCCTGCAATGATTCGGCTCGTGTGGTTCCGAAGATAACTTGTGGCCCCACACTTCTCGCACCAGAGCCCACCCTGCGTGAGCTGCGTCTTGTGGGTGTCGTGGACGACCCGCATGCCGATCTGCACTTTCTTGAAATCGAGCCTCACGTTCCCGTGCTGGTCCAGGTGGCTGTTTTCTCTTCCCTGGCACTCCCCCGTATCTGCTAGCCAGGCTCGTACACTTTGCCCTTTGGTGGGGCCACTTCTGCATGTCGCACACCACCATCTCGGATGTAGTGTGCGCAGGTCATGGCCGAGCTGTGCTGCCTTCTCCCTTGCAGTATGTGGCCCTTTGCGATTGGACTTTGATCGCTGAGCCACCTTATTGGGATCCTCAACCATCACCGCCATGCTGATGCCCAGCAACCTGTTCTGGACTGACACCGTGATCTGGTCCCTGATCTGCTGCTGCGCAATTATGGCTGGGTCCAGCGCTCCGTGCTCCGCTCCCCAGCCTGCGTACTTGTCTGCCAGCTCGTTGCCTATGGCCCACCACGTTGGCCCTGTCCACCGTTCCAGCTCCGTCGGGTGCTCGATCATGTGGCTGGGGATGTGGTGGCCCATGGTGTGGTCGGTGCTGTTCTGGGGCTGCCGCTTGGCCATGAGCCAGAGGTCGAAATTGGTGCTCCTGTAATCGAGGTCCTCTGGGTCTTGGATCTGCTTGAGGGCGCCCAGGGCGCACTTGCAATCGCTGGCGATGTTGAGCCCTCGTGCTGAGGCCGCCGTCGTGCAGCCGATCGCCTTGCTCATGGCCGTGAGCTCCGCCCTTGGCACCGTGTGCGGCGCCCTTATCGTGCCGTGCCAAGCTGCCACCCCCTGGGGCAGGCCGTCCTGGTCGTACCTGAAAGCCACCACCGCCCAGCCGCATCTCCGTAGCCTGGGGTCCTTGGCTGTCTCCCCAGCCCCCCCTTGGCCGTCCGTGAACACATAATCGGCTTGGGCGTTGCGGCCCTCCTGTGCTGCTGCTTGAGCCGCCGCGCTGGCGCAGAAGATGTGCGCCGCCTTCTCGACATGATCAACCTTTACTGCCCATGCTGCTGGTGGGATCCCTCTGAGCCAGAAGTGCTCGTCCTGCTGCTGGTCGAGCGCGTCCTTGGCCTTCTTGACTAGCTCTGTGTTGTTGCTGTAGCCGATCTCTTCGTTTGCGGGGCAGGCGTAGTAGCGGTGCTTCTCCGTCTCGCTGGCCACTCCGCACCTAGCGCAGGCGTCTTCCCCTTTCCTGGTTGATCTTCGCTGCTCTGCGCCGCTCCCGCGCCCAAATGCCTGCCACTGCGATGGTCTCCAGCATGGCCGCCTCAGCGTGTTGCCCTTTGCGTCGCCTCCTCCTCAGGTGTCTTTGCAGCTGGTAGAGATCGCCCCCTTCCTTCAGTCTTGAGCCGTGCCGATGCTCTGCCGCTTGCTGCCAGAGCTGTTGCTGAGCGCTCAACTGGACCTCCTGGAGGAACGCTCCGAAGTTTGCGATGTTGCCTGGTCGTTAGGCCCACTCGTCTCCTGCTGGACTGGTCCAGCTATCCAGCCGCCTTGGGTTCCATCCCAGCCCCAGCAGCTGCACGATGACTCCTGCCATGGGGCCCTTTACCTGGTTCCACCTCCTGTTGGGCTCCAGGGCCTGCAGCTTGTCATACAGCATGTGCCAGCCTCTCTGGTACCTCTTGAGCTCCGACGGGTGGTCCACAATGGTGAGCCAGAACTGCTTGACTTGGTCCACGATGGCCCTGGCGACCGCCTCCTGCGCGCCCCTCTGGATCAGGAGTATGGTGGCTGTGCATCTGCCTGCTTTGTGCCCTCCTGTGAGCAGCGCTGCTTCTGTGGCCCTGACCTTGATCGCCTCCGTGGGGGTGGCGCCGTGCGCTGGCAGGTCCCAGGCTTGTTGGCAGCAGGCCCCCGCTGCGTATACCTTGGCTGCCCCTTTCTGGCGTCCGTCTTAGCTAGGCCCTGGAGCTTTTCAATGCGCTGCTTTGCTTTCGCCTGTCTGGCTGCATTGGTGGGCCGCTTCAGCTGCTTGCCCAGCCCCGTATCCACGCCCAGGTCTCGGACCACTCCTGGCTGCTTATTCGGGGCGCCCAGGCCATCCAGGATGTTGGCGATCTCCTGCTGAAGGTCTTTGTCGGAGGCCACGACTGCCGTCTTGAAGGAGATCGGGATGGAGAGCCTCGCGAAGCCCTGATGCACCAAGGCGGTCACGTACCTCACCTGCTCTATGACCTGCTTTCTTGCTCCTTCGATATGCAGGGCCAGGTCGTCCAGGTACTGCTGGATCACCACGTAGATGTAGTTCATGTGCGCTGCCTCCAGGATGCCGTAGGGGAGCGGCCTCGTGAAGTCCACGGCCTGGCCACAACCTGCTACCATGCTGTTGGCCGGCTCGAAGATGTCGGAGAAGAGGCTGTGGACCATGATGGCCATCGGCGCCAGGTACATCTGTGCTGACATGGCCAGGGGCAGCAGAGGGTAGTTGAGGTCGCTGGCCTTCTCGATCAGCTGGTCGAGGCCGATGTTGTCATAGAAGTTGGCTGCATCGTAGAAGATGCCTGCTGCATGGAAGCCCATTTGCACTGCCGCCTCTGCCCTCATCAGCCTGTGCATCGCCACTCTGAACGCTGAGGAGCCTGCCACTGCCGTGTCCCAGAAGCCTGCTGCCTCCTTGCTCCAGGTGGCGATGATGGGCCGTCTTGCCGCATTCCAGATGCGGTAGGGCATGGGCATTAGGCGAATGGGTCGCTCTCCTCCTATGCCTGGCTTTTTGCCCAGCAGCAGCTCCAGCACCAAGTAGAACTGCCATGGCCACGCCGCTCGCTTCTCGAAGTTGTGGAGGCACTGCGCGAAATCCATGAGCCCCTGGACGCCCATGGCCTTTAGTTCTGGCGCTCTCCACCAATCAGCTCCCTGGCCTGCGTTGCGCTTCAGGTGCTGGATGATGGAGCCGACGATGTCATTGCTGAGTGGCTCGAGCGCGTTCTCTTGCACTCACGCTGCCGTCCTCAGCTTTCCCAGCGCGCCCTGGATCTGGTCTGCCTTGTGCACATCACGCGTCCACCTTCGCTGCCACGCGCCCCTGCGCAGGTCCACCAGCTGCTGCGGGTGCGGGACCACCTGGCCCTCGTGCTCTAGGATGTCCTCGATGTGGCTGCGCTCCGCTGCCTTGGTGTAGGCGTGGGCCATCTTGGCGCTGCCTGCCGCGGCGTCGTGCGCCCAGTGGATGTACGCTCTATTCACCGCCTTGGTGAGGTTATTGGCTGCGCTCCTGACTTCTTCAGCGACCAGGTGGCAAGTGGCTGGGCCCACCAGGGCCCCCTCGGCGATCCTGCCAAGCGTCGCCAGGAGTATCTGCTGACGCTCCTTGGCCTCGCCCTCCTCGTTGTACCTGCCGCTTGGAGCTGGCGTGCGAGCTGTCGACGCGTGTGGGCCTGCTGCAGCGTGCGGTGACCGCTCTGGTTGCGGGACTGCTGTGGTGGCCGACTCCTCTGTCCTCTGCCTGCTGCAGGGGGCTCTTCAAATGGTCGTCGTGCTGCTCCTCCTGGTTCTGCTGCTGGCTGGCGGTCTTCTCTGGGTCTTGGCGCTCTTGCGCCTAGCGCTTCCCTCATCATCTGCCTCAGCGCTGCGAGCCCCCGCCAACGCATCATCTCCAGTTCGTATCTCCTCAAAAGGCTCCTGCTCTGCTAGGCCTGTGAGGAACCCTTGGCGGCGTGGGGCTGCATGCCGCCACGCTCGCTCGCAGAGGTCCCTGAGGATATCGCCGAAGCTGGCGCGGGGTTGCCAGCGCCTGAGGAGCCGCTCCAGGCCGATGTTGCCGCCGTTTGCGAAGACTTCCTCCAGGAAGGGCGGGCACCATCCCATCCAGTTGGCGTTGTCCAAAGGTGCCTGGCTTAGGCCGTCCGTCCAGATTGCGGCCCACCTCTCCAGGTCATCTCTCATGCTCGCACATTCTTCGCGTTCCCTCTGGTGACGTTCGTCATTCCAGAGGCCTGGTGGGGGAAGGCCCATGTCGCTTGGCTGTTCTTTCTGGTCCCCTTGGTGGTCGGTACCCTCTGCCCCCTGATCGCCACCTGGCTGCGGGGGTGAGCTGTGCGTGCCACCTGGGGCAGTATTTCCCGATCCTCCAGCATGGCGACGAGTGTCCTGGTGGCCCTTGATGCTCTCCTTCTGGTCTGGGGTCTGCTGGTGGTAGTCCTCGCCGTCCTGCTTGTCTGAGGTGTGCTGGGGGCCTTCACCGCTGTCCCCTTCGGCGTTCTCCCCCTGCGACTGGTTCCCGATATTGCCCTGGTCGTCTGGGATCCGCTGGTGGTCGTCGTCGCCGCCCTGCTTGCACTGGGGGCTCCTGCGGTCTAACCCCTCACCGCGCCGGGGTACTCCGTGGCCTAACCCCTCGCCACGCTGGGGCCTGCTGCGGTCTAACCCCTCGCCGCGCCGGGGTCCTCTGTGGCCTAGCCCCTCGCCACGCGGGGGCCTGCTGCGGTCTAACCCCATCGCCGCGCTGGGGTCCTCCGTGGCCTAACCCCTCGCCACGCTGGGGGTCGGAGCGGTCGAACCCCTCGCCGCTCTGGGACACGTCTTGGCCTGGCCCCTCGCCGCGCTGGGGGTTCCTGCGGTCTAACCCCTCACCGCGCTGGGATGGTCCGTGGCCTAACCCCTCGCCGCGCAGGGGCCTGCCGCGGTCTAACCCCTCACCGCGCCGGGGTCCTCCGTGGCCTAACCCCTCGCCACGCGGGGGCCTGTTGCGGTCTAGCTCCTCACCGCGCTGGGGCCCTCTGTGGCCTAACCACTCGCCACGCAGGGGCCTGCTGCTGTCTGACCCCTCACCACGCTGGGTTCCGCCGTGGCCTAACCCCTCGCCACGCTGGGGATCGTTGCGGTCTAACCCCTCACCGCGCCGGGGTACGCCGTGGCCTAACCCCTCGCCACGCTGGGGTCATCCACGGTCTGCCTTGTGGTGCCCGATGCTGTCCTGGTCATCTGGGATCTGCCGGTGGTTATGCTCATGGTCCTGCTTGCCTGCGGGCTGCTGGTCGCTGTCTTCCCAGTGCTCCTCGTCCTGGAAGGGGTCATGGTCATCCATGTCCATGGTGCTCCGTCCTGCTGGTGGGGGACGGGCACCCCTCTGCATCCCGTCTGTGCCTATATCTGGTCTGCTTTGGGGCTGGCCCGTGTGTTCTGATGTTGATATTGCCTCCTCCATCTCCCGTTCGCACTGCCTGGCGCTGCTGGCTCTGCACCTGGCCTTCCACCGCAGCCTCCAGCGCACATGCATCATGATGCGAAAGTTGGCGAACGAGCGAGGCAACCTCCGACCGCCAGGCGTGGATCTTGCGCTCCACTCCTGCCCATGGGATGGCTGAGACCGTGCCCTTGATGCTGACGATCTTGAACGTCGGGGGGCGGCCGTGGCCCATGTGCTTGCCGCGCTCGTCCGCTGGGATGCCGATGCTCTCGCACAGGCTGAGCTCCAGAGTACCCGCGAAGAGGTCGTGCTGCTGCCCCAACTCCAGCATGTCCTGCTCCATGAGCTTGCCGATGGCGGTGCCTTGCAGGTGTGGCGGGAGTTCCCCTCGCACCTTCACTCTTACCTGCTCGGCTGCAGCGTGCCAGAGCTTATCTGTGACCACGTGCTGGACCTCCTTGTCGTAGAACAACTGGGGCACGGGCTCAATGCCATTTTCGGCCTCCTCGCACCCTGCTTCTGCGAGGGCTTGGTGTCTCCCCCATCATGGCCTCTTGCCCTCCGCTGGCAGCACGGCGGCAGGTTGCCCGCGACTTGGGCATCCTCTCGGTGGTTACTGGCGGCTTGATGGCTGCTGGGCGGCGTAGTACTCTTCCTTTGAGCTAAAGCGGTCTTCCTTTCAGCTTGAGGCGAACACCTATGTGCGGCCGCCACGGTACCTTTCTTAACGACTCCACGCCATCGAAGTAGGGGGGCTAGGCCCTGCGAGACCAGCGCGTAGTCAAGGCAGCGCGCCGTGCCTTCTGCTGGAAAGCACGTTGGAGCTCCTCCTTCTGCAGCCACCACTTGCGCATTCAGCACCCTGGGCCACATGCTGTCATTGAACTCCGACGGCGTAATATTGAAATCACCCATCGCTGCCCATGGGCCTCCCCAGACTGCCATCTTCTCTCCCAGGTCGCAGAGGATGTCCATATTTCTGTCGCTGGGGCCCTTGCCGCACTCCAGGTAGAGGAAGGCTACCGCGAAGCGTACTTGGCGAAGGTGGGCGATCACGACCGTGATGTCGCTGCCCTCCTCGTTGAGGTAGTTGTCCTTAAAGCCTGCGAGCCTGTCCTGTGCGTCGAGCGAGCCTCTGGCGATGGCGCATGTGCCTCCTCGTGCGCCTTCACCTTCTCCTGGCCGTGCTCGAGTCCAGTTGCTGCGCAGGCCATGCCGTCGCAGCGCAGCTCGCGCCTTGCTGATCTGCAATGGCTGGCGGAGGTGGTGCTCCGCTATGCCGATGATGTCCCTGTCCTTGGTGCTGCTGATCTCCTTGAGGTAGTCCTGGGCCTGCGGGCCCCAGGTCGTGATGTTGAAGAAGTCCACGTTGAACTGGCGGCGAGCCTTCTTCGTGCCCGCCTGCAGCCGACTACCCCGACGAGGCTTCTCCTGTCCCTTCCACAACCACCTTGTCCGCCCTCTTAGCCTGCGCAACCTTTTCTCGTGTTTGCTGGATGTGTGTGTCCACTCGGGCGCGTCGAACTGCTGCTTTGTCTGCTTTAAGTTTGGCTTCTTCGGCTGTGTCAGCCTCAGCGGCGCCAGTAGGCGTAGCCACTGCGGCTGCCCCTGAGGCTGCGGCTTCTCCAGGCTGGCCACGCTGTGGCGTGGTGCTGGGACATAGTTTCTTGCCAGGGGGGGGCGCTTTGTTCTTCGTCGCCTCCTGGCTCCTGTGCTTCTGTCTGGCGCTTAGTGCGCGCTTGCTCGAGGAGGCGCAGCTGCTCCTGGTGCTTGGCAGTCTCCTCCTCCAAGTACCGCAGGTGCTTTGCCGCCTCCTCCTCGTGCCCCTTGACTTTCTGCGCCATCGCCTCGCATTTTGCCTTTGCTGCTCGCTAGGCTTCTTTGTCAGGTTCTGCCCACTTGTGGAAGTCGTGTGGCTCTTTTTCGAAATGCTCCAGGAGGGATGCCAGTGCCGTCTTCTCTGCTCCAACATGTTCTGCTGCTGGCATTTCGGGTTTTCCGACCTGGGCCTTGAGCTTGTCGAACTCTTCCTCCGCGACGATGGATGCTGCCATGGCGTCATGAAGCTTGCGTTCGCTCTCCACCAGGTACTGCCTGGCGCTTTCCACCTGCTCTCCTGCTGCTCGCAACTTTTTCTGGAGCTTGTCCAGCCTTCTGGCGGGGGCTTCCACTGCCTTGAGACCGACTGGTTCTGCGGTGGTCGGCTTTGCCGCGGCCAGGTCTGGCCAGAGCGCCTCATAGTGGGCCCTGAGCGGGTCATCCTTGCTGAGCTTGTTGTAGGCTGCGGCTGCGGCGGCCTGGAGGCTGACCATTTGGTCACGCTGACCTGCTTTGTCGCCACCTCCTGCGCTGCCTCCTGGCTGCCAACCATCAGCCCATGTGAGCCTTGGCGTTCCTCCTCCCTGTGGCTTGGCTGCCAGCGCTCCTCCTTCGTCGTCCTTGTAGACGTGGCCCTCGGGCACGAGGCTGCCGAGGCTGCTGCCGCAGATGCAGAGGTCGCCCTTGCTGGTGATGTTCCTGCAGTAGCGCCACCTGCCGCAGCCACACACAACATAGCTGCTGCGCGGAGGACGGTTCCCACTGCTGCCGCTCCTCCACGAGGGCCGCCTCTGGCCATGCGGACTCCCCGTCCAGGCGCTGCCCGCCCCGCGTCCACTGCCGCCACGCCCCATGGCTGCTGCGGTGCCGCGCGCGCGCCCGACGCCCGTCGGGGGTCTGTCCTCGGTCCAGAGGGCTCCCTTCGGCCTGGAGGCTGGACAGCCCCCCAGGACATCATCTTGAGCCAAAATGGCTACGGGGAGGAGGAGGAGGAGGATGGGGAGGAGGAGGAGGAGGAGGAGGAGGAGGAGGAGGAAAAGGAGGACAAGGACAAGGACATCCGCGTAAAGGGGGTTCAACGCCAAAACACATACGCTGGTGCCTTGCGCACTTCTGCCACAATCCCCTGCGATCGGTTGTGCAACAGCCCTGCCTTCTCACTAGGGCCGGCAAAGGGCATACCACGTTGCTCAAAAACTGAACTCCAAGGTGGCCCCGTAAGTGAGGCTCGCTACCTTACGATCACGAGTCCCTGCGGGTCAGTGCGGGGGGAGCAGCTGCTAGCCCTTCCGCGTGCCCTAGAGGAGGGGACGCGCGGGCTTAGCAGCGCGCCCAAGAAAGGGGGGAGGAGACGACGACACGACAACTCCGAAATGAGAAAAGGGGGAGGGTCGGGAGGCCCGTGTTCCCAAACTGTCGCTGGAGGGGGTTGCTGATCCTACTGTTTTAATTATATACACACCCCTCCCGCTCGGCTCACGTCTTGGTCTGGCCGAGAGTTGTCTAATGCATTGTCGCATCTGTGATCTGATACCCTGTTGTAATATCCCACTGTTCTCCCTCGAACTGTATGTGGGGTCGAGCATACTGGTAGTCATGGTATGTAGTAAGTGGGGACTATCGAGGAAGCACTCTGGTGGATTTCGTGATGATCACTTTTTTCCCCTTCGACACCCTGCAGTGCTAGACCTGCCGGCGGCACTCCAAAAATACCCCCCATTGCGGTGACAGCGCGAGCACTCCGTGATGCCCATCCTGTTTGCCTGGGAGTAGCAATCCGAGAATACCTCGCGAATGCATATCTTGTCTGCCTGTGGGCTCGTCCACCTTGCCCAGAGCAGCACTCCGAAGGAGGAGGAAGACGAGGAGGAGGAGGAGGAGGAGGAGGAGGAGGAGGAGGAGGCCGTGCACGCGCAGCGTGCCACTGCTCGAGCGTGTGGCATCGTGCACCTCCGGCGCTGCCCTGTCTGGAAAGCCTCGTGTGCTCCGTGCGCGTTCCTCGCCGCGGGCGGCTCTCCGTGGGGCCCCCCGGGGGCCCCCCGCCGCAACGGGCTCCCAAGGGGGGTGCTCCGCCGCGCGCCGTTGACCCGACGGCGCCGCCGCGAGCCTGCCGTAGCTGCCCGGGCCTCGCCCCTGACCGACCGCCCCAGCCCGCGTGCAAACAGAGCGCTCGTAGACGGGCTGGTAATTTTCCATGGCGTTTTCAAAACATTGATTTGCCGCGCGCCAGTGCGAGATAGCCGCCCCCCGCGCAGAATTATGATGATGCATCGACGTTTTTTATCGTCCCGGCTTATCACGCACTAGTGCAAGGTAAATACCCTATCATCCCGTGCTCGCTTGAAGAGGCCCCTCAGCTACCGCCCCGTTTGCTAACGCCCCGTAGGGGCTTGCGGCTTGGACCGTAGCAAGCGTGGGCACTCTCGGAGGTGGCCGGAGGTGGTCCCTGGCCCAAGGTGCCCAGAGAGCCAACGGAACCCCACCAGCCCTTCAGGGCGTGAGTGGTTTAGGGCTTTTTTTCTTCCAAGCCCCTTCTTCCCCTTCGGGGAGGGGCTTATCACTGTTCCCTAAGAATAAACACCCGTCCCCCAGGCGACCGGCAGCCAACCAAGACCAATGAGACCCCCCCCCGTAATCTCTGCCAACAAATCAATACGATGCACACTTTTGGGTAAAATCTTGGGTCAATCTCGTGGGCCCTGCGAACACTTTGTATTGTTTTGTTGGCCAGGACGGCGGGGGGGTCCTCATATTCCCTGCTTCGCGCAAAGCCACCATCCCTGTCAACAAAAACGAAACAACATGCACTTCGCGGATAAATCTGGATCATTCGCGGCCACCCCGCGATCATTCTGTTAGTGTTTGGCAAGGACGGTAGCGGGTGGTGGCACATTGCCTGCTGGGTGCAGGCCCACCAGACCAGACACCATGAGACATCATGATGGCATCCCCACTGCGATTGTCCATAGGTATTCGACAAAGATGGTGGGGGCCGACATGTTTCCCGATGTGGGCTGTCACGTGCGCGGGCGCACCTGGTACACTCTGCACGTGCCCTGGACGTGGCGCACCTGGCGCGGCTGGACCATGCTGCACGCATGGCGCACGTGGAGCACGTGGCGCATCTTGGATACGAGGCGTGCCTGGCACGCTTGGGCCCCAGGGATGCCTGGCGCACCTGGAGCTCCTTGCACGCGTGGCGCATCTCGCCCCATCGCGCACATGGGGTCCGTTTTGGTTCCCAGTAGCTGCCCATCCATAGACGGCCGCTGAACATGCTGAGGCCCGGATGCTACTGACGGTCAACTTGCCACACGTAGCGTGCACACGCGGACTCTGAAGTGCAATCGAAACGGGGGTCGTTAAGAATGTAAGTCGAAAAGTGCGTGCAATATATACGCGTTTCTATGGGCTTTTAGCGTGCACTTGGGCTGGCTAAAAAAATGTATAGATTGCACGTCAACCCACGTATATACATATATATATATACACACATATATATATATATATATATATGTATTGCACGTGCGTTTTCAGAATGCCGATTTCGGCATTTTGGCCTCCGCCGGCCCGAGCCACTTCTGCCTCCTCCTCCTGCTCCTACTCCTCCTCTTCCTTCTCTGACTCCTCTTCCTACTCCTCCTCTCCCTCCTCCTCCTCTTCTTCCTCCTCCCCTCCCCCCTCCTCCTCCCCCTCCCCCTCCTCCTCCTCTTCCTCGTCCTCCTCCTCTTCCTGCCCCTCCTCCTCTTCCTCCTTCTCCTGCTCCTCGTCCTCCTCCTCGTCCTCCTCCTCCTCCTCCTTCTCCTCCTCCTCCTCCTCCTCCTAGGTACGTAGGGGCACGTTCGACGTGATAGAAAAGGTTTTGAGCGCACGTTCGAGACTTGAACCTAATAAAATCAACGCTTAGAGTGTACCTGTGTTTCCAGAATGTCGATCTGGCTCAGCAGTCCCTTGTGCTGTCTTGGACCTCTCTGGAAGCCCTGTTGGGCTGTCTTTGTGGCGCTCGGGGCCCTCCTGGGCCGTTCTGGGCTGCTCCTGGAGCCATCCCAAGCTGTCTTACAACTCTAGGGGGCCCTCTGGACGTCACCTCTTGGAGCCCTGAGCTGTCCTGTCCCCCCTTCTGGAGCCGGGGCCCGTGTAGCGTGTCCCCTGCCCCTCCCGCTTTCCCTGGGGTCGGGGCCATGCAGATTCCACGAGTGGTCGCAGGCAGACGGGCCGTCCGAGAGCGCCTGCGCCGATTTCGGCATCAGCCCCTCGGCAGGGTTCACCCCCCAAGGGGCGCCATACGAGCATGTCGCTCGGAAGAGGGGGGGTATAGCCGTATAGTACTCGTATAGATTGCACCTCCAAGGTCGGGCCCAATCGACGTATATATTGCACGTGCGCTCCGAAACGAAGCAAAAGATAGAGTGCGCGAACGGAACGACTGCCGATTGTTGTGGCATTTCTACCGGAATGGAATTACGCCCGAGAGGCGGCGTATAGCGTGCACACGTTTGAGTGTTTTGTTGTCCCTCGAGGGGGGCCGTGCGCGCTATATGTGGCAACTTGGCCGTATGCGTTGGGAGGGCGGGTGGAAGTGAGCGAGACAGCTTGCCAGCGGGAAGGGTGTCTTGACTCCTTCCCCTACCGCCTCCCCCTGAGTCTGGGGGGAGGGTTCGCGAGGCGTTAGAGCCTCCAAGATGGCCTCGGCGAGGAAGCCAAAACCATTGATTTCACGAAGATTTGGGCCACATTTCGGGCTCCTGGAGGGGTGCTCATTTAGTACGGCCTCTGCTGCTCCAAAAGGCCTCGGCGAGAAGGCCAAATCATCGATGTCACTAAGATTGTTGCAACATGTTGGCCTCATGGGGGGAGGGCCTAATTTAGTACGCCCTGCCCTTTGGTCGATCACCTCCGAACTGGCCCCAAGATGGCCCCCGAGGCTCCCAAGGGTGCCCCATGACGGCCCCACAAGGCGCCCAGGGGGTCCAGAAAGACCACCAAGAGGCTCTCCAGAGGCACCCAAGACGCCCCAAGAGGCCCCGGGACTGCCACGAAACCTTCAAGACGCCCCAAGAGGACCCCAAGAAGCTCTCTGAAGACATCCATGGCCTTTCTGCTCGCCCTCCTCCTCCTCCTCCTCCTCCTCCTCCTCCTCCTCCTCCTCCTCATCACCATTATCACCATCCTCATCCTCTTCCGCATCTGCATATTCCTCCTCCCTCCTTATCCCTCCTCCCCCGCCACCTCTCTCTACTCCTCCTCCTGCTCCTCCGATTCCTCCTCCATTCTCCCCCCTCGTGGGGTATGACGTCTTGCCCAGCCCTTCATTCCACTGCATGCTCCCCCACATCCCTGATCAGGACAAATTGTCTGGGCATCGTTTCTGGATGGACTGGTGGGCTTGCGCGAAGCGTCTAGACCCAACCGCCCCTCCCCCCTTCCCAAATCCCCCGCCTTTGACCCGCCTCGCCTCCAGCCTCCCGACGCCAAGATCCCAGAGAGTCAGCGGATGAATCAAAACCACAAACCGCCACAGGGTTAACAGCCGACTCGACCAGAGCAGCACCTCATGGATCTAACCCTGATGCAACCACACGTTTCGGCCACAGCTTTCCGCAGCAGGTGCCCACATGCTTGCCACGAGGTGTGCAGGCGCCCCGTGGTAGTTCAGACAGCTTGCGAGCCGCTGGCGATGCGCTGCGATGCGCTGAAGAGCCGACCCTGGGCCACGGGACGGCCCGTGCGGGGGCTCCGCATTTGGAAACGACAAGACCTCGGACCTCTGGGAGGAGCAGGCTCTCGGAGAGGTTGCCGGAGGAGTGGCGCCCGCAGCCCAAAGGTGCCCTCGGATGAGCGCGCCACCCCGGAGCCCTCTGGGCCTCGCGAGGTGTGCTCCACAGACACGAGACGTCTTTTGAGGAATGGAAAAACGCCCCTGCCCTGGGTTGCAAGCGCGTGGTCAGCAAACCTCCTGGGAGCTCCCACAGGCCAGAGAGCCGCCAGAACGCCTCGCGGCACGCGCGATACGCAGGGTTTACCCTGTCAGCCCACAGGAGGTTCAGCGCACAGCGCCTCATAAACCGAGGTGGGGGCGTTTTTTACGACCTTGAGTCTTGATGTGTGAACGCTTTCGTATTCGGCGTCTCGACATTGGGCGGAAGGGGGGGGATCGGTGGGAGGGGAGGGGTCTGGCTCCGGACCTTTGCTTCGCGCGACTGCTTGCAACAGTGCGACCTGTGGCGGGGGGGGCCCCACCTGCTTGAAACAGGGCGCCAAACACAGCCAAGACGTATCCCCTGCGAGCGGGTAGCGTGCCCAGACAAGATCGCGTCGAAAAAAAACCGAGACGCTAAGTTTTTGCCAAATTTCGGACTCGGGGGGCCCTCGCCAGGCCTCGGGACCGTCAATAAACGACTCGGGATGAAAAACCGGTCCCGGGGAAAGGGTCGGGACTTCTGAACAACAGCGAGGCGTCGCATGTCTGGGTGTCGCTCCGGTGGGCGGGAGGCTCTCGGAACAGGCCCGAGACCTGAACGCCCGGGAGTGCATGGGAAAGTGGCTCGCGCGTCGTGCCGAAGCGCGCGGTGGGCCAGCTCCGGCGGAGCGACACGCGGAGCCAGAAAACTCCTGAACGTATGGTGCCCCCGACGGAGCTCCCTCCGGGTCTGGACTCAGCGCAGGGCAGCTCGGACCTCAGGCACACGCGTCCGTCGCCCTGCCTCAGGAGCTCGAAGCGCGTGAGGCGCTTGTCCTCCTTGTCGCCGCAGGCGGTCGCGCGGCCCCTGCTGGTGCTCGGGGCGGCCAGCTGCTTGCCTGAGCCGGACAGCAAAGGCATGTTCTACCGTCGGGAGCGTCTGCTCAGAGCTTCGCCACGGCGGCCCCAGAGACACGCTATGCCCTGCGAGCGGGTAGCGTGTCGCTCCGCTCCGCGGGGCGGGGGGGAGCCGGAGGAGGAGGAGGAGGAGGAGGAGGAGGAGGAGGAGGAGGAGGAGGATGGAGGATGGAGGAGGAGGATGGAGGATGGAGGGGGAGGATGGAGGAGGAGGAGGAGGAGGAGGAGGAGGAAACGGAGAAGAAGGAGGAGGCGCAGGAGGAGAAGGCAGCGGAGGAGGAGGGGCGGGAGGATCGGAAGCGCTCAGGGCGTTGACGTTCGGGGGCTGGGCCGTGAAAAGCGTGTCGCGCCGGAACGCGGTGGCGGCCAAGCAATCAGACCAGGCGGAGCGACACGCTATCCGGACGTTAACCATCCTTCTCCTCCCCCTCCCTCCTCCTCCCTCCTCTTCCGCCGCCCTCCTCCTCCCTCCTCCTCCTCCCTCCCCCGCCTCCCCTCCTCCTCCTCCTTCCTCCTCCTCCTCCTCCCACCCCCTCCTCTTCCTCCTCCTCCTCCTGCGAAGATCTGGACGAGCAACAGGCGGGCGACCATCCGAAAGTTCCCGACCTTGTCAATATCCGCCGGCCCCCTTGCGGGGCCATCAGGCTGTAGGCAGGGAATGTGCTGCTCCCTGTACCAGTTGCAGCTTCCAGTTTCCACTGTTACAGTTCTGCTTCTTGCTGCTTACTGTTCCTTGTTGATTAACGCGCGAGGGGGGGGAGCCCAAACCAGAAGAACTACCACGCCCTGGGAGGGTTCTCAGAATTTCAGGGGGGGTAAAAATTTACCCCCCTCACGCAGATCCGCAGGGTCAGGGTCCAAAAACACAAGGGATTTGCCACATGTTTGAACTTCAGTGGCATCCCTCACGCAGGTCGGCGGGATCAGGGTCAAAAACGTAGACGGGATTTGCAACATTTCTGAAATTCGGTGGCACCCCTCACGCAGATCGGCAGGGTCAAATCCAAAAACACAAGCAAAGGATTTGCCACATTTCTGAAATCCGGTGGCACCCCTCACGCAAATCGGCGGGTCAGGGTCCAAAAACATACGGGCGGCGCCCAGACCTCATGATTTAGCTTATGCATCTCCCATTATCCGCGACAGGGGGCTGGCGGCATGGGGCGAAGCCCTTACGGATAAATGTCACTCCCGCAGGGAAGCCCCTCAGCGTGTCCTTCGACCGCGCAAAGACCGGCCAGCACAGGCAAGGTAGAAAGCTCAGTGGGAAGACACAGAAGCCAACGGGAGTGGCAACGGCCTCGTGTTGACTGGTTGTCGTGCCTATGGGGTCGTCTCAGATCGCGACATGCCCTCTACGAGAGCGCGCCCACCGGTCAGCAACAAACCATGCAGCAGGCTTGATGGACATCTGTGAGAGACCGAAAACTTGACTTAGTGTTTTGGTTTGTGCTGACTGGTGAGCGGGTCCGCACCGCTTGACTTTGCATCAGTCATCAGACCCAACTGTGCCCAACCCTGGCTTGCGCCTTGTGGGGCCTCCTGCCTTGCCCTCGTCACCACGGCTGGAGTCGCCTCATGAGTCGTGCGCAACACGCGCCCCGGCAGCTGTCCCCGGGTGCTGCGGGCCGCAGGGTCGCAAGCAGCAAGCGCCCCGGCAGTAATGTGTCCGGGGTGTTGCGGCATCCGCACCTTGACGCCCGCCCCCCGGGCTCAGACGGTACATCTGAGAGGCCACATGCGAACCCTAGCTGCCCTGCCACCCCACGACTTCTCTAAGGGGGGAGGCGGGGTTCACCTCGTTCGGAACCTCCCGAGCGAGGTGGACCCCAGCTCTCCCCTTGGAAATCATTTTTTCAAAAGCAGGGAACAGCAGCACACGGGTGGCACTACAGATGAGGAATACTTTGCGACTCAAGTGAAACCTCATTGTTGCATTTGTCTGAGGGGGGGTGGGGCAGAGGCGGAGGAGGAGGAGGAGGACGAGAACAAAAAGGAGGCAGAGACAGAAGGGGTGGTGGTGGGGTAGGGCTCGCATGTGGTGGTGGGGTAGGGCTCGCACGTGGCCGCCGAACATCGCCCGATATGGCGGCGCTAGGCCCCCGATGGCGAAGCAGGACGACCCGGGGCTGGGCGGGGCACCCAGGCGCCGAGCGGCGAGGGGAGGGCGCTTCGGGGTCGAAACTTCCCCCTGCGGGTCAGTCCCCCGCCCTCTCCGCGCCCCTGGCCGCCTCCTGCGAAGCACCGCAGCGAGACCACGCGCTTCAGCGTCTCGTGGCCAGCCGAGGACTTGTTGTACTCCTGCGCGCAGGCTGCAGAGGCGCGGGGCGCATGGGACGCACAGGGACATGCTAGCATTGTACGTCCTCCTTGGAGGCGCGCGTCCGACCCGAACATACAGTACACCAATGTTGTGGTGTATCGTTTCTCGAGCGGTGTGGCCAGAAAGCGCCCGCCACGGCGCATAAACTGTATGACTTCTCGGTGCGCGCATCGCCCATGGGGGGGGCGACGCACACACGGTACAAGTGCCTTGGGTGACGCCGAGTGCAGAGGGAGCTCTGCCCTACCTGCCTCCCACTCGAGCAGCCGTGCTCGCTCTGCTCTGGGCCTGGCGAGGCCCCTCCCAGCAGCGCCGGCTGCCCACAACAGGCCCCCGAGCAGCCCCGACTGAGCTCAACGGCCTTCCCCACCAGTCTGGGGCGGTCTCGAACGCCCTGCGCGGCACCTCCGGCGGCGCCCCTCGGGGCACTCTGGCCGAGATGCTGAGACCGGCCCGGACTGCTCGGGGGGGCCTGTGGAGGCCAGCCGGAACTGCTCGGAGGGCCGTTGAGGCCAGGACTGGAGTCGGAGTTGACTGGACAGGACCCTCGAGAGGGCACGAGACCCTTGCGACGGCAACGTGGCCCCAGAACGCCAAAGGACATGCGGGTTCCATAGGTCGGGGCAGACAGGCCACAAGGGTACTCTCGGTTTGGCGCGGTCGACCTAGTTACCAATCAGGGCCGACTGTACCTGGGGGAGGGGGGGCTGTCCGTGGGTCATCTTTTGTGCCATCTGGGGCGACCTACGCGACCGAACGCTGGCGTAACCCCTGGCTGGCTCAAGCCCGGAGCCAGGGCCCCCTAAGCCATGACCCGCTGATACAGGGCGACCGAAGCCACCAGTCCAGGCACATCCTACCTGCGCGCTCCCCTCGCGCTCTGTGCAGTCCTGCTCTCCTGGAAGCGGCGGCTGAGCGCATTCGTTCGGTCGCTGCTCTCCTATGTTCCCTCGGTCGTTGTGGGCTGTCCTTCGCCTCTGGAGTCCGGCTATCCTCTGCTCTCCTGTGTCCCCATGCTGCTCGCCATTAGGGCACACTCACCTGCGAAGCCGACGATCCACGACGAAGACGACCTTCCAGCTCACTCCCCCTCCTCCTCCTCCTCCTCCTCCTCCTCCTCCTCCTCCTCCTCCTCCTCCTCCTCCTCCTCCTCCCCCTCTTCCTCCTCCTCTTCCTCCTCCTCCTCCCCTCCTCCTCCATTCCTTTTCCTTATATATAACTCCTCCCTGTCTCACCCCGAGGCTGGTCGAAAGGGCGGGTAGGGCGTTTCGCCTGAGACTTCCAAGTATGACATAGATGTTAAAAACGTAAAAGGGCTTCACAAATATGGGGCGGGTCGCTCCCCAAATAGGCTATCGCCGCAGCGCCGCCCACATTTGTTCTTAACCATTGGAAGAGCTTTACGGATTGAGGGCGGGTCGCTTTCAAAAGGCGGCTCTCGCCGTAGCGTCGCGCACACTCGTTTTCGAATGTGACAAAGAGTTTCACGGGTTAACGGCGGGCGTTGTTCAAGCTGTGGCTCTCGCCCCAGCGCCGCGCACAGCCGTTGTAACAATTACAAGAGATTCACGGAGTGAGGGCGGGTGGTTGTCAAGATGTGGCTATCGCCTTCGCGCCGCGCACTCGATTAAAGCATTTGCCAGAGCTTCACAAGTCGAGGGCGGGCAGTTTTCAAAAAGTGGCTATTGCCTTCGCGCCGCGCATTCGCTTGAACAATGTGCAACAAGCTTTACGGATTGAGGGCGGGTGGATTTCAAAAGGTGGCCCTCGCCTTCTTACCGCCGCGCACATTCGTTACACAACGCTGCAAGAGCTTCACGGATTGAGGGTGGTTACTGTTCGAAATGTGGCTCTCGCCTTAGCGCCGCGCACATTCTTACCCAACGTTGGCATGGTTCGCGTACCAGAAATAATGTTTTGGAGCGATTCAGGACTGCCAGGGCGCAACAATTACGTTGACTCGCGGTGATGAAATCCCTGAAATGATGTTCCGGCACGATTCAGGGTCGCCAGGACGTAGCAGTCAGGCTAGTCTGTGGCGTTGAAGTCTTGAGAACTGTGTCTTGGCACGCTTCTGGATGTTCACACGGTTGTTCCCCCAACGGGCACTCCCTTCAGTGGATATGCCCCCATGCAGTGGTCCTCCTCCTCCTCCTCCTGATCCTCCTCCTCCTCCTCCTCATCCCCCTCCTCCTCTTCCTCCTCCTCCTCGTCCTCACCCTCCTCCTCCCTAGACCCTAGACGCCCGACGATCGCTGCTGAAGGAACGACGAGGCCTGTTCTGGCGAGGCTCGGCCACGAAGAGGTTCTCCGACCTGTGCCTGTTGGGGAAAGGCCCGGAAACCAGAACCCCTCCTGAGCCCAAGGTTGATGGGTCTGTTTTCCACCAACACCACTACAAGTTGGAGGGTCCTCCTCCTCCTCCTCCTCCTCCTCCTCCTCCTCCAACTCCTCCTCCACCTCCTCCTCCTCCTCCTCCTCCTCCTCGTCCTCCTCCTCGTCCTCCTCCTTCCCCATCCAACATATGGTGGTGGTGGTGGCGGCAGAAAGCAGGCCCATCAAAGGTGGCCCCCATTTCAGCGTCCTGTCTATACCAGGTCGGTCGGCACATGCGGTCAGCAACTCGTGCTCAGCGTGCCGCGGCGGAAGGCCCTGACTACACAGGATGCCCTGCGAGCGGATAGCGCGTCGCTCCGCTCCGCGGGGCGGGAGGCTCGGAAAAAGGCTCGGGACGTGGACGCCGGCGGACGGGGAAGCGGATAGCGCAGGCGAGTTCCAAACAATACACCACCACCAGCCCTGGCCAGGCCTATCGTGGGCCCTGGACTGGTGTACAGGCCTTCCTGGCCTAGGCGTTGGCGTCCCTCCGGTAGCGTGCCTCGCCGCAGCGCGGCGGGCCAGACAGACCCGGCCGGCGGAGCGAAAAAGCGCTGAGCCAAAGCTCCCGCCCGAGTCTCAGACGAGGCCGGCGCCTGCACATCCTTGCGCCAGGCTGCTCGCCCGTTGCACGTACTCTCAGGAGCTTCCTTGGGCGTTCCGCCCTCCAGGGCCGCCCCAGCTCAGATGCGCCGTGCTGCGGGCACCGCGCAGAGGCGCGCGCGCGCGCGTCGTCGTCGTCGTCGTCGTCGTCGTCGTCGTCGTCGTCGTCGTCGTCGGCGGCGGCGGCGGCGGCGGCGGCGGCGTCGTCGTCGTCGTCGTCGTCGTCCTCGTCCTCGTCGTCGTCGTCGTCCTCGTCGTCGTCGTACTCGTCGTTGTCCTCGTCGTCGTTGGCGGCGTCGGCGTCGTCGTCGTCGTCGCTTCGTGGTGAGACCCCGGGCTGCGCACGCGAAGCCTCCCCCCGGGTGGTCTCCGCCGTCCTCCGCCCGGCCCCCCGAGCAGCCCCAGCGGGCCCCAACGGGGCCCCCCCGAGAAGCCAAAAGTCGTCGGTGGACGAACCTCCCTTCAATAAACCTCCCTTTCGTGAACAGGGCCTGGGGCCGAAACCCACGGACCTGGACCCGCAAAAACTGACGGCCGCGACGCCCCCTCGCGAACCGACAGCGGCCAATTCCTTCATCGACGCGTCAGGGCAGGAGGCCTATCCACCTCCGAAAAAGGGCGGATTCAGCCCCCCCCCCCCCTGGGGGGCGCTGCGGAGTGCCCCAGGGTGGCGCCGCCGGAGAGGCGGCGCCGGGGCGTCGGGGGCCCGCGGAGGCCAGCTGGGACTGCTCGGGGGCCATAAAGGCCCCCCCGAGAAGCCAAAGGGGCGGCTTCGGCACCCCTCCTGGGGGCGCGGCGGAGCGCCCCTGCGCAGCGCCTCCGGAGGGGCGGCGTCAGGGTGAGCTGAGAGCGCCCATGGGCTGCTCGGAGGGTCTGTGGAGGCCAGCCGGGACTGCCCGGTCGGGTGTTGCTAGAAGTGCTCCTGGCCCAAGGTACTCCCAGGATTCTCGGGGTGGCCCGGACGGCCTCCCGGGCACCCCTCACGAGGCCCAGAGGGCCCCACGGGCTCAAAAACGAAGCGGAAAGCTGGGGGCACCTTGGGCCAGGGGCACTTCTAGCAATACCCGACGCGGGGGGCCTGTTGAGGCCAGCCGGGACCACCGGGCCCAGACCCCTTCGGGTAATGAACAAATCACGACTGGAGGTTTTTCGCTAATTTCGGCCTCTGGGAGCCCTCGCCGGGCCCCGGGACCGTCCCAAAACGACCCAGGAGGAAAGACCGGTCCCGGGGAATGGGTCGAGACCTCCAGGCGTCGACGCAATGAACAGATCATGACGTCGGGGGTCTTGGGGGGTGGGCTGCCCTGAGATCCGACGTTGCGGAAGACTGCAAAACATCGGGAACAGGCACGGCCAGAGCCCCGGATCCCCATCTTCCCGCGCGTCGGTTGTCGAGCCGGATCGATCTGTGAGGGCCCCTGGGCCAAACGCTTGGGCGAAAACGCCGGGTGTGGACAAAATTGCGACGCCGGGATCTCGGGGCGTCCGTGTACAACCAGCTGCCTGACCACCACGCGCCATGCCCGCCTCAAGTCAGAAGCCCCCCTCGGCTGCACGCAAGGAGTGACCCTGGGCAAGAGTGGCCCTTGGCCCGCGGTTTTGTTTGGGGCCGCGGGGGGGCCAAACGCAAGCGCGCAAGACGCTGCTGTCGCATCGCATTCGGCGATTGGAGGACCCCAATCCCAGCCCCCCCGACGTCTTCATGCAGTCGGACTTGATTGGAGAGGACACGCGAGAGGACACGAGACCCTTCCGAGGGATACCTTGCCGTAGGAGTGTAAAACGCACGCCTCATCAAAGACAGGACACAAGGCCACCCTTGACTTAGCAGGGTCGACCTACTAATCCAGGCCGACTGAAACGTCGGCCTCCAAAGGTCTTAACCCATTCCCCGGGAACAATTTTTCATCCATCGTTTTGTTGACGGTCCCGAGGCTGGGTGGGAGCCCCCAGAGCTCAAAAACAACGAAAACCCAGCCGTTGTGATTTTCTCATGACCCGAGGAGGGATGGGAATGTGCCCGCACCAAGGGCCACTCCGGCGAAGGGTCACTCTTGCGTCTAGCCGAGGCCTTCCTTCTCCCTCATGTGTAGACGATGACACAATCAACGGCCGATTAACATAATATTTTGGCGCTCCGAGCTAAGAGCTAAACGTTTCTATTCATGGCGTTTTTCTTCTTCGGGACTCGGGTTGGCCAGACGGGGCTATCATGAAAATGAAGAGACTCAGTCTGACATTTGACAAGAACTCCCGCTGCAAACATCCCAAGAATACAGAAGCGTCGGAATCCAGGACGCGCTCGTCAAAAAGCGTCGGCTAACCCGAGTCCTGGAGCACCCGAGTCTTACCCAGACATGCGACGTCCCGATTTACGGGGCCCCTGGAAGTCCCGACCCCTTCCCCGGGGCTGATTTTTCCTCCTGGGTCTTTTCTGGACGGTCCCGAGGCCCGGCGAAGGCCCCCCAGGGCTGAAACTGGCCAAAAACCTTCCGTCCTGATGTTTTTGCGCCGCGACCATGTCTCGGCACGCTACCCGCTCGCAGGGGATGACTTTAGAAGTGAGTCTCGGAGGAGGAGGAGGCCTGATTTGTTTGTTAGGGCGGCACGCACCAGGGGGTGGAGGGAGGGGGGAGGACTTCTCAACAAGGAGGCTTCTTCTTTGAGGGCGCCAGCCTTACATTCATAGAGAAGGCCTGGGGTGCTTCTAAGAAGCCTTTCCCCTCCCCCCCCCTGCGCGTGGCTGATTGCTGTGCGACGCCATTCTGTCTGGGCACGCTTCCTCCATTACTCCAAATCCCTTATTAATCGTCCCCCGGGTCTGGCTTTCTAAGGCGCCTTCTTGTAACGGGGGGGGTCTGGTTTGTTAGGGCGCTTTCTTTGGATTGGAGCTTAGGGGGCCCGGTTTATCAAGGCGCCCGTCGAAGAGGGGGGTCCGGAACATCAGGTCGCATTTGGAAGAGGGTCCGGTCTTTTAGGAGGGGGGTCGATGAATAAGGGATTTGGAGTAGAGGGACACGCCCGACTTCAGGGTTATGTCGGGCGTGTCCCCCTACAGGGGGATTCTCAACGAAAAATAAAAGATACCTCAAAAGTACCCCAAAAAGGTCAAGGCATACTCAGAAAATAGTCCCCAGACTATCTTTGGACTATTTTTTGGATTATTTTGGGGGTATGTTTTTTTTATTCTCGTCGAAAATCCCCCTGTACGGGGGGACAGGCCCGGCTTCAGGGCACGCTCCCCCGAGCAGCGGTAGGGGGGCCGGACGCCCCTCCCCGCCGGAGGGGCGCCGCCCGCGAGCGGGGGCGGCGTGTCCTGCCACCGCCGCTCGAGGTCGGCCAGGCGCACGCCCCGCAGCGCGGGCGGCGGCTCCCAGGCCAGCAGCAGCAGCTGGGCCGTCCCAATGCTGGGATAGTCCTCGCTGCGGCCCCGGAGGCCCCCCATCTGACTACCTACCAGGCCACCACAACCCAACTCGCAGACCGAATTTCGGGTTGGGGGGGTAGGGGTTCCACATGTGTTTTTGTCGATGTTTCCCGACCCCCCCCCCACTGGAAATCGAGGGTAAATCTGAGCCCTCGGGTTGGGTTGGGGTGGTTTGGGGGGTGGTGGCCATCGAGCCACGAGGAGAACGACATCGGCGAGCGCGGGGCCCCACTGGGCCCGCACCAAGGGTCACTCCGGCGAGGAATCACTCTTACTGACTACCTACCAGGCCACCCCAACCCAACCCGAAGACCCGAATTTCGGGTTGGGGGGGGTATGGGTTCCATGTGTTTTTTCGATGTTCCCGGACCCCCCCCCACTGGAAATGGAGGGCAAATTGAGGCCTTCGGGTTGGGTTGGGGTGGTTTGGTGGGTGGTGACTTACGTGGAGTCGACCACGCCCCCCCGAGTCATGACAAAATTCGCGTCGGGAGGTTTTGCGCCATTTCGGGCCTCTGGGGGCCCTTCCCGGGCCTCGGGGCCGTCGTGGAGCGACTCGGGATGGAACACCGGTCCAGGGGCAATGGATCGAGACCTCCAGAATCGACGTTCATGAAAAAATCTGGGCCGTCTCGACGCTGGGGTAAATCCAGACGGGAGGTTCTGGATCCATTTTCGGCCTCGGGGGGCCGTCGCCATGCCTCGGGAGCACCAAGAAACGACTCAGGATGAAACACCGGTACTGGGTAAAGAATCGGGACTTCTGGGGAACCCGTATGAACAAAAAATCAGGACGTCGCATGTCTGGGAACTAACTCTTTTTTTTGTTTCTCTCTCTCTCTCTCTATATATATATACATATATATATATATATATATATATATATACCGATGCTTTCCCCCGGCCCTGCGTTGACACTTGCACAGGAAAATCAATCCTGGTGTATACGGCATCCTGGTGAAACAAATTTACGCTGTTCCCCCGAGATGCGTAAAAACAACAATGTATACACCACACCACCCCGACGTCGTCCCGACACTCAAAAAGTCCTGGGATTGAAAGACAGCCCGCCACTGGTAATGTATATGTTTAGGTTTCCGATAAAACTGTCCACACGTGCCTCGCCAAGACCTTAGTCATCAAAACACGTCGGACTAAAATTAATAGCCACTTTCCCCAAATCCGGAGTTGACGGGCTTGGGAGGTAGGCCAAAGGCCAGGGAGAAAATGTGGAACCTTCAACTTTGGGTTTGGGGGGAGGGGTGCGAAGCAGGGGCATTGCGCAGTTGTGCTTATTATCATGCTGCATGGCCTTGCCGCAATCGGTGTGGACATTTTTGTCTGGGCACCGTGGCTCCAATATTCGAGAAGGGGATCGACTACTAAACTGATTTACTCCACAACTGATCTTATTTCCGTCGGACCTGCGAGTTGTACGTGAAGGGTTGTCGGATCTCCGAGAACGCTACGAGTTCTTTTGTCCGCAGATTCGGCGAACCAATGGTTCTGGGGTAAATCAATTCTGCAGTCGGCATGCCCCTATGGCCCGTCCCGCCGAGGACGGGACGGAAGGCCCTTCAACAACATGTAGTCGGCACCAGACTCTGGTCACCAGACGCCTGCCGCCACCACAGGAGGCAAAACATGGAGCCCCCCTCTGGCAGGACATCCTCACGGCACCCGTGGCACTGCTTCACCGTTCACTCCAGGCACTCCCCGGCCGTGGCCGCGAGGGCAGCCCTGGGAAGCCGAAAGCGGCGCGAGCCTCGATCCTGGAGCCTTGACCCTCGGGAGCGCGTGTCTTTCTTTTCGGCGATATTGGGCGTTATAGGGGGGGAGCCACGGGGGGGTATAATGTAACGCCTCCCCCCCGCCGTGCGCACGGCGGCAGTGTCTGGAGCGTCCTGGGGGGGGGGAGGGGCGTGACATTATAGGAGGGGGGGGGGAGTTGGGGCCAGGGGCTATAATGCCCTTTATGCCCAACTATGCTCCAAGCAGTAAAGAAAAAACGCGCTCCTGGCTCGCACGCTCCCCCCCCCCCTCGAGGCGGCTCAGAGGCTCAAGGCGTCAAGAGCGGGCCTGGATCCTCGAGCCCCGGACTCGTCGGCGAGCCTCCCTCCGGGCCCACCCCCGTCCCCCCGCCTCGGGGCGGACGGAGCCGATAGGAGAACCCTGTGGCCCTTTTCTTCACGACGGGCGCTGGCGCCCAACTTCGGGCCCCGGGACCCTCACAGGTCGATCCGGCTCGACAAACGACGCGGAAAGATGGGGTCCTCTGGGGCTCTGGCCGTGATGTTTTGCCACTGGGGCTCTGGCCGTGATTTTTTGCGATGTTTCCATCGCTTCGCGACGTCGGATCTCAGGGCAGCCCCCGCTGGCCTCATCAGGCCCCCCGAACAGTCCCATGGGCGGCCTCATTGATTGGGCCCCCCGAGTAGCCTCAAGTCGGGCGCGTCCCCCTACAGGCAGATTGTGGAGGAAGAATGAAAGATACCCCCTAATAATATGCAGACATGGTCGAACAAATCGTCGAACAATGGCTCGCGCACTATGCTTTCGACCATTTTGGATGCTCCTTCTGTAGAGGGACGAGCCTGACTGAAGAGTAGCCCAGGGCGGTCTCACCGCGCCTCCCCTCGTGTGCACGGTTTCCACCGGGGCCGTAGGCGACCCGAGGAGGAGGAGGAGGAGGAGGAGGAGGAGGAGGAGGAGGAGGAGGAGAGGAGGAGGAGGAGGAGGAGGAGGATGATGATGATGATGACACGCCCGTTGGAGGCGGAAAATCCCCGGTGTCACAAGCTCTCAGGGGCAAGCCTCTCCAAGTCTGCCTTTGCAGCCAAGACTGCGCGAAAGTTCGTCCGCTAAATTCCAGATGATTTTGGGATCCCGCGTCCCCGCCGGATTAAACCGGGAAGTCCAGCCCGATTGGTCCCAGCGGTGGACCTTGCCCCGGCCTTTTCTGGAAACAGTTTTAGAAGACCTGCTGGATGCCGACACCCAGACGCGCCTTTGTGAGCTGACCCAGTCGTGGTCCTGCTCGCTGGCCGCTCTGGCTGCCCAGCTGTCTGGGTGCCTCTGGAGGTGTGAGTGCCAGGACAAACACGAGTACATATGAAACTTCGACCACTTCGTGGCCGCCAGCTGTTTGACCGCGCGGTTTCTGCGCAGGCAAAACTGCTGTGGTGTCTCGTTCGGCTTACAGCGCAGCCGGAACATCCACGCTAAAAGCTTTGATTGCCTTCTATCCAAACAAGTCTCCGTGGCCTGGCACGGGGGCCACGACGCAGTGCAAAGCAATCCTCCTCCCCCAAACTCTCGTGATGGATGGGAGGGGAAATATTTCTTGAGCCAAAATATGGCGACGATGCAAGATCTCATTCTCTGTCCTCAGCCTGGCCCTGGGAATACCTGCTGGGGTACCCCTCTGAATTGTTACATATCCGAACACCTCTCCTCAGGCATGGAGCGGTGAAGGGCCGAAAACTGCATCACTGCTTCCAACCTCGGTGATCAATCCGAGATCTTCCGCAACGGCGTGCAAGCCGTCTCTAACAGCACCAAATGACTCTCCAGCCCCTGCTTAGTGAACAGCAGGCGTGGCTGCACAGAACAACTCAAACCAGCCTTGGAAAGAACGGCACAAACGCTCTCTAGGCGCTCTGCCTGCTCGCAGGTGGGGCTCGCGCCAGCACAGATAATCATCTCGATCAGGCGCTGCTTCCTTACATAGCCCACCCCAAGGCAAATCTTGTTCGCACGAGCAATGGCTCGTAGGTCAGGCACTGTCAGCCTTGAAAGAACTAGCTGCACTCTCGCATCTCCGTCGCTTGCGGTCTGCTCAGGAGCTGCGCTGTCATCACTCAGCGTCTCGGGACGCTCATAGCAAACCGCAGTGGAGCCCGCTCTGGCTCCAGCACAACAGCCTACTAGAAAAGACAGCAACGCTATGCTCAAAGCCATCACAATCAGTAGCCAGGGCGCGCCTTTGGCGCCCTCCACCGTCTCCTGGCCGCGCACCGTCGGTAGCAGCGCGCTCACCACCACTGCTCCGAGCGGCACGAGCCGCAGGTTCATGGTCGCCATGTGCTTAAACAGGGTCTCTGCTTCCACATACTTCGTGAGGATGTCCGCAACCATCTCCGTGGTCGCTTCTTTGATCAACTCCAGCTGTCGCAACCGTACACGGTCCTGTAGCCAGAGATACCGTAACTCGAGGTGGCGCACCTTGCCCACACCGTGGCGCTGGCAGATCCCTCTGCCTGCAGCACTGTCACTGGCCACGACAAGGCGCACTGTGACGCCCACCTCTCCAAGGAAGTGCTTCGCCTGCAAACCTCTTGCAGCTCCACTCCCGATGGCGTAGAACTCCGACTCTCCTGACGACAACGCTTGAGTTGCCTGGCTGACCGCGAACGCCTCGACCGTGTGGCCTCCGAAACGAACAACTCCCCCAGAGGTCGAAGTCCTGAAGAGGCTAGTCGTAGACGCCCAGTCTGCATCCGCGTCCACTCGGAGAACCTCTGGTAAGTCCTGGAGCTCATAGCACCACAGCAGCCTCGGAGCGCCCTCGTAGTACCTGCACAGCCGGTGCAGACGTGCGTTCATCAGGACGTTCGGCTTGCTGACGTGCTGCATAATCGTCTTGGAGCTGAACATAGCATCAGGCCTGTCACTCGAGACATACAGGCTCAGCCCTGCCGCTGAAGAGGTCGCCTTGGCCTCGGCCACGGGCAGTGGGTCCAGGGCATTCCTCATGCCTGCCCCCGTAGCCTTTGTTCCAGGGGTAGGCGCAGCCTTGGAGCCCGACTTGTGGCCCCAGCGGATGAGCTCCTCCACGTGCTTCGGATCAGCACTCCAGTAGAAGCCTGGCATCCTGGTCTCGGGCAACTCACTCGTGTAGCCCACTATGCGCTTCAAGTAGTTCAGCTCTCCAGGGTAACCTGGGCCTATGCTCTCGGACTCGGTGACCTCGAAGTTCGCCTCCAGGAAGTTGCCGATGGCGTCGAGGGTGTCGCGGTGGCCCTCCGCCAAGAAGTCATCACCGTGGCAGCACATCGTGGCGTCCATGCCGTCACCCACTAAGTTCTCAAAGTAGTAGGTTCCAGCTGTGCCCTTCAGCGGGTTGCCTCCAGCGTCGTCGATCGCTGCCTTGCTCGTCTCACCCCAGAGCTGCGAGGCCTTCCTCGTCCCGTTCATCGCCTTGTGCAAAACCCAGCAGAAGCCTTTTGGACACAGCTCCCAACCTGGATGCACGTAGACCAGCTCGTCCAAGTCTGCATTGAAGAACGCCTTGCGGACATCCCAGACACGCAGCAGCCGACGGTGCACACCGTCAGCATCAGACTTGGATGCTGCGAGGGAAATGATCAGCCTGATGATCATCAGCGGCGGCGTGCCCTGGTGGTTGTCCTCGCGGTGCTTGTCGTTCACCTCGGTCGCGACGAACCTCCAGCGCACCTTGTCGCCCTTCATGTGGGCGATCGGGAAGCCCCTGACGTGCTTCCCCCCTGGCTGGCACTGAGAGATGGGGATCTCCGTGTAGACACCGTACTCCTTCATCGCCTCTAGCTCGTCGGCCTGCCCTCCTGGTAGAGGTCCTCGTCCAACGGCTCGCCTGAGTAGTAGTCGTAGTGGACCATCTGCGGGCTCTCAACCTCGTCATCCAGACCGCCCGCCCACATGCTGTATAGGCCTGCCACCACTGCGCTCGGGGCCTCCACGGCGCGCGCAGCATGGATCAGGCACAGCCGACAGGCGCAGCCTCCACGGTGGTCAGCTCGAAGTGCACACCGTCCTCCATGTGACGGGCATCTGCCGTCGCACCGGCTCTCGGCCGTGGGGATCGGGTCCCAGACGGGGTCGTACTCCTCGGAGTCGTCCGCCTCGCAGACCGCGAGCTCACACACCGACATGCCCGCGATGACGGTCACCTCAGGCCTCACACCAAGAAGCTCGATCCTCTGGCGCTTGCCGCCCTGGTCCTCGGACCCTGCGGCCTCGACCTGATGCTTGCGAGTCGTGTCCTCCTTGGTGTCCATCGGCGTGTCGGGGATGTTCCCGCCAGAGCTCCTGGGAGGTTGGTCCGCCTTGGCCTCTTGCACCTGCGCTCCTGGCCTCGGTGTGCCCGGCGCTCGGTCCTCAGGCTGCGAGCCCTGACTAGGACCAGGCGCACTCTCGGGTACGGGCGTGCCAGGCGCCACTCCAGGCGGCGCTGGTGTCGCTGGCGAGGCTCCCTCAGTCTTGAGCCTCCGCTCGAGCTCCTCCTGGACGATGTGCTCAAACCTCTGCCTGCAAGCGTCGGAGTGCTGTCCTCGCCCTGTGGAGCATTTGAGGCATTCTGAAGTCGGTCCATGTCTGTCAATCATCCTCTCTGTGATGTAGAGGCCCTTGGGCCTCGCAATCTCCTTGGCCCTAGCTGGTGCGGGGTCCCAGGGCGTCACGCTGATCTGCCTCAGCAAGTCCTCGGACCAGCGGAACTCCTCGGGCATGCGACGCACCGTGCGCACCTTGAGGAGCCCGCGCTGCAAGTCCACCACTAGGTGCTGGTCGTCAAACTCCGACTTGCCTGCCCACACACCCTTGGCAAAGCGGGCCTCGAACTTGCCCTGACCGCTGGCTACCCGCCCAGCGATCCGATACCAAACCTGCTCGCCGATCTCGGCGACTTCTCCATCGTACTCCTTGCCAAAGAGAAACTTGTAGGAGGACCCTCCGTGCTCCCGCGGCTGGAATCGTGTGATATACCAGCCGATCGCGTTCGTCACGAAGGGTAGGATCGGGTGGTCGGCGTCGATCGTGACTTCCAACCGCTTCTCCAGCGCGAACCTGAAGGTCCTCAAGAGGCCCGCTGCCAGAGAGTTGGCGCCTTCCACGCGCCCCATACTTTGATGAGAATGCGCTGCGGCTTTACGAACGATGGTGCCATGGCTCCGATGCTTCTTGACATCTTCGGCTATGGCCACGATAGCGGGTTCGCCATCAGTCAGTAGAACAACTGTGGTGTGACCCCACGAGTCGATCAGCTTTGCCACGTACAGAGTCTTATATTGCCCAACCGTCTTGTTCGTCATCAGTGTGCCCATGGCATTCGACCTCCCGTCTACGATGTTCAGCACAGGGATCATTGTACGTCTCTCGTCCCTGGGGATGCGCTTGGCCTCGACGAGCTTCACAACGAAGCCGTGGAGCATCGGGTACTTCTTGGCGATGTCGTCAGTAGCTGCGAAGAAGAAGTCCATCTCCACGATCGGCACCTGGTCCGCGTCGAGCTCAGGGCTGTCCTGCTGCTTCGGATGAGGTCGCTCACGGCCTCGTCCCATCACGCACTCGGGGCACCAGGGCCTGAAGGGCAGGTGGTGTGCTGCATGGGCACGCCTCTCCTGCGCCGTCGGCTGTCCTGGTCTCATGAGCTCCTTCGCTTTCAGGGTGACGTTCTCCGAGGGGTCTGGTCCAAGCGCTCGAGGCAGAGCCCCAGACGAACTCGTCGGCGCAGTCGTGGGTGCCAGCGTCTTGCGGGCTGCAGCCAAGATGCCCACGGAGTCCTCCAACTCCTGCGGTCGGAGCGCAGCCATGACCTTGCTCTGCTCGGCGTTCTGGCCGTCCTTCAGCAGCTCGTCGAACTCCAAGTAGCAGGCCGAGCGGTCCTTCTTCAGCTTGATCACCTCGGCGCCCTCGGGCGGCAGCATCGGAGCGTCCACAATCCAGTCTCCCATCGGCGAGTGCAACACAGACTGGCCTCGCCTCGTGATGGCGTCTGTGGAGAGGACGGGGTACTCGATGTCGGCTACCTCCATGCCTAGCTGCAGGACTGCATCTCCTCGTCGAATCTTAACATAAGTACGACCATGGTGGGGAACCTTGCTCCCGTCGATCGCATGCAGCTCGTGGATCTTTGATCTCTGGATCGTGTAGCCTGCATCGTACACCATCTGGCTGGGCATCGCCGAGATCTGCGCACCGCTGTCGATCATGATCGCATCCTTCGGCTTGTGGCTGACCGCTGCGATGCTCGCCTGCCTCTCCTCGGCCTCGATCGCCTCAAGCCCGAAAACAAACTTGGTGTTGAGGGTGCTGGAGGTGGCGTCCGAGCTCGAAGTCAAAGCTCGCAGCCCAACAGGGATGGTGCTCGCACTGCTCGCTGCACACGACGGCCCAGTACCGGTCGCACCTGGGTTCGTCGGCATCGCCGTCGGCAGCGTCCCCGTAGTCGGTAGTGACGGTGCTGTGCCGGCCGACAAGGCTCCAGCCTTAGCTTGAGCTCTCCGTTGCTTCTGCCGATCCTTCTTGTCATGCTTGGCTTTCGCCGCGGCCTCCTCTGCATCCCGTCTCCGATCATCAGCAGCCTTCTTGCGGCACTCCGAGCGTACATGGTTTGGCTTCTCACAGTAGCTGCACCACTTCTCGGCGTTCTGGGAGTCGTAGCCCTTGCCTTTCTTGCCCTTGCCGCCCTTGCCGCTCTTCGCCTTGCCGCCCTTGGACTTGCCGCCCTTGAGCGCTCCAATGTCCATGGCGTCGTCGCGCGCGCTCCTCTGGGCTGCAAGGGCGTTCACCACTTCTGCTCTCATGTCGGCGTAGGTCGGTAAACTCCGAAGGTTGCGGAACAGATGCTTCTGGAGATCGGGTTCCTCTGAGAGAGCCCCTAGGAGGATGCCTCGTGATACGTTCGCTGAGACCGTCTCGCCACTCGCTTTCTCGTAGCGGGCGATCTCTTTGTCTAACTTCATAATCTCTGTGACGATGTCCGCATCTTTGGGGAACACCGTACCTAGAATCTTCCTGAACTGTCCGACTATGTCCCCTGGCTCATTGGGAGAGTACTCGTTCAACAGCTTCTTCCATGCCAGGGCGCCTTCTCCCTCAGGTGCGTTGGAGAGGATGCTCTCGCCCGTGCTGTCTTCTGGCATAGCCAGCACCAACATAAAGTACAGCTGGCTGGAGAGAGGCTCGAAATCTGGATTATTCACACTGCCCACATCATTCATCAGCATTGCCACGTCAGGTTCGTCCTCGATGGCCTGAAACATCCTTCTAAACCGAAAATCATTGGCCACTAAGTAGGCCTTCCAGTGAAACTCAAACGTCTTCCATGACGAACGTTGGCCATCGAACTGCTTGACCTTCCCAACTATCTTGCTGTCAAGGATACCTTCCATGCGTCGTGGCACTGCTGGGGGCACTGGTGCTGCTGCTTGCGCTGGTGCTGCTGGTGGTGCGGCGGCCATCCTCTGGAGCTCCGCCGCTTGTCGCTGCAGCAAGTCCCTCAGCTCGGCTATCTGCTGTGCTTGCAGCTGCACCTGTTGCTCCATGGCGGAAGCTGACCCGTGACTCCCTGGAGTCACTCAGCAAAATGCCGTGGATCAGATCTCGCTCCGCGCTACCATGCAAAGCAATCCTCCTCCCCCAAACTCTCGTGATGGATGGGAGGGGAAATATTTCTTGAGCCAAAATATGGCGACGATGCAAGATCTCATTCTCTGTCCTCAGCCTGGCCCTGGGAATACCTGCTGGGGTACCCCTCTGAATTGTTACATATCCGAACACGCAGCCCTGGCTCTGATGATGCCTCCAGCAACACCGCTGAGTTCCTGTAGCCTTTTACGGATGGGGATGCCGCTGTTGGTCAAGAAACGGCTGTTCTTCCAGAAGCAAGCGTAAATCTTTTGAGTTGTGGCCTTTACGTCTTCCGCGCAGCAGCCCGTGCACGAGATCAAAAGCCCTAAGATTTTCACAGCCGGCTGCACCTTCCAGCGGCGCCCACGACTGTCCCGGAAATCGTAGCTCTCGAAAGTGACGTGGCTCGCTGTGACCATTTCCCGGCTGTCTGGCTTCACGAACAGGCGGTGCTTGCTCCAAAGGGCCTTCTCTACCGCCGTCATGATCTCAGCTGCCTTGCCCACGGTGGGCGCGAAACTGAAAAGGTTGTCACTCCACGCGGAAAAGAGAAGCTGGTGACTGCCCAACATGAAACCCACCTCGGCCTGGCTCAGCCTGTCCATGCACGCGACGAAAGCGTCCTCGATGGTCAGACGGGCCAGCATACCCGCAGTGAGCGCACCCATGTGCAACCCCCTCGACCTCCTAATCTCCTGCGTCGTCGTGCCCATAATGTCGATTTGAATGGCCGGGGCTCTGTGCAGGCGAATCGCAGCAGCAGCAAGCTCCCGATGAACATCTCGAGCGAACAGACTCCTGAAGACGCAACTGTACCGAATCTGGTCCTGGTGAGCCTTTACGTCCGCAATGGCCACTGCAGCCTCGTTGAACCTATCTCTTCCGACCTCCAGAACCTGCGACGCCGTGGTGAAAAGATCCTGCACCTGCCCGCCTTTACCAAGGCCCAAAACGAGCCCCGACAAGGAGTGCGAGGCCGCGAACGATTCCAGGTACGGCTCCAGGATCTCCGCAACGTATGCATGACACAGCTGCGCAAGCATAGACTGGGGGATGACGACTCTCGTGGCCTCCGGCCCCGAGATGTCTTTCTCCTTATTTCCGGTCGTGCCGGTCAGGACGGCGCTCTGCCAGAACACGTCACTATTCAAAGCTTCCTCCACTACGTCCCTGGTCCTCCGGACCCAGCCCGCCATCCGCAGTGCGGCCACACAGGCTCCGTGCTTGTCGATTTTATCAGAGTTCTTGATGCGATCCACTGCCATGTCAAGTACTCCAGGCTGCACCCGGAGACGCGGGACCCTCGAAGTGGCAAGCTGGCGGACTGCAGCATTCTCCTCGTCCCATTCCGCTGGAGGGACGCCCCACCTTTTGCGGAACTCGGCATCGACCAGGGCAGCGCAAACGGAGGGATCGTACACGACGGCGCCAGCCTGGATGAAACCCCTGACTGCTGGGAGAGGCTTGCGAGACACCCAAACTTTCTCCCCTCTGAGACACTTGATGGCCAAAGCCTGCTTCTCCGAAGATTTCCGGGTGATCTTCAGGGCCCTCAGGAGGTCCTTGCCTATCTCGACGCGGCGGACTTCGTCGAGACATGTTCTCAATCTTCTCCTGATGGCCTTGACCCACAGGGGCTCATGGCAGGCTCTGCGGACACTAGAGGAACCCACCCGATGAGTGGCAGAAACAATATCCGCCACCGACTGCTCCCAGTATCCGAACGATTCTGAGAATTCCGGCGGCTCGTGGTACCGCACCTCGCAAGATGATGGTTTTTGCAAGTCGTCGTGCCGTACAAGCTCTGAGCATACAGGGTAAAGCTGCGACACAACGCGGGCGACAGAGAGAACGCACTGAGGCCGCCACCTCGGAGGTCTCCGGCACCTCCTCCGAGGCTCCACCATCAAAGCATCAACGGCGAGAAGCGCATGATCTCCCGGCACTCCCTGCCACCGAATGAATGCGTCCACGTGGAGGCCTGTAGGCGCTGCTGCATGGTCTATGTTTGCTGGCTGCCCTACTTGGGCCCCCGACGGCCTGCGAGTGCAATGCAACGCTGGGTCCGCCTCGAAATAGCGGGGCGGGGCCCACTGGAGACCCAAACCTCGAAGCGCACCCGTGTACAGGGACCATGTCTCCTGCCAAGGCTTCTTGGAATCCGCATTCACATCGCCCAGCCAGAACAAAGACGAGTTGCGCGGCCTCCGGCGCGCGAGGCCCTGAGCATCGGCCAAGCTGTCTTCAAAAGCGGCGCCGTGCGCCAAATGGCTAAAAAGAACAGACTTAAGAGAAACTTGTTTACTATCAGGCGAAGTGTGAAGAAGGTCCACGCG
>CAUYUJ010019005.1:15000-35000 GCA_963575745.1 Prorocentrum cordatum | reverse complement strand
CCGCACTGAAAAAATCAGGGCGTCGCATGTCCAGACAAGCGCGCTCCACTGCTCGCAAGGTAGCTACTCGCAAACGGCTCGGATCCGCCGCGGTGGATTCACGATCCACTGCACCGAGCCCCGCATGTTGTTCGGGAGGTTTGCGAGTCGGCACTATGCGAGCAGTGGAACGCGCTCGGTGAGAGCAGCAGGCGGCGGTCCGCGAGTCGGCTGCCTCCGGCTGGCTCCTGCGGGCGCCTGCCGGCGCCCTTGTGCATTCCGGAAGGCGCCCAGGGAGGCGGGGCCGAAACCGGCCGCGCGCAGCAGGTCCGTGTATACACATCTATTTATATACGCAATGAAAACGTATACTGGGGACGGGTGCTAAGGCCGCAAGACCCTTGGAGACCGAAACTGGGGTGTTTGGGCGACGGGTGATCAGCGAAATTGGCAAACAGACAGCAGAAGCACGGACACAAAGGTACCCTATAAAAGGCGCGCGTCTTGACTATGCGCGTTTACGGTGTGTGTGTGTGTACATACGAATAAATGCATGTTGAGGCGAATTTGAATCCAACAAAACTGGTCATCTCTCGGGAGGTCGACTTTTGCTTTCGCTGGCTTCCGCAGGACTTCCGCCAGCGGGAGGTGGCCTCGTTTTACTTCCGCCAACCTTCCGCCGCCTTCCGCCGAGGGAGAGTTGCCAGCTCCTTCGATCCTTCGATCCTCGAACGCAAGGCCCTTTTTCCGAGCCCTTTCTTCTTTTCCCCACGTCAAAAAATAGAGGACGGATTTTTGCAACCTCGAAACACACTTCAACATGTGACGGCACAACGTACCCAAAAAGAAGCGTTGTGTAGCCCCGACGCGATTTCACATGTGCAAACACATGTTCATTATGGAATCCCGAATTGTCCTACGAATGATGTCGCCGACATTGGATTACGTGTGCATCGATGTATGCATACACATATCTACATTCCGAACCCTATATCATTATCATCCGGAGCCCCCCACCACCCCCACCCTTAAACCAGACCGCCCCCCAGGGACGCCCTTTCGGACGTCTCAGCGGTCCGCTGGACGCCCTTGGAAAAGTCCGCTGGCACTTCTGGGCCTCCCATGGGCACCTTGCCAGACCTCGCGAGCAGACTCAAGGCGATCAGGGTCATCGGAGAGGCGCAAGAGAGACCCAAGACAGCACAAGAGCGCTCCAAGAGGAACCTCGATGGTCTGAAGACGGCCCAGGAGGCCCCCCAAGACGCCCCAAGAGGCTGTTAAGAGAGCCCCGAAGAAGCAAACATCGTCACATCCCCGAAGGAAAATGTATACGTTTAACATGTCCACTGTTTGGGACTTCGCAGCGTCCAAAACAGCCCGATGGGCCCCCGTTATCGGCCCAATACGGCCCGAGAGGCCCACCAGAGGGTTTGAAGACGGCCCAAGGGGCCCCAAGACTGCCCTAGAGAGCCCCGAGACTGCCCGCAAGAAACCCAAGATGCCCCCCAAAGCTCCCAACCGAGACCCACGAAAGCCATGGGAGACCCCCAGGAAAGCCATTGGAGGCCCCGACGAAGGCCTTAGATGGCTTCCGAAGGCCTCTGGATGGCCCCTGCTCCCCAAAACGGCCCAAGAAGGCCCCGGGACGGCCCAAGAGAGCCCCAGGACAGCCCAAAAGAGCCCCCAGCGTCTTCCTACGAAGTACATCGAGCTGAAATGACGATCTTGGTTCCACGCTTGAGGCTCGAGGTTTAAGTTCCTCGATCGAGAGCGACAGGCAATGGATCCAGATTCGAAGTTCCACGATCGACGATTCCCTGAATGCCTGGATCCTGGAGCCCTCCAGGCATTCAGGAAGCTACCAAACATCGATTTTTTTCGGAGCTACTGCGACTTCTTCGGCGTTGCATGGGAGCACTCCTTACTTCCTCAAAGGACCTACGCGCGTGAACAAATCACCATTCCTTCCCCACTCCTGCGCACAAGCGTGCAAGCGCATCGGGCGAACGCGGTGTCAACAGACACCAGGGATATCAGAAAAATCAACCGGTCGCCCGTCCAGGCTTCGAGGACCCCCCCGATGAAGCAAGCAATGACTTATTGTTTTGCCGGGGAGGGTCCAGAACAAAGCGCGTGGCGCCACACATAAGCACCCCCTCTGGCGAGTCCCTGGGGCCAGCGGCGCGGAATGCAGCGCAGGGGGCCATGAGAGGCAGGGCTCAGCTTCCTCTGTCGAGTTCGGCACGGACCCTGGATCTCAGGCCTATTGCCCCCCCTGGGCGCGCCGCCGAGTTTTGGCTTTCGGCCATAGCTCGGGCCTCCGCCGGCCGCTGGGGACGACCTGGGCACCCCCAGAAACGCTCTCGGCGAGGCCGAAAAGCCGCCAAGAACGGACCCGAAAACCTCAAACTTCGGACGCCCGGAAGCCCTGAACTTCGACCTCGAATTGAGCCAATCGCCCTACGGTCAGGAACAGTGTTGCACAGCGCGTCGCCGCAGCGGCCGCAGCGACACGCTATGCCCTGAGAGCGGACAGAGCGTCGCTCCGCTCCGAAGGGCGGGAGGCTCGGGAAAACTCGTGACTTTGACGCCTGGGGATCGCGACGCGGATATCGCGTCACGCGGAAGCGTGGTGGGCCAGAATCGGCGGAGCGACACGGTAAGCCGGCATTCCTGACCGTCACCCCTGGCTCTCAGGGGGCAAGGACGCGAGCCCATGGCAAAATTACTTGTGGCCCTCAAACAAAAACGGCCGACCGTGCCACACATGCCATTTGGGCGACCTTAGGGAGCCGAACCCAATACACCGACGGTTTGTCCTGACCCGCACTGGAATTCGCACAGAAAAGCGGATACTGGTGTATACGGGATCCTGGTGTATACGTTTCTCCCTGCTTCCCTTGGAAGACGGACGCAACATACACACCATACCACCCTGGCGCCGTCCCCGACGCTTCAAAAGCCGTAGGATTGAAAAACAACCCGCCACTGGTAACGTATGTGCTCCAGTCCCAGATCCCCGACGCCATGATTTTTTCATTACGTCGACCCCGGGAGGTCTCGACCTATTCCCCTGGACCGGTTTCTCATCCTGAGTATAGTTTTCTGACGCTCCCGAAGCCCGGCGAGGGCCCCCCGAGGCCGAAAAGAGTGAAAAACCTCCCGTCGTGATTTTGTCATTGCCCGAGGGGGTCTGTCCTCCTCCTCCTCCCTCCCTCCTTCTCCTTCTCCTCCTCCTCCTCCTCCTCCTCCTCCTCCTCCTCCTCCTCCTCCTCCTCCTCCTCCTCCTCCTCCTCCTCCTCCTCCCCCTCCTCCTCCTCCAGGGGGCCCCCCCGATCCTTCACGGAGAACATGGCCCGGAGCGCCCCGGCGCCGTGCTGCGCACGCCCCGCGGCGCTGCCCGCCAGCCGGTCGAGGCAGTACCTCGTGGGAGGCGCGCGCGCGCGAGCACGCCCCGGGAGGAGGAGGAGGAGGAGGAGGAGGAGGAGGAGGAGGAGGAGGAGGAGGAGGGGGAGGAGGAGGAAGAGGAGGAAGGAAGAGGAGGGGGAGGAAGGCGCAGGCCGACCCGGGTTTGGGTTGACCCAGTATAATAGTGGGGGCCTCGACCCTCAGATCTGGCGCGGGGAAACAACAAACTGCAGCATCGGACGCACATCGCCACGGGGGGCCCAGACCTCCTCTGCCTGCGCCCTCGATCTGCGAGAGCCCCGGGGGCCGGAAACCAGGCGACGACGCGCGCTGCGAGCAACAGGTCTCAGGCCAGGAGCGGAAGGTTCCTCCCCAGACATGCGACGTCCCGATTTTATTCAGCACGGGGCCCCTGGAAATCCCGACCCGTTCCCCGGGACCGGCCACTCGTCCTGAGCCGTTTCCTGCCGGTCCCGAGGCCCGGCGAGGGCCCCTCGAGGTCGAAATCGGCCGAAAACCTCCCGTCCTGACCACCGCTTTGCGACGCGATCCTGTCTGGGAGAGTCCCTCCGTGCTCTGCGCCCTTCCTCTGCGCCCCGTCTGAAGGTGCGGGCTGTGCGGGGGCGCAAGCGGGCGGCCGAGCGCGCGCGCGGGCGCGCGCGTCCCCCCCCCCCCTCCCCCCCTCCCCCTCCCCACACTCTTCCCCCTCCCCCTTTGTCCCCCCCTCTACAATTACTCAATATGAATACTACTCTCCCTCTTCCCCTGATGGCGTGCTGGGGGTGGCCGACACCCCCCACCCCGCGCACTGTTTTTTAACACACAGGATTCCCGGGAGTTGGGTTTTCGCCTGCGTTTTTTTCAAACTGCTGCTCTCGCTGAGGCGCCGGCCTCATTTCTGCTCCCGAATCGTTCCGAATCGTGCTCCCGCTGCAGCGTGGGCCTCATTTTCGGATCGGTGTTTGGCCTCCGTCGTTCAGGATGGCGTTCTCGCCCCAGCGCGGGCCTCTTTCTCGCGCGCCCATCCGCCCGCCACCACCGCGCCGCACCACCACCACCACCGCCACCACCGCCACCACCACCACCACCACCACCAGCACCAGCACCAGCACCAGCACCAGCACCAGCACCAGCACCAGCACCAGCACCACCACTACAACCTCGCACACACGAACGCACGCACGCACGCGCACCACCACCCACTACGCACGCGCGCGCGGAGCCACAGGTCCGCTACGACACGCGTCCGCGGATAGAGAAAATCAGCGCCATGGTAAGGGATGGGAGGGAGAGGTAGGACGTCAGATATGACGCGAGCGCACCTAGCTTGCCCCCTCCCCCCTCCCCTTCTCTCCCTCTCCCCCTCCGCCTCCCCCATTCTCTCCCCCTGCCCCCTCCCACTCTCTCCCTCCCTCCCCCTCCCCCGCTCCCCTCCACCTCCCCCTCCGCCTCCCCCTCCCTCCCCCTCCCCCTCCGCCTCTCTCTCCCTCCTCCTCCCACCCCCTTCCCCCTATCACAGTTACACAATACGAATAGTACTACTCTCCTCTCTCCCCTGAGTCTGTGCGGGAGACGGGCGGCACCCCTCCGCACATTGTTTGTTTGCACGCAGGATTGCCTGGAGTGTGGTGTTCATACAGTCGGGGCGTTGACCTAAGGAACCCTAAATAAGGAACGAGGCCCCTTTTATCCATAAGTTAACCTTCGATTTCCTGTCGAAAACATAAGGAAAACCTGAGGCAAGCTGTGAAACACGTAAGGAACGCGGAGCCCCTCCCCAACGAAAAGGGTTCCTTCTTCAGGGCCCCAATTGTATGTGTTTTTGTCCATCCGATTCTCTTCGGTCCTTCCAAATATAGCTCCCGCTGCAGAGCGCTGGCCTCATTCTCGGGCTCCCGCTCGTGTCGAATCGTGCTCCCGCTGCAGCGCTGACCTAAATTCCGTGCTTCCGCTCGTTCCGATTCGTGCTCCCGCTGCAGCGATGGTCTCATGTACAGTGCCATGCCATGGCATGAGATGAAATAAACTGGCGTGTTCCGCTGTGCGATGCCATCCCTTCAACTGTAATGCTCTGATATGCAGTGCTTGACTACACAAGGCCACGCCATGCTACGTCATGTCACGCGTTGATATTCAACGACATGTTATGTCATACTACTGCGCAGATAAAGAGGATATCTACGCCATGGTAAGGGATGGGAGGGGGAGGGATAGGACGTCAGATAAGACGCTTGCGCACCCAGCTTGCCCTCCCCCCTCCCGCCATCCCCCTCTCTTCCCCCCCCCTCCGCCCCCCCCTCCCACCCCCCATCTCTTCCCCTGCCCCCCCCCCTTTCCCCCTCTCCCCTCCCCGCATCCACAGCTCTCCCCTTCGATTTGGCATGAGGCCCCAATTTCAACATCATAAGAAATCCCCACCTGGAGACTCCATTTTCTGATCCGTTGCTCGGGCCCGATCGACCCGTGAGGGTTTTTTTTATCTTCTATGGCTCGCACCGCGAAATCCATGTGCAAATCCACGCCCCGGATGGAAACATCCATCCAGAGTCCACTCAGAATCCATACTGCGGGCTCGGTTTCCAGTGGCAACCCATGGGAGACTCCCATACCATCTTGCCGGCTCTTGCGAATCGACGCTGGTCGACTCGAATCCACGCTAGATCGACGCACATCGGAGCTCATTGACGCAATATCGGCGCTATGTCATCGATTCCCAAACGCTAACCGACGCTAGTCGACGCTAGAAACGGAATTGAGAGGGTATGATTTGCTCCCGAAGTTCGCCTACTTCTTGCACATCTTCGTGTATCGCACCACGATGGAGCCCATTCCAGCCCATTCCATTCCCCTTGCGCCCCAGACATGATCGCCTCAATCAGGACGGGAGGTTTCTGGCCACTTTCGGCCTCGGGGGGCCCTCGCCGAACCCCGGGACCGTCCACAAGAAGACGCAGGAGGAAAAACCGGTCCCGGGGCAAAGTGTCGGGACTCCCAGGGACCCCATACTTAAAAAACCAAGACGTCGCATGTCTGGGTAAACAAGCGCGCTCCCCTACTCGCAAATACCTTCTCGCAAACCAGGGCGTCGCATGTCCGGGGCTGGGCACAAATACTTCTCCGCCTCAGGAGAGGGGGGGTGGCGTGCGGCAAGCCTCACGGGGGTTGCCAAACCCTGAGGCCCGGGCGCTGGGCTGAGTTCGAGGTCGCAGTCCCGGGAGGATTCCGTTAGCGATGGGTCCGTCCCGATGCGATCGCATGAGAGGTGGCTCCGGCCCGTCGGGTGGCTCCGGGCCTGCTGGGAGTATGTTTAAGATTGAATTACACATGGTTCCTCATCTGATCGAATTTGATCAGACGTGGCGCGATTTGCACATTGCTTTCTATTGTAATTCCGCGTCTTCGGGCGTTCGAAGTTCTCCGATCGCAGGGCATCGCGTGTCGCTGCGGCCGCCGCTGCGACGCGCTATGCACAAATTCCTGACCGTGACGCGAGAAACTCAGTTCGGGGTCGAAATTTGGTATTTTCGGGCGCTTGAAATTCAAGTCTTTCGGGGGTATTCGTTGGTTCGCGGCGGCTTTTCGGCTTCGGGGTGCTCTCCAGCAGCTGCGCCACGCCGAGTTATGATGTTACAACCTACTTTAGCCTGGATCACCGGAAAGAATTTCGAGCACCCAAACAGGTGCCAAAACTCTAGGGTTTTCGCGCATCGGGCCCTGGGAGACACTCGTCCGACACTGTTTCGACGCTCTTTCGACACTATTTCGACACTTTTCCGGGTGCTCGAAATTATTTCTGGGATGTGGTCCTTAATGACGATGGGAGCAACATAAGCCGAGAGAAGGTTCCGGGGGTGCACGGGTCTTCCCGAGTGGCCGCTGGAGATCAGAGAGTTCGGTACACGCTTCAGCACTTTGGCTCCGCGTGTCGCCCCGCCTGCTCTGGCCCACCACGCTCTTCGGCGCGACACGCACCCTATACTTCTCGGTCCCCCAGCGTCAGCGTCCCGAGCCTTTCCCGACCTCCCGCCCCGCAGAACTCGGCTATACGCAAGAGTGACCTTGGGTAAGGGTGACCTCTGGTGCGCGGCATTCGGGGGGCGAGGGGAAGCAACACCCAAGCGCGCAAGCCGCTTATATCGCAGCGCGTTCGGCGATTGGGGAACCCATTTGGGCCCGCACCAGAGGTCACTCCGGCGAAAGGTCACTCTTACGTCTAGCCGAAGAGCGGAGCGACAGGCCATCCACACCTGCACAGCACGGAGCGTGTCGCCGGGGCCGCCGACGCAACACGCGAAGCGACAGCCCCTGGCCGTATGTGCCGACCGACCTGGTGCAGCCATGACGCTGAAGTAAGGACCATCTTTTGGGGGCGCGCAGACATGGATTAAGTAGCGATCCATGGATTTGGCGCGGGGTCGCCAAATCCTTGGATAGGGGGAAGGCGCCCTCCCAAAAATGTGGCGGCCAATGCAGCCCTGTTCGGCGGCGGGAATCCGCGATTCCCCATGGAAACGGGACCCGTCGCTAATCCACGCCCCCTTAGGAGGAGGAGGAGGAGGAGGAGGAGGAGGAGGAGGAGGAGGAGGTGGAGCGTAACCGAAGTGCAGGAGGAGGAGGAGGAGGAGGAGGGGGGAGGAGGAGGAGGAGGAGGAGGGGAGGAGGCGGAGGCGGAGGAGGAGGCGGAGGCGGAGGAGGAGGAGGAGGAGGAGGAGGAGGAGGAGGAGGAGGAAGAGGAGGAGTTGATCCATGCTTGCGATCGCCTGAAAATCTTGGGCGCAGGAGGGGGTTCTGGTTCTCGGGCCTCTCCCCCAGCAGGCCTTGGTCGGAGAACCTCTTCGTGGCCGAGGCTCGCCGGGGCCATACAAGCCCCTGCGTTCCTTAATTCGGCGCTCGTTGTATGGGAGCACGACGACTGCAGAGCTGGTCCTGTAGGGGGCCACGTGCGAACCCTACCCCTACACCCCACGATTTCTGAGGGGCAGGGTGGGGTTCACTTCGCTCGGGAGCTCACGAACGAAGTGAACCCCACCCTGCCCCTCAGAAATCGTGGGGTGTAGGGGTAGGGTTCGCACGTGGCCCCCTATCCTGGGGGAGGGATCGAGGTCTCGAGTGGTCCACGCCGTGAAAAAGCTACGTCGCTGGGCGTCGTGGCGAAGTTCTCGACCGCAGCAGGACCGCACTGGCCGCCGCGATGGCCCGCAGAGCAGGCGCGGCGGCGCGCCAAGGGCAGTGTCTCGCGGCGTCGGATCTCAGGAAGGTGCCCCTGGCCTCAGGTCGGGCGTGTCCTCCTACAGGCGGATTTTGTACGACACATAAACAAATATCCTAAACAGATGCAGAAAATTAGCAAATGTGCTAAAAAATCGTCCCCGTACTAGTTTTTGACTATGCTTGAATATTCCTCCTGTGGAGGGACAAGGCCCGACTTGACCGCAGCAATCGGGGATCTTCTGACCCAGGTCAATCCAGACCTGGGCCAGCAGGAAACCGAAAAAACTGCAATGCAGGAAAAAAAAAACTGCATCGCAGGTCTTCGCAAACCCGGGTCAGCCCATAGGCGCGGCCGCCTCGCGGCCACGAGCGGCTCGCTAACCCGGGTCAGCCAGAAGGGGTATCCGCCGGATCCTGCAGGATCCGGAGCCCTGGCTGACCCCCGTTTGCGTTGACCCCCGTCTCAAGGCTACCGATCCCATCAACGGAGCGCTGCTCCAGTAAGTTCTCGAGCGAGGGGATTGCGACTGCTTCTCTCCTACTAGCAGGACACCGCTGCGCGAACTGGGCTGGAACGAAAGGATTGCACTTGCTCGAACTAGCAGCCGTGGGCAGCGTCTCGCGGCGTCGCGTTTTTAGGGAAGGCGCCCCTGGGCTCTAGGTCGGGCGCGCCCCCCTACAGGCGGGCTTTGAACGAAAAATAAACACTCCAAAAAGTTCAATAATAGCAAGACAATGCTAGAAAAATCGTCCCAGATCATTATTTTACTATTTTAGTCGATTCCTCCTGTAGAAGGGAAGGCGCCCCTGGCGTTAGGTAAGACCGGGCTATCACAGACACGATGCTTAGTTCTACATGTGCCAGCCTTCATGCAGCCGCGCAGTCACGGGGGGTGTTCTCGCCAGAGTCTCGTTCCCTGCTCCGCAGCCTTTTTCAGGGTTCAGCCTGAGTCCGCCAGAGGACGAGAACGTTACTGAACTTCGCCTAGCGCTTGAGAAAAGTTCTATTCAGCGGGTTTTGGACGAACAAGCAAATACTCCAAAAATGCTCAATAATAGCAAGACAATGCCAAAAAAATGAGAGAGAGCGCGCCCACAGGGCCCGAGCAAAGGGGAGGGGGGGCTAGGCTTAAGCTACCCCTCCCTCCCTTGGCGCCGCCCTGCTGGAAGCTACCCCCCCCTCCCCCCCTTTCGTGCAAAGGGAGGGGGGTGCTTGGAAGCTACCCCCCCCCCTTTGGCCGCTCCGGAAGCTACCCCCCCCTACACCCCTTTCCAAAGGGAGGGGGGTGCTTAAGCTACCCCCCCCTCCCTTGGGGCCGCCCTGCTGGAAGCTCCCCCCCCCTCCCCCCCTTTGTGCCCAAGGGGGGGGGGGGGGGGCTTGGAAGCCCCCCCCCCTCCCCCTTTTTGGCCACCCAGCCCCCGGAGCCTCCTACTTCAAGAGTCGAGTGGTTTTCCCTCTTCCCTCTTCTACAGGAGGCAGGCGGAAACCCAATCTACTTCCAACGCCTTTCTACTTCGTGGTTCTACCTACTTCTTTCGACCGATGGGTATACGCATACAGAACTAGTCCGGTACAACTTCGGGTGCGGCTGGGGAGGCTGATTCCAGAGCGCCGACGGCCCAACGGGCTCCCCAGATGGCCCAAGTGGGCCCGAAGACGACTCCCAAGAGGCGCCCAGGAGGCAACAGTCATGGGTTTTCCTTCGTCAGGTTGCAATGCTATTTTCGCGTACGCGGCTTCTCGGTCTCCAGAGTGCTCCAGACGGCCCAGGAGGGCCCTAAGACAGCTCCCAATTGGGCCCCGAGACCGCTTCAGAACAGCCCCAAGGGGTCCCGAAGATCGCCCTGACGGACCAAGACTTTCTCAGAGGGTTCCAGACAACCCAGGTGGCCCCCAAGTCGGCCTGAAAACTGCCTCAAGAGAACCCGAAAAGAGCCCGCTCGGGACCCTGCATTAGTACGGCGACGGTCAGAACATCAATATACACATATACATCTTCATCAACATCTACATCAACATATACATATGTATATGCATCTACACATACATACACATACACCTGTACATATACGTAGACATATACATATACGTATACATATGCATGTGTACATACACATGCATGTACATACACGTACACATATGCATATACATATACATAACCATATACGTATACGTATTCATATACCTATATCTATATATTATACATGCGTACAAACATGCATGCATGTATACAGACATGCATAGAAACATGCATGCATGCATGCATGCATGCATGCATACATACATACATACATACATACATACATACATACATACATACACACACATACATACATACATGCATTCACGCATGAATGCATGCATGCATGCAGACAGACAGACCGACCGACCGACCGACAGACAGACAGACGGACCTACGATCATGTATACATACATGATCTATATCTATTTATATATACATATATATGTATATTGTGCTGGCCTCCGGCCAGTGTCGCCGATCTGGGGCGCTCCGCATAATGATGATGATGATGATGATGATGATGATGATGATGATGATGAGGAGGAGGAGGAGGAGGAGGAGGAGGAGGAAGAGGAGGAGGATGAGGATGGTGGCGGTGGTGACAATGATGATGACGATGTTTATCATGTTAATGTCCATGGGGCCATCTTGGGCGTCTTGGACCGATCGTTCCGTGATTCGGGGCTTTCTTGGGCCGCCTTGAGGGTCTCCCGTGGCTCTGTTGGACCGTCTTGGGCCTCTCCTGGGCTCGAAAAGAGGCTTAGGGGATTGAGCAAGGGACCTGGGGAAGCCGCTTGGGTGTCGTTTGGGGGCCTTTCGGGGCCTCTTTCGGGCCTCTTGGGGGCCTTCTGGGGCCTTTTTGGGGGCCTGTGGCCCCTCCCGCCCCCGAGCACTGAATGCGTCGAGAATGGCGTCCCCCCCCCATTTCCAGAGCCTCCTGGGGGCTTGTTGGGGGCCTGTGGACCCCTCGTCCCCGAGCACCAAATGCGTCGGGAATGGCGTCCCCCCCCTTGCAGAGCGAAGCTTGAGCGAGCTCAAGTCCACGCTCTCAGAAACTCTCACCCCGGATCGGCGGATATACGTATACCTATACAGATGTGTAGATCCTCCCGGCCTCGGCCAGGAGGGCCTGGAGGGCATGTGCACCTTGCCAGGGCAAAGGCATGGCCCTGGCCAGGCACCGCGGCGTACAGGTGCTGGCCCGCGGGGGCCTCGGTCGCAGCAGCGAGGGCCGAACGTGTTTTTCTTATGCAGCTGCCTGCGGCGAGCTCCGCCACCGTGCCAGCGCAGCACTCTTTGTGGCCACGCTTCGGGCACCGCCCCAGGGAACCCTCTCGATCCGATTCGTCATCCGTTCTGGCCAGCCCGAGCGGATTCGACTCCGATGTGTCGACGATCCGCTGTTGCCCGATGCTTGCATGGCGTTGCTTTGCATCCTGGTGCAGCCGATCCGATGCGATTTCGATCGGCTCCTTGGCGATGATCCCCCGATCTGACGCACGTTCGGTTCGATCTGAATTCCCGATTCGATGCTGACTGATCCTGCCACCCTGGAGGCCGTGAGATAGGACACTTCTCGTCTCTATTCCCCGAGGGAATATCACAGGACCTGCATGGGCCGTCTTGGGGTTCGGGGCCCTCTTGGACCGTCTTGAAACTTTCTTGGGCCGTCTTGGCGCCTTCTTGGACCGTCTTGGGCCTCTCTTTGTCGTCTGGGGAGACTCTTGGGGCTCCCTCGGGGCCTCCTGGGGCCCTCTTTGGTCATCCTGGGACGCTCTCGTGAACTGCCCTGTCACCTCGCCTCGATGGCCGCCATGGGGCCCTCTTGAGACTCTCCTCGGCCGTCTGGGGGGCCTGTGTGGCCCTCACTGGGCTCCTTCCAGCTCTTCCTGTAGCCATCTTGAGCCGAAGACCAACCAGGGAACCCAACGATGCTGCAAGCACCCGAGGCATTGCTGAGGTGCTTCGATGCTCTTGGCCTCCCCGGACGGCCTCCCGGCCTTCCCTCGAGTGCCCCGGGCCGCTCTGGAGGCCGGCCCCGCCGGAGGGGAGAGATCGCATAGGGGTCTCCCTAAGGAGGTCCCCTACAAACCTCTAGGAGGCCTCCTCCTCCTGAGGGGAAGCCTCCGGGAGACCTCCCCTCCCCCTCCCGGAGGTCGGCTGGGGCGGGCCACGGGACCCAGACCTCCAACGTCTTGAAAAAATCAAGGCGGAAAGGTTTAGAGATTTTCTGCCTCCGGCCCCAGGAGAGGAGAGATCGGCCGGTACGGGCCCCCGGCAAAAATATCAATGCGGAAACTTTTGGATATGTTCGGCCTCCAGAGGCCCTCAGCGGGCCCCGGGACCACCAAAAAACGACTCAAATAACAAGGGGCACGCGTGCCAAGGATCATACAATGAGGGAGGGGGGGGTGCCCACGGTCGGTCGGAATAAGGGGAGGGGGGCGCAGGGGCCCACGGTCGGTCGGAATAAGGGGAAGGGGGCGCAGGGGAGAAGCGGGGGGGGGGCACGGGGTCGGAATAAGGGAGGGGGGCGCAGGGGGGGAGGGGGGGGGGGCACGGTCGGTTCGGAATAAAGGGAAGGGGGCGCAGGGGGGGAGCGGGGGGTGGGCCATGGTTGGTCGGAATAAGGGGAGGGGGCGCAAGGGAGGAGCGGGGGGGGGGGCCACGGTCGGTGTCGGAAAAGGGGGGGGGGGCGCAGAGTGGAACGGGGGGGTGGCCACGGTCGGTCGGAATAAGGGGAGGGGGGCGCAGGGAGGAGCGGGGGGGGTGGCCCACGGTCGGTCGGAATAAGGGACGGGGGGGCGCAAGGGAGGAACGGGGGGGGGGCCCACGGTCGGTCGGAATCAGGGGAGGGGGGCGCAAGGGAGGAGCGGGGGGGGGCCCAGGTCGGTCGGAATCAAGGGGAGGGGGGCGCAGGGGAGGAGCGGGGGGGGTGGCCCACGGTCGGTCGGAATAAGGGGACGGGGGCGCAGGGGGGGAGCGGTGGGGGGGCCACGGTCGGTCAGAATAAGGGGAGAGGGGCGCAGAAGAGGAGCGGGGGGAGTGGCCCACGGTCGGGCGGAAGAAGGGGACGGGGGCGCAAGGGGGGAGCGGGGGGGGGCCCACGGTCGGTCGGAATAAGCGGAGGGGGGCGCAAGGGGGGAGCGGAGGGGGTGGCCCACGGTCGGTCGGAATAAGGGGAGGGGGGCGCAGGGAGGGAGCGGGGGGGGTGGCCCACGGTCGGTCGGAATAATGGGAAGGGGGCGCAGGGGAGAAGCGGGGGGGGTGGCCCACGGTCGGTCGGAATAAGGGGAGGGGGGCGCAGGGGGGGAGGGGGAGGGGCCAGCACGACCACCAGCACGACCACCAGCACCTCCACCAGAACGGCCAGCAACACGACCGCGAGCACGACCACCAGCACGACCACCAACACGACCACCAGCACCTCCAGCACGGCCAGCCACCAGCACGACCACCAGCAGAACCACCAGCACGACCACCAGCACGACCACCAGCACCTCCACCAGAACGGCCACCAACACGACCGCCAGCACGACCACCAGCACAAGCACCGGCACGCCCAGCCACCAGCACGACCACCAGCACAACCACCAGCACGACCACCAGCACGATCACCAGCACGACCACCAGCACCTCCACCAGAACGGCCACCAACACGACCGCCAGCACGACCACCAGCACAAGCACCAGCACGACCACCAGCACGACCACCAGCACGACCACCAGCACGACCAGCCACCAGCACCTCCAGCACGGCCAGCCACCAGCACGACCAAGCACGACCACCAACACGACCACCAGCACCTCCAGCACGGCCAGCCACCAGCACGACCACCAGCACAACCACCAGCACGACCACCAGCACGACCACCAGCACGATCACCAGCACCTCCACCAGAACGGCCACCAACACGACCGCCAGCACGATCACCAGCACAACCACCAACGCGACCAGCCACCAGCACGACCACCAGCACAACCGCCAGCACGACCACCAGCACGACCACCAGCCCAGCACGACCACCAGCACGACCACCAGCACGACCAGCCAGCAGCACGACCACCAGCTCGACCACCAGCACCTCCCAGCACGACCACCAGCACAAGTACCAGCACGACCACCAGCACGACTGCGAGCACCTCCACCAGAACGGCCAGCAGCACGACCACCAGCACGACCACCAGCACGTCCACCAACCACGACCACCAGCACGGCCGCCAGCACAACCACCAGCACGACCGCATTATGGGCACACGGTCGGTCCAGCACAACCGCCAGCACGACCACCAGCACGACCACCAGCCCAGCACGACCACCAGCACGACCACCAGCACGACCACCAGCACGACCAGCCAGCAGCACGACCACCAGCTCGACCACCAGCACCTCCCAGCACGACCACCAGCACAAGTACCAGCACGACCACCAGCACGACTGCGAGCACCTCCACCAGAACGGCCAGCAGCACGACCACCAGCACGACCACCAGCACGTCCACCAACCACGACCACCAGCACGGCCGCCAGCACAACCACCAGCACGACCACATTATGGGCACACGGTCGGTCGAAATAAAGCAGTGCGAGATCGCACCGGTAGGTATGATGAAAAACCTCCCCCATACGAGCCAAAGAGGAGAGGAAGGGGGGAGCTTCAAGCCCCCCCCCCCTTTGCACCAAGGGAGGGAGGGGGGGGAGCTTCCAAAGCCCCCCCCCTTTCAAAGGGGTGGGGTGGCTCACCCCAGCTCCATTAAAAGGAGGGAGGGGGGGGTAGCTTGGAAGTCCCTCCATTTTTCCAGCCACGAAAAGAAGGGGAGGGGGGGGGGGTAGCTTCCGAAGCCCCCCCCCCTTTCAAAGGGGGGGGGCTCACCCCGGCTCAATTAAAGTGAGGGAGGGGGGGGTAGCTTGGAAGCCCCCCCCCTTTCCGGACCACGAAAAGGGGGGGAGGGGGGGGGGGCTTCCGAAGCCCCCCCCCTTTAGCAAGGAAGGGGGGAGGGGGGTAGCTTCAAGTCGGGCCCCCCCTTCTAGTCTATCGGGCCCCACGAGCGCGGTCTATCAAAAAAATCGCCCCAGACTATTATTATCCTATTTTAGTCTATTCCTCCTGTAGAGGGACACGCCCGACTTAACCCTGGCCCAGAGTGCCGCCACGATCCCTGGAGAGGCCCGCACGGACCCCAGAGCGCCCCTCGCGGGGCCCAGAGGGCCTCACCGGCTGCGAGCCATTGGGGGGGGATGCGAGAAGTAAGGGGCCCAAGGACACACAAATAGATAACTGCACACGAATCCCAAGACTCCCCATGTTTTCCTGGAGTTTCTGAGTTTTCGTCTTCCCCCCCCGCTCTACATATTTTTTCCCATATTGCCCAGGGAGTCGACGATGAGTTGTGTCTGTGTGCATGTTTCCCCCGAGGAGGCCATCTCAGAAGGCGGCGGGACTTCTCAGGAGCCCTCTGGCCTTCTGAGAAGAATTCCTGCGTCTTCGGGCATGGCTCAAAAGACAAGGGCTCCTAAGTTCGCGCTTCGCGCTGCGCGAAGCGCGAAGCGCGAATAACTTCGCGCTCTCGCGCCGCCCCCCAAGGGGGAGAAGAGGAGGACGAGGAGAAGGGGGAGGAGGAAGGAGGACGGCGAAGCGCGAAGCGCGAATAACTTCGCGCCCTCCCGGGAGCCCTTGAAAAGACTTCTCAGAAGGCCGTGCGACGCCCGAGCCTTCCGAGGAGGTCCGCCCCCTCTCACTTCTCCCCGGGCTCGCCGCCGAAAGGATGCCGCGGGAGGCCGGAATCACCTTTGGCCAGGGCCACCTCCGGCAACGCCCAGGCTCGCTCTGGCGTCGGCGCTGCCTCACCTCCCTGGCACCGAGTGGATCGCTCAACCTTGGGCGGTCGCGGCTCTCCGATGAACTAAAAGAAGAAGAAGAAGAAGAAGCAGAAGAAGAAGAAGAAGAAGAAGGACAACGGCATAGACATAAACTTTTGGTGCTCGCGCGGGCTTCTTGGATCTGCGTTGGACCCCCCCCTCCCTGGCGCGCGGAGCGCGCCAGGGGCGGCGCCGGAGGCGCCACGGGGGCCCCAACGCGGCTCCGAGAAGTCCGCGCGCAGAGCCCAAAGTTTCTGCTTCTGGCGTTTTTCTCCTCCGATCACCCTTGGGCGGTCGCGGCCCTCCAGTGAGCGCGGGTCGCTCAAGAGTGTGTCTCCCCAGACATGCGACGTCCTGATTTTGTTCCATACGGGGCCCCTGGAAGTCCCGACCCGTTCCCCGGGACCGGCTTTTCACCCCGAGTCTCGATTGCTCACGGTCCCGAGGCCCAGCGAGGGCCCCCCGAGACCGAAAATTGCCCAAACCCTCCCGTCCTGAGTTTGTTTTTTGTTCACGGCACGATCATGTCTGGGTCAAGATCGGCCGACTCGGGGCCACCGGCGGCGCTTGCTCAGGCTTGAACGCCCGCATCAAGATCGCCGCCAGCGCCCGCGCGTGGTGAGCCCGCCGCGCTCGTCGGGAGAGGTGCGCAGCGTGGCCCAACGACTTCCCTCCGGGCTCAACCCGGAGCGTTGCCGCCGCCTGCGCTGCACCACCTTATTAAAGGAAAGAGAACTGTGCACATACACCGATTCTGGCCAGGCCCATCCTGAGCCCAGGATCGGTGCACACGCCCTCCTACCGTGGCCAGGACAGCATGTGCACCGATCCTGGGTCAAGGATGGGCCTTGCCAGGGTCGGTGCATGTACATAATTCTCTTCCCCCGACATCTGGCCCAGGCCCCTGAGGGACGGAGGCTAAGGAGGCAACTGCTGGCAGGTCTTCGTCGGAAAGGTCGGGAGAATGAAGCCCCATAGGGGGGGCTGCTACGTCGGATCAGGCCGCGGGTGAAGCGGGATCAAGCTGGATGGAGCCGGCGAAAGCGGGATTGGGCGAGATCATGCCGGACGAGGCCGGATGTCGGGCCAGGGCACAATGAGAACTCGACCCCCCAAGAGCAGCATCCGATGGGACGGGGGCAGAGGGAGGAAGTGAGAAGGAAGAGGAGTGGTGAGGAAGGGGGATCTGTGACTGACAGGGCCTGCCGACTCTTTACGGAAACTGCTCTGCTGAACTGAAGTCCCCGTCCATCCACGACGGCCATCGTTTCTGTCCAGACACTTCCCGTGAAATCCCATGAGCAGGAGGGGGAAGAGGATGGAGGAGAAACAGGAAGGACGATGAGGCCTTCGAGGGTTGGCGGACGACGATGACGGCGATGACGACGACGGTGTTGAGGATCTCCCAGAACCTTCGAATATCACCGAACACCTTAGAGAACCTCGTCAGACCTTCGAATACCCTATCAGGACATCAAACCACACGAATGTAATAACACACGAAGAAAATGCTTGCCAACGTGGACCTCAACCAGTGCATGATTGCACTCTGCGTGTGTATGTGATATGTGGTACAAGCTGTGTGATGCGATACGTGTGGCACAACGTATGCGGTACAATCCATACGGTGCAGGCTATGTGGTGGAGCGTAATTGTTGCAATCGATGCGGTGCGAGCGAAGTGCTATAAGCAGATGTATTGAAATTAAGCGGCGTAGTTTATGCTTTTCTCTCTCGATATATATGTATGAGGTACAAACGATGCGATGTAAGCGAATGTAGTGCAAACTATGAGATGCAATCCGTGCGGTGTAAGCTACGTGGTGCGAACTGTGTGGGACACCCAGCGCAGGGGGCGGCCACGAGAGGAGCCCTCGGAAGCAACTGGGCGAAACCCCGCCACACCCACCCGACGCATGGTGTGGCCGCGACGCCGCCACGGGCGGCCACCAACCAGGCACCAGAAGAAACCGCGACACACCCATCCGATAACTTGAGAGCACAAGTGAGCGACGATCAACAACGGGTCTTGCGCGAGACGGCACAGCGACCTTGCAAGGCGGCCTACGCGGGCCGCCAGCGCGGCACGCTGCATTGGAGACGAGGGCGCTCACGCGCGACCTTCCGCGGGGAGCTTACGCGCCATTGCCGGCGCATGCGCTCCCGTTTTTTTTTTGCGTCGCTCAAGTGGGAGTGGGACCCCCTCAGCACAGAAGATGCTTCTGAGAAAAAAAGCGGGGGATGTGACCAAGACGGCGGCCACGGCGACGCTGGCCCTCCACGACTGCTCCCCATGCTTCTCCCTGAGCGGCTTCTTACCCAGACTCCGAGGCCAATCTGGCCGTGGCCGACGAGGGGCCCTCTGGGAGGCCACCGAAGGCCCCAAAAGGAGGGCAAGGAGGAGGAGGAGAAGGAAGCAGACTAGAAGGATGAGGGAGGAGGGTGAGGGGAGGCTGGGGAGGGGAAAAAAGAGGAGGAAGAGGCTGAGAAGGAGGAGGAGGAGGCCAACTCGAAGGATGAGGAAGGAGGATGAGGGGAGGCTGAGAAGGAGGAGGAGGAGGAGGAGTAGGAGGAAGGGGAGGAGGAGGAGGAGGGAGGAGGAGGAGGCCGACTCGAAGCATGAGGGAGGAGCATGAGGGGAGGCGGAGGAGGAGGAGGAGGAGGAGGAGGAGCAGGAGGACGGCGACGACGACGACGACGGCGACGACGGCGGCGACTGCGACGGCGACGGCGCGCGAGGCGTGGGGCGGCTGTTCCTCCCTCCTCCTCCTCCCTCCTCCTCTTCCAACTCAGCCTCTCCTCCTCCTCCTTCCTCCTCCTCCTCCTCCCTCCTCCTCGTCCTCGTCCTCGTCCTCGTCCTCCTCCTCCTCCTCCTCCTCCTCCAACCCAGCCTCCCCTCCTCCTCCTCCTCCTCCTTCTCCTCCTCCCTCCTCCTCCTCCTCCTCCTCCTCCTCCTCCTCCTCCCCACCTTCCTCATTCCTCCTTCCTCCTCCTCCCTCCTCCCTCCTCCTCCGAGGGGGCCTGCACTCGCCCACCGCCTGCCGGACGTCCACGGGCACGTCGAGGCGCATGCCGCCCGCCAGGCGGGAGCAGTCCTAGAGTCGCCGCCGCTGCCGTCGCCGCCGCCGCCGCCGCCGCCGCCGCCGTCGTCGTCGTCGTCGTCGTCGTCGTCGTCGTCGTCGTCGTCGTCGTCCTCGTCCTCGTCGTCCTCGTCCTCGTCCTCGTCCTCGTCGTCGTTGTCCTCCTCCTCCTCCTCTTCATCCTCCTCCTCGCTCTCCTACTCGTCGGCGTACACCTCTTCTCTCCGGCCTGCCAGCATCTCTGCCGATCCTCCCCCTTTCTGTCATGTTCTTCTCTTTGTTGTGTCCTCTTCCCCCGCCCCTGCTTTCTTTCCCCCTGCGTTCCTCTCACCATCCTCCTCCTCAATGAGCAGCTGCAGCCTCTGCCACTGCAGCAGTCGAGAGGGGGCCAATGGCTCGAGAACGGGGAGGGTCATCCCCAGTCGCTTTCCTGCCCGCCT
>CAUYUJ010019005.1:0-12500 GCA_963575745.1 Prorocentrum cordatum | reverse complement strand
CCATCAGCTCGCCCGGACCGCAATCCTAACAACATTGCTGCCGACATCCTGGCTGCCAGAAGTTGCGAGGAGAAAGATGCTACTGACGCGATGCAAACATTGAGAGGCGTAGGCGCAGACTAGGGAGGGGACAAATAGAGAAGACATGGACCTAGCTGGCAGAGCGAGACCAGGTCCAAGGCCCAAGCTGAGGAGGAGTAGGACTGGTATGCTCAAGAATGGCGTTGTACACCCGGCGTCGAATCAATAATAGCCGTCGGAATAATAGCCGCCGTCGGAAGAGTAACCGCCGTCGAAAGGATCGACCACGCCACCAGAACAATTCAAGAGATCCTCCATTGTTTCGTACCACAAATTGGTGACCACAAGATAGTACTTCTGTATCTCGACCCTGCCTGGATCGTAGACGCAGTACGTGTCGGTACCGAGGATGTTGACCGAGTCGAACCCGAGCTGCTCGCACAACTCTTGGTTGGCTCTGTCCCTGCCTGCGCACCAGATACTACCCAAATCGACTTCGCACATGATGACGACTTCTCCGCCGCCGCGTCCGTTGAAGCAGTGGCGCAAGGAGCTGTCAAGATTCTCTGAGAAATAAATCCCCGCTCCAGCGTAGCCCCTGGCGCCGGGGAAGAACTGGTCATCCTCCGCGATGCTCGCGGCGGAAGCGAGCGTGGTTGCATGGTAAAGGGTGCTCATCGGTACTGAGACGCCCTTGCGTCGAGCAGGGTGTGCTGCAATAAGGCCGCCCCAGGGGCCGGGGGCAGCCCGCGGCAGGGTAGCCGCTCGAGCCTTGAACCAAGCGGCGGTCGTCGCGGCGGGTCCTAAGGCCCCCAAGACCACAAATTCAATGGCGGCCACATCGCGATAGGTTCGCGACAATTCGAAGTCAACCTCCTGCAATTCGTCTTCGTTCGGCAGCCGTCCCAAAAGACTCTCATGCCGCCATCACGACAAGTGATTCGAGCAGCGTTCAGCAGCCGAGGCCACGGAAGACCCCACAAGAAACCGATGAACTAAAATCCGACCGTCCACATCACCAGAGGAAACTATGGATTCGGCTTGTGTCGGGGATTCGGTTTTCTGCTATGTATGGGGATGGGGGGGCTAGGCGGACAGCGACGACGACGACGACGACGACAACGAGGGCGACGTCGAGGGCGACGACGACGACAACGACGAGGGCGACGAGGAGGGCGACGAGGACGAAAGGGGGGGAAGAGGACGACGACGAGGGGGCGGATGGCCAGCACCCCAATCCGTCCGATCGGCCCAAGCCACAAGCAAGGGCAGAAAGGAGAAACGCATCGGAGTCACATTGGAGCCATATAAAGGCAATCGTGGGGTCAACTAGGGTTCACGGGGTCATCTTGAAGCAATCTCGAGGCAATCTCGGAGGCGGCGTTCGTATGTCACTGAATATCCGTTGGACGTAGCGTCATGTTATGGAGGCGTTGTTGGTGGTGTCATTGTTTGTTGCATATGGTTAGCTGTCGCTATTGTAGTTGTATCGTTGTGGTTTTCTGCTCTCGGTGCTGTTTATATTGATTTCTCTGTGGTGCGGACCAGACCACAACACGCCAGAGGATTTGTTCACCAAGCATGGCCGCGAGGAATGTGTACGTAGCTCCTCGCAGTTGTGGATACGAATGGGGGGGGGCGGCGGGGACGTCGGCAATCTGCGAAGCTCTGAAGGAGGCCGCATCAGGCGCATAATTGCTACAGGCTATACAACGAGACCGCCGCAGGCGCTGATTCTTTCCCATATCCTAGAATGGGGTTCTGGTTATTACTAGGACGCCTCCTCCTCCTCCTCCTCCTCCTCCGCCTCCTCATACCTAAAATTACTCATACACAGACTTACTCATAGTCAGACCTGACCATATAAACTTACTACTCATACTCAGGCCTGCTCAAACTCAGACCTACTCATACTCATACTTACTCATGCTGAAACGCACTCATACCCAGACTTACTCATACTCAGACCCTATCGTTGTCTGACTTAATCAACAAACAGCAGATTGTGAGGATATCTCAGGAGGCGCGCTGGTTTCAGCACCCCGAAGGGGAACCCGCCGAGGGATATTGCACAGTCCCGTTCGCGACCGTTTTGTGGGGATGTCTCAAGCGGTTTGCCTGTTTTCTGTCCCAACATCCTTTGCTTTCGGAGCAGATTTGGAGGATGTCTCAAGCGAGGCGCTCATTTCATCCCCCTAAAGGGCCGAGGGGTATTGCACGGTCCCGTTCGCGGCCGTTGTGGGCGGCTGTCTCAAACGGTTTGCGTGTTTTTCCCCGTATCCTAAGTATGGGGTTCTTCCCCATATCCTAAGAATGGGGTTCTTGATATTCCCCATATCCCAAGAATGGGGTCCTTGTTATTGGCCGACCGCGCCGGAGGAACACAGGAGAACAGGAACACCCTCACCTCCTCTCACTCAGACCCACTCAGACTCACTCATCACGCAGACTCACTCATCACTCAGACTCACTCATCACTCAGACTCACTCATCTCTCAGACCCACTCATCACTCAGACTCACTCATCACTCAGACTCACTCATCACTCGGACTCGGTCATGACTCAGACTCATCACTCATCACTCAGACTCACTCATCACTCAGACTCACTCATCACTCAGACTCAAGCATCACTCAGACTCATTCGTACTTGTACTCTTACATTCACTACACTCACTCAGGTCCAGTCATCGGAGGACTCACACACAATGATGTTGAGGATGTGTCAGGCGATTCGGTTGTCTCAGCACTCCTAAGGGGAGCGGCGGGGGGGTATTTCACGGGGTCCCGTTCGCGGAATTGTTGTGGGGATGTCTCAGGCAGTTTGGCCATTTTCTCTTCCAGCATGTGTTGTTTTCGGAACAGATTTGGAGGATGTCTCAGGCGATTCGCTCGTCTCAGCACTCTAAGGGGGGCGGCGGGGGGGTATTTCACGAGGTCCCGTTCGCGGAATTTGGTGGGGATGTCTCAGGCGGTTTGGCAATGTTCTCTTCCAACATGTGTCGCTTTCGGATCAGATTTGGAGTATGTCTCAGGCGATTCGCTCATCTGAGGACTCCAAGGGGGGTGGCGGGGGGGTATTTCACGGGGTCCCGTTCGCGGAGTTTTGTGGGAATGTCTTAAGCGGTTTGGCCATTTTCTCCTCCAACATGTTTCGTTTTCGGAGCAGATTTGGAGGATGTCTCTGGCGGTTTGGCCATGTTCTCTTCCAACATGTTTCGCTTTCGGAGCAGATTTGGAGGATGGCTCAGGCGAATCGCTGGTTTCAGCACTCTAAGGGGAGCGGCGGGGGGGTATTTCACTCGGCCCCTTTCGCGGGATTTTGTGGGGATGTCTCAGGCGGTTTGGCCATGTTCTCTTCCAACATGTTTCGCTTTCGGAGCAGGTTTGGAGGACGTTCGCGTCCAGTTTGCGGGGATGCCTCAGGCGGTTTGGCCGTTATGATGCTGGACATCTGCCGTTTTCGGAGCAGTTTTGGGAGGATGTCTCAGGCGATTTGCTGGTTTCAGCACTCCCAAGGAGATGGAGGAGGAGGAGGAGGAGGAGGAGGAGGAGGAGGAGGAAGAGAAGGAGGAAGCGAGGATGAGAAGGAAGAGGACGAGGAGGAGGAGGAGGAGAAGGAGGACAGCATGAACACGGTAGGAGCAGAAGCAGGAAGGGGAGGATGATGATGATGATGATGAGGAGGAGGAGGAGGAGGAGGAGGAGGAGGAGGACGTGGGCAACTCGAGTAGCAAGGGCCGGACGATCGAGGTTCGATGTTCCAAGGCTTTAGGTTTTACTCAAACGCTTCCGCCTCACTCTCCTTCGCTCTCCGCTCTCCTTCACTCTTCTGCATTCATACTCACTCATACTCAGACTCAGTCACACGCAGGATCATTCGCACTTAGACTCGCTCATATCCATACTTAAACTTACGCACACTCAGACTCACGCTCAGAACCACTCATACTCAGACTCGCTCCTGCTCAGACTCATCATCCTTCGGTCCGCTCAAACGCAGACCGACTCACACTCAGACTTCCTAACATCCATACCCAATCACACTCGGCTCACTCGCACTCGGATTCATTAACACACACTTTTTCTCACACTCAGACCCACTCAAGCCCAGACTCACTCATGCTCAGACTCATCATGCTACGATCCGCTCAATCACAGACTGGCTCACACTCAGATTCGTCCATACTCAGACCCACTCGCACACAGACGCACTCGCGCTCATATTTACTCACACGCATACCCACTCAAACCCAGGCTCAATCGCACCCAGGTTAACTCACACTCAGAATCAGTCAGTCTCAGATTTGCTATTGGTCGCACTCATGCTTGCAGACTGTGGGAATGTCTCGAGCGAGCGGTTCGCCCTCGCACACAGGCGTTCATTGACAGATATCAATTGAAAGACGTACCAGGAGAATGAGATGCACATATGGGGAGCCCCGCGTCGAGTAATTGGCAGACCGCGCCGGAGGAACACAGGAGAACAGGAACACCCTCACCTCCTCTCACTCAGACCCACTCAGACTCACTCATCACGCAGACTCACTCATCACTCAGACTCACTCATCATTCAGACTCACTCATCACTCAGACCCACTCATCACCCAGACCCACTCATCACTCAGACTCACTCATCACTCGGACTCAGTCATGGCTCAGACTCATCACTCATCACTCAGACTCACTCATCACTCATACTCACTCATCACTCAGACTCACTCATCACTCAGACTCATTCGTACTTGTACTCATACATTCACTACACTCACTCAGGTCCACTCATCGGAGGACTCACACACACGCTGATGTTGAGGATGTGTCAGGCGATTCGGTTGTCTCAGCACTCCTAAAGGGAGCGGCTGGGGGGTATTTCACGGGGTCCCGTTCGCGGAATTTTGTGGGGGTGTCTCAGGCGGTTTGGCCATGTTCTCTTCCAACATGTGTTGTTTGCGGAGCAGATTTGGAGGATGTCTCAGGCGATTCGCTCGTCTCAGCACTATAAGGGGGGCGGCGAGAGGGGTATTTCACGGGGTCCCGTTCGCGGAGTTTTGTGGGGATGTCTCAGGCGGTTTGGCCATGTTCTCTTCCAACATGTTTCGTTTTCGGAGCAGATGTGGAGGATGTCTCAGGCGATTCGCTCGTCTCAGCACTCTAAGGGGGGCGGCGGGGGGGTACTTCACGGGGTCCCGTTCGCGGAGTTGTGTGGGGATGTCTCTGGCGGTTTGGCCATGTTCTCTTCCAACATGTTTCGCTTCCGGAGCAGATTTGGAGGATGTCTCAGGCGATTCGCTGGTTCCAGCACTCCTAAGGGGAGCGGCGGGGGGGTATTTCACTCGGCCCCTTTCGCGGGATGCTGTGGGGATGTCTCAGGCGGTTTGGCCATGTTCTCTTCCAACAGGTTTCGCTTTCGGAGCAGATTTGGAGGACGTTCGCGCCCAGTTTGCGGGGATGTCTCAGGCGGTTTGGCCGTTATGATGCTGGGCATCTGTCGGAGCAGTTTTGGGAGGATGTCTCAGGCGATTTGCTGGTTTCAGCACTCCCACCAAGGAGGAGGAGGAGGAGGAGGAGGAGGAGGAGGAGGAAGAGGAGGAGGAGGAGGAGGAGGAGGAAGAGAAGGAGGAAGCGAGGAGGAGGAGGAGGAAGAGGACGAGGAGGAGGAGGAGGAGGAGGAGAAGGAGGACAGCATGAACACGGTAGGAGCAGAAGCAGGAAGGGGAGGATGATGATGATGAGGAGGAGGAGGAGGGGGAGGAGGAGGAGGACGTGGGCAACTCGAGTAGCCAGGGCCAGACGATCGACGTTCGATGTTCCAAAGCTTTAAGTTTTACTCAAACGCTTCCGCCTCACTCTCCTTCGCTCTCCGCTCTCCTTCACTCTTCTGCATTCGTACTCGCTCATACTAAGACTCAGTCACACGCAGGCTTACTCGCACTGAGACTCGCTCATATCCATACTTACACTTACTCACACTCAGACTCACGCTCAGAACCACTCAGACTCAGACTCGCTCCTGCTCAGACTCATCATCCTTCGGTCCGCTCAAACGCAGACCGACTCACACTCAGACTGCCTCACATCCATACCCAATCACACTCGGCTCACTCGCACTCGGATTCATTAACACACACTTTTTCTCACACTCAGACCCACTCAAGCCCAGACTCACTCATACTCAGACTCATCATGCTACGATCCGCTCAATCACAGACTGGCTCACACTCAGAGTCGTCCATACTCAGACCCACTCGCACACAGACGCACTCGCGCTCATATTTACTCACACGCATACCCACTCAAACCCAGGCTCAATCGCACCCAGATTAACTCACACTCAGAATCAGTCGCTCTCAGATTTGCTATTGGTCGCACTTATGCTTGCAGACTGTGGGAATGTCTCGAGCGAGCGGTTCGCCCTCGCACACACGCGCTCATTGACAGATATCAATTGAAAGACGTACCAAGAGAATGAGATGCACATATGGGGAGCCCCGCGTCGAGTAATTTCCCATATCCAAAGAGATTGGGTTCTTCCCCATATCCTAAGAATGATGTTCTTGTTATTGGCAGACCGCGCCGGAGGAACACAGGAACACCCTCACCTCCTCTGACTCACTCATCACTCAGACTCACTCATCACTCGGACTCAGTCATGACTCAGACTCATCACTCATCACTCAGACTCACTCATCACTCAGACTCACTCATCACTCAAACTCACTCATCACTCAGACTCATTCGTACTTGTACTCATACATTCACTACACTCACTCAGGTCCACTCATCGGATGAACCACACACACACTGATGTTGAGGATGTCTCTGGCGATTCGCTCGCCTCAGCACTCTAAGGGGAGCGGCGGGGGGGTATCTCACGGGGTCCCGTTCGCGGAATTTTGTGGGGATGTCTCGAGCGGTTTGCCTGTTTTCTGTCCCAACATCCTTCGCTTTCGGAGCAGATTTGGAGGATGTCTCGAGCGAGGCGCTCATTTGCACGTTCCTAAGGGGAGCGGCGGGGGGGTATCTCACAGGGTCCCGTTCGCGGAGTGTTGTGGGGATGTCTCGAGCGGTTTGCCTGTGTTCTGTCCCAACATCCTTCGCTTTCGGAGCAGATTTGGAGGATGTCTCGAGCGAGGCGCTCATTTTCACGTTCCTAAAGGGGAGCGGCGGGGGGGCATTGCACTCGGCTCCTTTCACGGGATTTTGTGGGGATGTCTCGAGCGGTCTGCCTGTTTTCTGTGCCAACATCCTTCGCTTTCGGAGCAGATTTGGAGGATGTCTCGAGCGAGGCGCTCACTTTCACCCCCCAGGTGGGCCAGATTTTGAGGATGTCTCGATCGGTTTGCTTGTTTTGGTGGCCAGGCTCGTGGGCCCAGATTCTTCTCAGGATGCCACAGGAGGCTCCAACAGGCTCCAGGAGGCCCCAGGAGACCACATGAGGTCTCAGGAAGCATCAGGAGGCCACAGAACGACTCAAGAGGCCACAGGATGTCCCAAGAGGCTCCAGGAGGCCCCAGGAAACTCCAGAAGGCCTCAGAGGAAGCGCTAGGAGGCCTCGGAAGGCAACAGGAGGCCCCGAGAGGCCCCAGGAGCAGGAGGCCTCAGAAGGCAACAGGAGTGGCTCCAATCCCATGTGTTTTACGTATGCTCCTATCGATTGGGCCTCACCTGGAGCACGATTCTTTGATGTTATACGTATGTTTCTATAGATTGTCCTTCTCCTGTGTACACAATCCTACATGTTTTACTTATGTTCCTATATGTTGGGCCTCTCCTGGGGCACGAGTCCTTGGTGTTTGACGCGTGTTCCTATATATTGCCCTTCTCCTGTGGCTCTAGTCCGCAATGTTTTATGTACGTCTGTTGCTATACATTGCGCTTCTCCTAGGGCACGAAACCTCCCTAGGAGGTCCCAGGAGGCCCCAAGAGGCTCCTGGAGACCCCAGGAAACCCCAGTAGGTTTCAGGAGACCCCAGGAGGCCCCGGGCTCATGCACAAAGACGCGCTCGTACTACTGAGGCTCAATCACACTCCAATTCATTTGCAGTTAGATTTATGTCCAGGTCGTCACAACTGAAGCCCGTGTATATTCGAAAGCTCTTGCGCCTAGACATTCACGGCGGACAGGTCCATGCGAATAGATGCACATATGGGGAGCTCCACGCAGTGAATAATTCCCCACATGCTTCGTGGGGTTTTGGTTTTCTTCCCTGCCGCGCCGCACCCGCGTCTCCTCACACCTCCCCTCCTCTCTCTTTCTTCCTCCCCTCACTCACACACACACACACTTCACTCTCCCCCCCTCGTCACAGCACTGCTCAGCTCAGCTCAACTCACCTCAGCACAGCACAGCTCAGCTCAGCACAGCCCAGCTCGGTTCAGCTCAGCACAGCTCAGCACAGCCCAGCACGGCTCAGCTCAGCACAGCACAGCACAGCTCGTGGCACTTTCTCGGCACTACAGGGGGTGCGCAGGGGTTGGTCTCTCAGCTCGGCCGCTATCCACGACACTGGCGCAAAGCCTAGCAGGCGTGGCACTCTCTCGACACCAAAGGGGGTGGGCAGGGGGTGGTCTCTCAGCTCGGCCGCTATCCACGACACTGGCGCAAAGCCTAGCAGGCGTGGCACTTTCTCGACACCACACGGGGTGCGCAGGGGGTGGTCTCTCAGCTCGGCCGCTATCCACGACACTGGCGCAAAGCCTAGCAGGCGTGGCACTTTCTCGACACCACACGCAGGGGGTGGTCTCTCAGCTCGGTCGCTATCCACGACACTGGCGCAAAGCCTAGCAGGCGTGGCACTTTCTCGACACCAAGGGGGTGGGCAGGGGTGGTCTCTCAGCTCGGCCGCTATCCACGACACTGGCGCAAAGGCTAGCAGGCGTGGCACTTTCTCGACACCACAGGGGGTGCGCAGGGGGTGGTCTCTCAGCTCGGCCGCTATCCACGACACTGGCGCAAAGCCTAGCAGGCGTGGCATTTTCTCGACACCAAGGGGTGCGCAGGGGGTGGTCTCTCAGCTCGGCCGCTGTCCACGACACTGGCGCAAAGCCTAGCAGGCGTGGCACTTTCTAGCAGGGGGTGGTCTCTCACGTTAGCAGGCGTGGCACTTTCTCGACACCACAGGGGGTGCGCAGGGGGTGGTCTCTCAGCTCGGCCGCTATCCACGACACTGGCGCAAAGGCTAGCAGGCGTGGCACTTTCTCGACACCACAGGGGGTGCGCAGGGGGTGGTCTCTCGGCTCGGCCGCTATCCACGACACTGGCGCAAAGCCTAGCAAGCGTGGCACTTTCTCGACACCACAGGGGGTGCGCAGGGGGTGGTCTCCCAGCTCGGTCGCTATCCACGACACTGTCGCAAAGCCTAGTAGGCGTGGCACTCTCTCGACACCGCAGGGGGTGGGCAGGGGGTGGTCTCTCAGCTCGGCCGCTATCCACGACACTGGCGCAAAACCTAGCAGGCGTGGCACTTTCTCGGCACCACACGGGGTGCGCAGGGGGTGGTCTCTCAGCTCGGCCGCTATCCACGACACTGGCGCAACGCCTAGCAGGCGTGGCACTTTCTCGACACCACACGGGGGGCGCCGGGGGTGGTCTCTCAGCTCGGCCGCTATCCACGACACTGGCGCAAAGCCTAGCAGGCGTGGCACTTACTCGACACCACACGGGGTGCGCAGGGGGTGGTCTCTCAGCTCGGCCGCTACCCACGACACTGGCGCAAACCTAGCAAGCGTGGCACTTTCTCGACACCACAAGGGGTGCGCCGGGGGTGGTCTCTCAGCTCGGCCGCTATCCACGACACTGGCGCAAAGCCTAGCAGGCGTGGCACTTCTCGACACCACCGGGGTGCGCAGGGGGTGGTCTCTCAGCTCGCCGCTATCCCACGAACACTGGCGCAAACCAAGGCGTGGCACTTTCCGCGACACCAGGACACCACAGGGGGTGCGCAGGGGGTGGTCTCTCAGCTCGGTCGCTATCTACGACACTGGCGCAAAGCCTAGCAGGCGTAGCACTTTCTCGACACCACAGGGGGTGCGCAGGGGGTGGTCTCTCAGCTCGGTCGCTATCCACGACACTGGCGCAACGCCTAGCATGCGTTGCACTTTCTCGACACCACAGGGGGTGGGCAGGGGGTGGTCTCTCAGCTCGGCCGCTATCCACGACACTGGCGCAAAGGCTAGCAGGCGTGGCACTTTCGCGACACCACTGGGGGTGCGCAGGGGGTGGTCTCTCACTCGGCCGCTATCCACGACACTGGCGCAAAGCATGGCAGGCGTGGCACTCTCTCGACACCACAGGGGGTGCGCAGGGGGTGGTCTCTCAGCTCGGTCGCTATCTACGACACTGGCGCAAAGCCTAGCAGGCGTAGCACTTTCTCGACACCACAGGGGGTGCGCAGGGGGTGGTCTCTCAGCTCGGTCGCTATCCACGACACTGGCGCAACGCCTAGCAGGCGTGGTACTTTCTCGACACCACACGAGGTGCGCACGGGGTGGTCTCTCAGCTCGGCCGCTATCCACGACACTGGCGCAAAGCCTAGCAGGCGTGGCACTCTCTCGACACCACAGGGGGTGCGCAGGGGGTGGTCTCTCACCGCGGTCCCTATCCACGACACTGTCGCAAAACCTAGCAGGCGTGGCACTTTCTCGACACCACAGGGGGTGCGCAGGGGGTGGTCTCTCAGCTCGGCCGCTATCCACGACACTGTCGCAAAGCCTAGTAGGCGTAGCACTTTCTCGACACCACAGGGGGTGCGCAGGGGGTGGTCTCTCAGCTCGGCCGCCATCCACGACACTGGCGCAAAACCTAGCAGGCGTGGCACTTTCTCGACACCAAAGGGGGTGGGCAGGGGGTGGTCTCTCAGCTCGGCCGCTATCCACGACACTGGCGCAAAGCTTTGCAGGCGTGGCACTTTCTCGACACCACAGGGGGTGCGCAGGGGGTGGTCTCTCAGCTCGGCCGCTATCCACGACACTGGCGCAAGGCTAGCAGGCGTGGCACTTTCTCGACACCACAGGGGGTGCGCAGGGGGTGGTCTCTCAGCTCGGCCGCTATCCACGACACTGGCGCAAAGGCTAGCAGGCGTGGCACTTTCTCGACACCACAGGGGGTGCGCAGGGGGTGGTCTCTCAGCTCGGCCGCTATCCACGACACTGGCGCAAAGCCTAGCAGGGAACATTCGCGACGAGGGCGCAGAACGCATGATTGTGCAGATATATTATATACATAAGCAAACACATACGATTTAAATTTAATATGTGGGGTTCCTCGGTAGCGTAATTTGTAGTATAAGTAGTAGTAGCACTCGTGGTCGTAGTAGTCGTAGTAGTAGTAGTAGTAGCAGTAGTCGTCGTCGTCGTCGTCGTCGTAGTATTAATAGTAGCAGCCGTAGTATTATTTGTAGTAGTACTATTATTTGTAGCAGCAGCAGTAGTAGTAGTAGTAGTAGTAGTAGTAGTAGTAGTAGTAGTAGTAGTAGTCGTAGTAGTAGAACTGATAGTAGTAGTAGTAGTAGAAGAAGAAGTAGTAGTAGTAGTAGTAGTAGTAGTAGTCGTAGTAGTAGCCGTAGTAGTAGTAGTAGTAGTAGTAGTAGTAGTAGTAGTCGCCGTCGTCGTCGTCGTAGTATGTAGTAGTAGTAGTAGTAGTAGTAGCAGCAGTAGCAGTAAGTTAGTAGTAAAAGTAGTAGTAGTTAGTAGTGTAGTAGTGCAGCAGCAGTAGACTGAAGTAGTAGGTCGTAGTAGCAGTAGTAGTAGTAGTTAGGTAGTAGTAGTAGGAGTAGTAGTGTAGTTATAGTAGTAGTATAGTAGTCGTGGCCGATAGTGTATTTAGTAGTCGTAGTAGTAGTAGTAGTAGCGTTAGCAGTAGCAGTCGTAGTTATTAGTAGTAGTAGTTAGTAGTAGTAAGTAGTAGTAGTCGTAGTAGTTAGGGTAGTAGTAGTAGTAGTAGTAGTAGTCGTAGTAGTAGTCGTAGTTGTAGTAGTAGAAGTAGTAGTAGTAGTAGTAGTAGTAGTAGTAGTAGTAGTAGTAGTAGGAGGAGGAGGAGGAGGAGGAGGAGGAGGAGGAGGAGGAGGAGGGAGAGAAGGAGTAGTAGTAGAAATAGTGCTTGCTAGTCGTAGTACTAGTGGTCGTAGAAATAGTAGTACTAGCCGTAGTCGTAGTAATAGGTAGCAGGTAGTAGGTAGTAGGTAGTAGGTCGTAGTAGGTCGTATGTCGTAGGTCGTAGTAGTGTTATTACTATTTGTAGCAGTCGTAGTAGTAGTAGTAGTAGTAGTAGTAGTAGTAGTAGTAGTAGTAGTAGTAGTAGTAGTAGTAGTAGTAGTAGTAGTGGTTGTGTTAGTAGTAGTAGTAGTAGTAGTAGTAGTAGTAGTAGTAGTAGTAGTAGTAGTTCTAGTAGTAGTATTAGTAGTAGTAGTAGTAGTAGTAGTAGTAGTAGTAGTAGTAGTAGTAGTAGTAGTAGTAGTAGTAGTAGTAGTAGTAGTAGT
>CAUYUJ010019004.1:793989-803989 GCA_963575745.1 Prorocentrum cordatum | reverse complement strand
GCCAGCCGCGGCGAGCCGACGGCGGTAATCTGCCACGACTCTTAGTAGCCCACTCTGATCGCACATCGGGGCCCTCTCCAATTCGACAAGCCTCTTGATCCTAGAGGTGTAGGACGGCTCATGCACGCGCGCATCGCGTTCGCAAGCGCGGAAAGTGCCTGCTATTTTCTCGCAATGCTTAACTATTACCACCACTGCACCATCGAGAGCGGCCCCTCCATCGGGCAGCACTTCTTTCGCGGCAGCGGTGAGATGGCTGCGGAGCGCAGCCTTGTTGATGACAGTAACTAGCCGGAGGTGCCGCTGGACCGACAAGTGCATCACGTGAGAGGTATCGCTTCTTGGATGTCGCGTCTGCCTGTTCGTGCATGTGCACGGGACTTGCGGGAGCGTCGACAACCCCAGGGACAGGCGCAGCCAGTCCAACTTGGAACACAGGAAGGACGTTCCCGAGGAATCCATGGCGCAAAGGCGCGGTGATAGGGGCGGTTGATACTGTCGTGTCATCTCGTTGTAAACACTCGTGGATACACACGCGCTTGACACCGCCACTTCTAAGGAGATTACTCCCGGAGAGGGCTTCGCTGCACTCCTTCGGCAACTTCACGGCAATGAGATCACCCGCACACAACTCCGCTTCCGCATCCATCGAAAGCGGAAGACGGTTGGCAAGGGCCACTTGATGAAGATCTCCGTCGAAGATGCGCCGCGTGACATGTTGAGGTGAGCGGCAAGGAAAGAGCTTCCCGCCCCCGACGACAAACACTTCGCAGAGTGCCGGAGGCATGGCGGAGAGTGGGGCCGGTAGTTGAGCGACAACAAACGCGTTCGCCACTTGGTACAATTTGACCCCCCATTGTTTGAGGGCGGCTGGTGAACATCTGACAATGGCGTCGAACTCTGACCCCCCCTTTCCTGGCACGACGAGGCTCGGGCACGGGATTTGTGAGAAGAACGCGCAACGTCCTGGGTCGCGACGCAAGCCAAATAATGAATATGACTCGGCCGTCCTGCCGTCGTCTGACCAGCCTCCGTGGTCGAGAGGATTCGCCCCGGCGCACTCTGGTAGGAACATGCCATAATCAACGACGAACTGGTGCCCATGCGAAGCTCCGATCCGGCCATTGGAGCGGCGGATGCGCGCATGGCCCGAACTTCCTGCGGCCATCGCCAAGCAGGCGCGATTGCAAGCAGCTGTCGTAGCGAACTGCGCCCGTACATGGCTTTCCGGCCAGCGGACCTCGTCGTCACATTACACACCCTCAATCAGCCTATCTGCCGTGAGTAGCTGCGTCAGATTCCGCCCCAGTTGGCCCATACGACGAGCTTCAAGCGTCGCAACCCGGGGGTCAAGGTCGAACGGTGCTAAAGCGTGAGAAAGTCGAAGATATGCAAGTAGAGCGCGCGTGAACCACTCTTCTGACCACAGTGGAGAATCATCGTCACCTGGCTCCAAGTAGCGCTGAAACCATGAGTATCCAACCTGATGTCGCCTCCTACAAGTCGCAAGATAGCGCGCTGAACTTCATCGCCAGAATCCTGGCTCTAAGCGTCAATGTGAGCCACCTCACCAAACCCTTCTTCGAGCGATGGGGGAGTTGCAATTCTGACTTGCATGCTAACAATCACTTCTGCCTTCTCTGGAGGAAGCGTGGCGTGAGCGTGGCGATGTTGAACTCGCTTTACGCATTCATCCTTCTCGCACTCCAAGCACGCTGCCACAAACCGATAGTCAGACCCGAGAGCACCAAGTATCTCGCGACGCTGGTGGGCTGCCACGGCAGACGCGTCCACGGCGGTGTTTCGGTCATCTGTCGCTGAGGCTGATCTGAGCATTCGGAGCATGGACATCTTGTCATAGTCGTCGGAGCATATCAATATTCAGGCTGGGTCGTTCGCAATGACCTCCGCCACAGTGGATTTGCCTGAGCAGGGAAGGCCGGCCAACACATCGCACACTTTGTCTTGCCTTTCAAACACTGTGTTCGTGTCGAGGCGCTCTAAGCAGCGCTGCAATCCTCCCCCGGTGTCCTCATACTTGGCAGATGCGGCATATTTCAAAGGTTGGCTCACTCCCAACTCGCTCCGGAAAGAGTCGACGACTTCCTTGGTGGACAGCGACAACCACTTAATCTGATCCGGATGCCGAACTGTCTTCAAGAACTCAATATACTTCGTCTCAGCGGTGGATAAATGTCGCCCCCGCGCCCGAAGAAAAGAACTCCTAGAGGAATTGAACCTTAGGGCATCCACATCATCGCCAGGTAAGTCGACACCACCGAGCACGGCCCGGCGTGGATCGAATGAGTTCTGCCCCGGCAGTCCTCCGACGAGACGCGCAGACCAGCCGCGCTCTCGGGCGAGAATGTAGAGACGGGCGCAGCGACTCCCATGTCAACGCCCAGCGCAGGCCGCCCTGCGGCACACGGCCGAAGCCTTCCTCTGGGAAGAAAATGAAGGGTTTTCCAGTCTCCAACAGCTGATCAAGCTCACTTTCAGCGCCAATGACTGCCGAAACTCCCAGCCTCTCTTCCAGAATCTTCATGTGCATCTGGAGGACCTCGGCCGACGCGAGTCCGCGTCCCGCAATTGGGCGCGGGAAGGTGGCCTGACGCGCCGTCAGCAAAGAGGGCCTCGTTCCTATCGCTGAGGACCAGGCCCTGAGCAAACGCGCCTCGAGGGTCGACGTGAACTCAGCAGACGCGTCGATCGACATCATCTCCACCGTCTGGTGAACCTTCGGGGTTGGGACCTTCACCCTGTGAATTGGCATCTTGACTACTTGGCCTCGACGCATGAGTGATCCAACAGCGAGCTGCACGGTCGGGGCGCAATTGAGAAGCAACAAGGACCTGACAACGGCTCGCACCGATGCAAAATTAGAAGACGGCACTACGACGCACTTCCTCATGAACATGCTGATTACATCTTCAAGTCTGGCCATATCGACCGTCGCCAACGGAATATTCTCCCAACCCGTTAGAAGCGCCCCCGTGCGACCCTCGGCCTGCACGGCTCTCAAGCAAGAACCAAGGGCGGGCACATCGGTTGCACGCCCCCGCGGGCAGCACGCTACCAGCCCATTCCTGTCGCGCGCGACGCCCACTAAGGCACGGGGGTTATTCAATGAGAAGGTCGTAATTTGGTCGCGCGGGTAGACCAATACAACCTTCTCAAAGGTGGCACCTTGAGCGCCATATCGTCAAAACTCCGGCAAACCCCACTGGAAGAAAGGCGACAAGCGCTGTCTGCAAGTCCTCGTAGGCGCAGACGGTCGCGATCTTGGACGTCGGGTTGTCCTGACGAAAGGCGATGGCCTGCTGCTGCACCCAACGCATGACCGCCTTAGGCGCAAGCAAAAAATATTCACCGCCCTCCGCCTCCTTGAGGCGCCCCTTCACTTCTAAGACGTCAACAAATGCCACGTCGGGCGTCTTGGTCTTCTGCGACGGCAGCCCAGCTTGAAGAGGGGCGCCGTAGCACTCGTTCCCGAGGCACCGACCTCGCTGCTCCGGATAGCGCATCTGGACTTCTAGATGGGCCTTAACAGCGCCACTAGATGCCAAAGATGTCAGCAGGGGACTGCATGCGTTAGATCTCCGAATCGTTGGGGGCGACGTAACGGGAGGGAGCTGTTTGTAGTCCCCTACCACTACGATGCGGCTAATCTTCCGCTGACACTGCAGCAAACCTACCAACTGGAGGTTGAGCACCTTATCGCCCTCGTCAGTTATCAGTTCATCCACCTGGACGCTCCGGCTGCTCACGCCGCCCAACGCTCCGGAAATGAGACGCGACGACGCACCGACTGCTAGCGCGGTTCGCCTGAAAGCTTCATCTCCACCCGCGAAGGCTGGTCGTTCGTTAACCCTCTCCAGGTCGCAATAAAAATCGATGGCTTGTTTGTTGTCAGGCGTGGCGCACGCGACAGAGCGGCCTGCCGCCATGCGGCCAAGAACCATCTGGAGGCACACTGACGTCTTCCCGCTGCCTGCTGGGGCGACGGCGCCAACGATCGAGCGCTTGCCATTCGCCAAGTCAAGGAGAGTAGCCCGGGCTGGATTCGGGTCAAAGCCAGGCAGCAAGCTCGTCGCAATCCTGAGGCGCTTGCTCTCGGAAGGTCTAATCCTGACACCTTGCAAGCACGTCGCTGCGACCGCGCTGCGAACTTCACCCGCACGCGCCCTCTTATCTGACAGCGCCGACATGAAGAGGCGCACCCCAGCAGCGCTGATGTCGGGGCCGACGAGAGCACGCGCTGGAGGCGGTGCGTCCACGAGCGGGTTGCTGACCTTAAACTCAGGGCCCACGCGGCCTTGGCGATACCAGCGGCACCTGCGTTTGAAAGCATGCCTTTTCTGATTGGTGGCGTGGCGCACTTTCTCGCGCACTGAAGCCCCCCCCTCTCCAGCCAGCGTCTCTTCTGTCAGATCATCCCGCGCTTCAGCAGTTGATATGCCATGACGACACTCCTGATCCTGAGGGTCTGGCCCAGGCGAGTCTGCTCGATGAGAAGTCACCGCAATCACCATCCAGTACTTCAAGTCTGGCATCCACTGAGGTGCCGCGGGATCGCTCCACCGCCTGCTGGGAGGATGTCGCGCGCTCGCTGTAATTCTCAGCCAGAGGCCACTTGATCATCACAGCTTAGCCAAGTTCACGCACGTCGGCGGCCACCGCTTCTAAACCGGCGAAAGCAACCCTCACGAACAGCAAGTTGCTCGACACGTGCATAGCGCCATCGACAGGTTCTGGTACAAACTCATGCAAGCCAACTCCTTCAGGAATGTATTCGACGCATTCTTCTGGGGTGATCGAAGCAGAGCTGGGACTTGCGTTGACCGCGCAAACACGGGGCGGGAGCGGACTTGGAAATTTCATGATGTCTTTCTTCTCGCCGGCGTGGTGCGTGGCGCATGTCACCGCAAGGTCGTTGAGTGACCCGCCTGGAACTCGCATGCGACTCGCCTTGTGCAGTTCAGTCGAATCAGCCCACAATGTCGTGATCTCGGAATATTTACCATCCGCGTCCTTCCGGTTAAACCTATTTTGTGACTTGTCGATATGATAAGTTCCTGTCGGAAGCTCAACGTCAACGTGGGCGACTGGCTCCTCCTCTCCAGGCTCCGACACGTGCGCAACGTCTTCGCCACGCAAGCCCCGAATGATTGGCGCGCGCCTCTCGTACCATTGGTAGATGACTGACAGGCCCACTTGCACCGCACGGTACTTCGTGCCAGAGCCCGGCCCCAGGTTAAGATAGCTCACAAAACAACCGCGTTTGAGGCCTTCACTCGTCGCATTGACGCGGGCGACGTAATCCGCAAAGGAAGCGCGAGGACCGCCGTGTGGCCCGTACTCCTTCCGCAACGAATTCGCCGCAAGAGGTTTCAAATCCTCTGTGAATAGCCTCTCAGCCGTGGGATCGGCAGTATTCTGCGTTGGCTGCTCATGGACAGAACCAGGCCAAAGACCGTGCATCAAACTGGGCAAACCCAGTCGGTGGGCGGGCGAGTTCGGAATATTGAGGTCCCTTTTCCGCGCCAAGCCACACGGTGAGCTCAGGAACACAAGAGTTCTCACTTTGTGGTGGCCCCTGCAAGGGTTGGCAAGCGTGGTGCTCCTCAACCTCTTCTTCAAAAGCGCCTTTCTTTATGTTCGGCGATGACGGGCGTCATGGGGGGGGGGGGCGGGGGGGGTAAAACGTGACGCCCCCCCCCGCCGAGTGGCTCCGGCACCACAACCGCGCCCGCGCGCACGACGCGACGAGCGACGAGCGACGAGCGACGACGACGACGCGAGCAGCATGTAAGTGGCGATCTGCCCACTGACCTATGTACACCACAACGCTCGCGTGCACCACACCGCGCGTGCACCACAGCGCCTGCGTACACCGCAACAGCCGTGTGCAACGCACCGCTCGCGTATACCACAATACTTGGGAGCACTACAGCGCCGGTGTACATACACCGCAGCAGCCATGTGCAACACAACGCCTGTGTACACCACAGTACTTGCTTGCACCGCAGCGCCTGTGCACGCCACAGCGCCTGTCTACACCACGGCATCCGCGCGCAACGCAGCGCTGGTGTACACCACAGCGCCTGCGTGCACAGGACAAGTAGAAGGAGCATGTACGTCAGGATCTGCCGCGGACAACTAAACGCCACGCCAGGAAAGTTCTGATAAACGAATACGACGTTTTCCCCTCCTCCCTCCTCCACCACCTCCTCCTCCTCCTCTTCCTCCTCCTCCTCCTCCTTTTCCTCCTCCTCCTCCTCCTCCTCCTCCTCCTCCTCCTCTTTCTTCTCCTCCTTCTTATCCCCTGTCGTGCGGCTTGGCGTTACAACGCACGTGCGCATCTATCTCAGCGTGCACCGCAGAATGGTCGATTGAATCGGTCCACATGGTTCTCGGACGGCCAATTTAGCTGGAGCCTCCTGGACGCAAATGGGAGTTTGGGTGATGCGGGCGGACTCGGGGGGACTCGTAGATTCCAGCGGCGCTCCTTTGTCCATGAGGATTTGTTTTCCATTGTTTTCTCAGGAATCCACACGCGCTCCATTTTGTCACAAGGATCCTTTTTCTGACATTCTATACACAACAAAAGTGCTGTGTTGCACACGGCGGATGCGGTGCACACAGGCGCCGTGGCGTACACAGGCACTGCAATGCACGCACGCATTGTGGTGTACACTGGTGCTGTATTGCGCACGGCTGATGTGGGGTACGGAGGGCCTGTGGTGTACGCAGGAGCTGCTGTGCCCGCAGGCACGGTCGCACAAACTGACGCTGTGCTGCACGCGGCTGCTGCGGTGTACATCGACGGCGCGGCGTACACAGGCGCTGCGGTGCACGCGGGCACTGTGATGTACACAGGCGTTGTGGTGCATATCGCCACCTACATGTTCGTGCTACCCGTCCTCCGTCATTCCTAAGCATTCCCAGACGCCGCCGGCGCGAAACGTGACGTCATCGACCCCCTCCCCCCCATATGATTGCCGTCATCGGCCCGGACTAAAAAACAGGCTCCAGCCGCGTCCGCGCGCACGACGACGATGAGCGACAAGCGACGAACCACGAGCGACGACGACGGACGACGACGACGACGACGACGACGACGACGACGACGACGACGACGACGACAACGCCTGCGGACCAGACACCTATGCGGATTCCTACGCGGACACCTACGCGGATCCCAATGCGCACGGCGGCAGTGCCCGGAGCGCACTGGGGGGGGAGCGTTACGTCGCAGGGGGGGGGGCGCGGGGGCCATGACGCCCGTCATGCCCCAAGCAATAAAGAAACGGGTCCCAAGCAACTCAGGCACGTCGGGGGCTATCAGTCGATCGGAGCCCCCATAGATGAAGCTTCCTCGCTCAACTGCCATTCGGACGGCGAACAGTGCCTCAGCGGTTGGCCTTACGGACCTGAGTGAAATGAGAGGAACCAAGTCACACGGTGCAAGCTCCTCGTTCCTGGCCCAAAGAAAAGAAATAAGCCGTGTCAGGGTCCGCTCCCGTGTTCTTCATCACTTGAAGGAGTGTGGCCCCAATACGGCGCCAACAATCGCGTTCTGCGCATGACATCAGCAACCGCGAGAGGCCTGCAGGGATGCGGACCATGTCGAGGCAAGCTTCGCCGTCGTCTTTGTCAGGACTCAAGAAAGTAAAACAAGAGTTGACGCCATCCGGGAAAGAGCCACCTGGCACGTCCAGTGCAGAGCCAGACATTTTGAGCCACTCCAATCGCCGCTTCAAGAAGTAAGCACGAGATAACACCTCCACCGCGGTAATCGACCCCCTGCGTCCGGTCGCCGCGAAGTAGGCTTCAAACAGCAACGGCGGAGGGAACAGGTGCGCCCAGTGTTCTTCATCAAAAAACGATCCTCCTCCATTTAAGTAACGCCAGTCCGGGAAACGGTCCTTTGAAATCGTAAACAAAAAGTCGTCTCCTTTAGACAGCATCCCCAACGAGGATGCGTAAAAGTCAGCCACCTCCTCGCTCCAAGCATCCGAACCAACTTCAGAATCCGAAATAAAGGTGGGCACCCTCTGCTGTCGCTGCGGAGCAGCATCGGATAATAACATGGCCAGAACTTGCACAGAAAACTTCCGCAACTCCATATTAAACCTCTCTGTCTCTGGTGTTTCGACAAACGGTGAAGGCTTTGCGAAAACAGCCGCAGATTCAAATCGGTTCCCATCGTTGCGATCAGTGGCCATCCTGGTGCCAGAAGCCTCGATACGTGGCACTGATGTTGAGGCATGCCTAGCCGAGGTCTCTCCATGTCCTTGCGTCCATTCCGGCTCTCGGCGCTCGCCGCTCCCATTGGTGAATCGCCGGACTGAACCCTCCACGGCAACGTTGCCGCTACTTGCGGCAATTTCCATGTCTCTCCACAACCGTGAAATTCCCTTGGGAACGGCCAGTGGTATATCAACCGGTAAATCGTCATCAGCCCGCCACTGCTCCTCAGTAGTGTCATTGGCGTTAGCTTCTTCAAGAGAACGCTGCAGCTGAGCTATCGAACGGATGACAGCGTCCTCGATCGAGTCCTGGGTCACGGTCACTGTATCGCGCCGAGCGTGAACGTCATTTAGCCGCAGATCTGATTCCACTGTCGGAAGCCGCAAACGCAGTTCTATCTCTGGCATGAATTGCTCCAGTTTGAGTACCAGTTGAACATTGTCAGCCGAATTCCAGATCGCTGCACTGTTAAATGGTGTGAGCCAGTTGACGTACCGGTCCGTCATTGGAATCAATCGCGCGTCAACCAACAAACCCAAGGTAATTCGCAGCCCCTGTGGATAGAATGGCCCGTGCGCAAACATGGAACTCGAATTTGCACGAGAACCTGCTAACGACACGGCTTGCCAGGGCTTCGCGCCAGTAATGACGGCCATATTCGCAAAGAGGAATATACGAATTCGCGCAACTTTCCCTTCAAGCACGTCCACCTGTTGAGACGGTGACAGGACGAGGATTGGCTTAGCTAATGTTATCAACCTCGAACGAATACCATTCAGCATGCCCGCAAATAAGCTCTTGGCCCAATCCTCATCATCAACGAGGGCCCGTAACAATAACGCGAATTTGCGGCCATGGTTCCGCTTCTTGGAGCCCACTGGAGCGTTGAATCCCGGGTGCTTTGAGGTGTTCAAGCCGAGCATACGAACGAACTGCACGTCTCCGGTGTTCACAAATTGATTAACTAAGCGCACCGCTCGCAGAAAAACCCGCGCATCGATATGGCTCCGTTCAGTCTTGCCAAGCAGTGCGCCAATACGGTTCAAACCTTCTGCGACATCGTCCAATGGGGCGCATACGCAATTGCCGATGACTAGCAGGGTGCGCAGCCGCGCCGCGCGTGACCCCTGGAGCTTCGCTGCGCCGCAGCCTGCAAGAACTTCGGTCATGCCGAGCGCCTCAACTGCTGCATCTTGCGTCTTCTTGTCACAAGTCCAGCGCGGATCATCCATTGTTATTAATTCGTCGTACCATTCGTTTTGGCATTACTAGCATGCATATTCGTATTATTGTGGGTTTGATATGCGTCGTAAAATTCTCAGCATTCTGAATATTACGGGTAGCAGCACTATCATGATTCGTATGACCATTAGTATTATGAGCAGTAGTAGCGTTGCTACTTGTATGTAAATGGCATTCGCAATACAATTTTGTCATAAATATTCAGAGCAGTGCATGCATTACTAAAAACAATACGATGGTTCTTAGTCTTGCTACTGTTCGAATTCGTACGTATATGTGCTGCGCGTTACTATTACGATTAGTATCATGACTGTTACTACTCCTGCTAATAAAAATATACCTCCTATTCCTCCTACTCGTCGTTCTCCTCCTGTTCCTCTGACTCCACCTGTTGCCCCGCATCCTCCTCATCATCCTCATCATCCGCCTCCTCCCCCTCCCCCCTCCTCCTCCACCTCCTCCTCCTCTTCCTCCTCATTCTCATTCTCCTCCTCCTCCTCCTCCT
>CAUYUJ010019004.1:748989-791489 GCA_963575745.1 Prorocentrum cordatum | reverse complement strand
GGATGTCGGTCTGGAGGTGAATCGGTGGTTGGGGAAATCGCCTTAAACATACATCATACACTTCTGTACCCAAGCCGGGCAAGGTGGCCGTCGGGGGGTGCAGGTTCGGTCGAGGACTATTCCATTTGAGTTCGTTACATCGTCTACTCCGTCATTGCATACCCCCTTTTCTACTTCCACAGCTACATCCTCTTCTGCCTCATCATCATCATCTTCTTTTTGTCTGCGATAAACAACGTGCAACATGGTTGGCATGGGACGCGTCCCTGCTCAAAGTTCCAGTCCAATTACACATGTCCGATGGCCACGACCAACATCAAAAAAATGTGGGTCGGAACTTCAGCGGTACATGAAGTTGCGCACATGGAGCATTTCGGGTCCGGACAAAGACGAGGTTGTACAATGGTCGTGGCGAAGTGCACTTTCACAGACTCCAGGCGTCATTGAACTCAGTTGGCTGCTATACTGTATCGTTGACTCCATGTTTCCTGCCAAGGGGCCATGCCACCGGCAGGCGACCAGCGTCGCCCTGCTGACACATCTCTCGGCAGCGTGCGGCGTGGCCAGGCTCCGAGCGGCTGCTGCCCGCAAGCGGGTCCGTAGATGGGCTATACGGGTAATCCGGGTCATGCCGCAGGCGTGGCTCGCCCAGCTCGACACGAGGAGTCCACTGGTGCAGGGTTTGCAGGCCACTTGCGACAACCAGGCTCCTGCCGTCGCATCGTGCGCGGGAGGCCTCAACGCCGTGGCCACGACGTATGCGCTGAGCAGTCATAGCGGCTTGTAGATTGGAAAAGCCAGTCTGCAACGGAGTGACCGCGGTGGCCATGGAGCAGGGGTGCACGACCACATCAGGGCGTTGCTCCGGCCGGGCGACAGCCAAGCACACCGTCCTAGGTACAGAGTCCTTCGTTGTTCACTGGGCAGTGCCACGACGATCCCAATCATGACTGGCCCAACTGAGGCCCAAGCGTTTGCGATTGAGGCCACAATGATCAGGGTGGAGCGCCCCGTGTGCAACCAGAGGGATGTTGTTTCAGCTTCTCGGCGTCATGGCCAAACTTGTCTACATGTCAGGTTCAAAGGTGGCCGTCGTCTACGGCCGAGTTCGCGGCGACGGGGCAAACGAGACCCTCTTGCCAGCTTGTGGGGCACTGAGCCGTCGACCAAAGGACCCGATGTTCATCAGACGGGGATTTCCAGAGCTATGTGGCGCCAACCCAGGCGACCTTCCTTTCAAGGCGCAGCACCGTCTTCATCAAACCCATCGGCACGCTACCGCAGGAGTTGCGGGACCGATCTGGCCTTTCTGTCTGCAACACATTGTGGTTTTCGTGGCGCCCATGGCCACAAAGGCCCCCCAGTTTCAGATGCCCAAATGGCGGCGCGGGGATCGGGCATTCTTCCTGCATCGGGCGATGGACGTGGGCAACCTGGCGCTCAAGATTCCCTCGCGCCGTATTGGGGCTCGTCCCAATATTCACTTTCTGTTGAAATCGATTGGGCTGACTCTCCACGTGCCCCCACTTCGGATTCCGGGCGGCCTGGCACTGGAGGGGGCGAGCAAGCTTGTCCGTTCAGTCGCCTCCTCGTCCGTCAACCAGACGCGGCGCGCCCCAGCGCGGGCATGGCATCAGCGCCATCTGGTCATACAGCATACCAAACAAAGAAAATGGAGCGATTGTATGAATTCCAACAAAAACGCTCCGGGGTGCCAAATCAGTATTCCAGAATATGTTCAAAGGAATGCCCCAGCAATTTCCCAAAGAATTACGCGGGCGGCAAGGGCCGCGGCGCTTGGAAGCGTGGCCCCAAGAACGGGCCCTTCGACGTGAGCTACACCAGGAATGGAGATCCCAGTTCTCGGCTACTTCTGCCCGGGCGTCTTCGGGCCCGGGGGGGAAAGCAGCTTCGCGACGCAGCACTTCGATTCAATCTTCCACCCCAGCCCGCGGACTGGGCCAAGTTCGAGATTGATCCGGCTGGAGTTCATGAGCTTGCGCCCAGCGAGGTGCGTCTAGCAGACGATCCGGCGGCGAATTTGTCGCGGACAGGCAGGGCTGATGAACTCACCGCTTCCCTCGAGACTGCAATCGTGAACGACCCGATTTGGCAGCATCAACCGTCGATGACAAAAGAGGAAGCACGCACGTGGGAGATTGCTAAGGCAAAGTCGGGGACCCCCTCTTCTTGGGCCATCTACTGCACAACAAACGCCAGCGATTTGCATGTCAAATTCCTCATGTATTCATCCATATAAAAAGCAAGTGCTTTCGAGCTGATGGCTTTCGGACGCGTTCGAAACCTGGGCACAGTTGCTTCAGAAGAATAATCGACGGGTCGGGATGCATTGGGAAACGCGCGTGGAAAATCCCAGCCCGGGGAGTTCGGGGGGCCCTTCAACAAGCCGACATTTCCCAGGAAGTTTGGAGCATGAAGGCCGTTGGTGCTGCACTGCGCGATCTCCAAGACGAAGTCTGCGCGCCCGCCACAGATAGGTGTCTCCGGCGTTGCGCCCCTCTTGTCGGAGAGCTGAGTGCGGTCGTCGCTGACGCCGAACAAGCATTCGAAGCTTGTTGTCCTGAAGATATTGCAGGCCTGTGGCCCGACGTGGAAGGAGCACACCGAGCGAGATGCCACGGCAATGCAACATTGGTGCGCAAAGGGCCTCAAGAGCGGGTCCAAGTGGCCGCGCAAGGATTCGGCAATGGTTGGTGGCATCTTCCCCTCCTCTGTCCTGGCCCAGGCACTCATTGCTTTTACCTTGATGACCGTCGCCCTCGCCGTCGGCCGCCTGTACGTCCTGCAAGGCATCTGCATCGGGGGGGTGCTGTCCTCGGCAGCAGTCGCAGTGTCATTGGGGGGACAGGAACATCGATGGTTCGATCTCGGAGGTCATCGGCGTCTTGGCTTTCCCCTAGGCCCTGGACCCGTTCGAACCTACATCTCGTGGCGCAGGTATGTAGACGACTGCATTCCAATTTCCAGGTGCTGTTGCAGCGAGTGTGTTCTGATCTTCCTGCAAGGGGCGTTCTCCCTCGCAATATCTCCTGCGGCACTCAGTGGACCTCAACGGGGTGTTGAAAAGGCTCGCAAAGTAGGAGAATGGCTGGATGTAGAAATCTGGATTCGAGGCCAATCTCTGCTGTGGCTGCCTCGCAATCTCAACCGTGCATGGGTATGTGGCCGGGGACCACGCGAGAAGCGCACTATCCTACCCTGGATCGGCCGCCCTCCGGGGGGCTTCGGACTCTGCCGGGCCCAGGTCTTGGCTCGTATTTTCCGGGGCCGTCAGCTGGGGTCCAGCGCAGACGAAATCAGTGTCTGGGTGCTGGAACTAATCATGGAGTAATTCCGGCTACGTCTCAGGTTCTTGCGGGCACTCGTATACAGCCCTCCGAAGTCCCTTGTGGCTCAAGCCACGCGTGCACTCGTCCGTGAGTTCATCGACCAGCAGTGCAGCACCATGGGAAAATGGGGAACTCCACCGCCCGGTCGCAGTGGCCAGTAGGGTCACCAGCAAGATTGGCGCAAGGACCGAGATCGTGACAGAGACCGGGACCGCGATCGAGACCGTGACAGGGGCCGGGACCGCCGGCGCCGCGACTCACCTTCGACTGTTTCCAGGTCGGCCAGCCGCAAGGACAGCCGGCGCCTGGGCCACTCGGATAGGGCAACCTCGGTGGAGCGGGTCCAGAAGAGGCTATACGAGATCGATCCGAAGTACCTGGCGTCGGTCGACAAGGAGCGCCAAGAGGAGGAAGAGGGGCGCTGCGCCAAGCAGGGCGCGGCGCTGGCCCGTCTCTTGGGCCAGAAGCTCGACTCCCTCATCGAGGGGCAGCAGAAGGCGGGCAGCGCGGCCAGCAGTGGCCATAGCGGATCCGCCGCCCCCCTCCAGCTGCCAGCCGGAGAAGCGACCATCCTCTCGTTTGCGGCGCTCCAGCAGATCGCCGACGCAGTCCCACCGCCAAGATCGGGGCCACGAGCCGCGAGGACGACGAGCCAGATGGCGCGAAGACGCCCCCGGCGGAGCTCACGACTGCACAGGCGGAGTGGTTGCAGTCGGTGTTCTCTGGCCCCAAGGTGAAGAAGCCGCTTGTCCTGCCGAACAAGAACGTGTCCACCGCCACGGCCGAGATCAAAAACCGCCTCACGGACCGCCACTTCAACCTGAAGGTCAACGAGTTTTACAAGAAGCACATCGGGACCGCGCCGCCGCACGACCTGGCCAAGAGGGCCAAATCACTGGTGGAGTGGGTGGCTCTCAACTGAAAAGAGGCCCTTGGGGCCTGCCCTGATTTCGCCGAGCCTGGGCATCCTGGGCCAGACCAGGGGAGTGTGAATTCTGGGCTCAACTGTGTGGCCGCGGGCAATCACAGCGTACTCTACATAGTCTTCGGGGTTGGCTATGTCTCGGGATGCGTGCCCGTGGAGCTTCGTGGCTGAGAATCCCGATGTATGGCGGACGATCAGCTTGGGCAGAGGTGCAGCAGGGTGCATACATGGGCATCCACATGCTGAAGTCGTTCGCCCAGCTGGACGACGTCAGTCTTCGGGCTTTGGGAGATCAGGCGATCCCCACAGCCACTCTGTCAATGCCAGCATTGTGGTGGATGGGCAGCGTGGCCCTGTCTCGGGTCCGCCGGCGGCGGAGCGGTCCTGGATAGGAGCCACCGTCAATTTTCCTACTTGTGCCGATTCCCTAAGATACGACATGGGCCACATTCGTATCATCCACCGCGCCCGTGCCCTAGGATACGAATTGGGCCACATTCGTACCTTCAGCATTTGCCGGCGTGGACCCCAAACAGTGGGATTCTTCCGTTACCCACGGTAGGACCCTTATGTGCAAGCACTGTGTGGGGAACGGTGCCCGTGTCGCCCTGCCTTTAGCGTCTGCCAGCATAGACGCTGTGCCGATAAATCCGCAGACGTGCCCTGAAGCAGCCATGCCGGCTGCAGCGGGGATAAGCTCCTTATCCCCGCTTCGACCCGCAGCCTCTTTAGAGCGACAGTAGGGGGACAGGAGGACGATCAGGGGAGTAAGGAACCACTGGAATTCCTAAACATGTCGTGGCTGTGATAACCGGTCGCCCTTCCGCCCCAGCAGCCGGCCGTCTGGAGCGCGGGGCCGACGGGCCGTGGCGTTCTCATTTAATGTTCCTCCCCTACTTGCAACCCTCATCAGCATCATCATCCTCGTCTTCCTCTCCCGCAGGCGTGGCAGGGCAGCATATTTAAATTTCGGCAGCATTCGTATCAGCAGCGGGCCTTCACCAGCAGTGGCTTGTGGTTTCGGCATAGGGGTTGTGCCGACCAAACCGTATGTATGACCTGGAACAGCCATATCCCTTCCCCCCTCCCCCCCTCCCTCATATTTCTCCTCTTCCTTCCTTCCACTCGTCCGCGAATTTTTCCCAGTAGTGTTTGCACGGCTATCGCATGTACCACCGCCGGCTTGTTCTGGGGCTTCCGAATGCTACTGTTTGGGGTCATTGGTCGTTGAGCTCCGGCGCCTGGGGTGGAAGCAGCATTCAAAGCCCGGTTGGGGGCACCACCACCAGGGCCGGATAAGGAGACCCGCCATCGCAGCAGCACGTTCCCTTGTACGCAGGGCTTGTTTCACTTCCTTTCCCATGTGGGGACCAGCGGACGAATGACAGCGGGACCGTCTCTCATGCTGGACCCAGGTCCTGCAGTTCCCCCTCCGGGGACTTGGAGGGCATCATCTTCTTCTTCGCCGCAGGCGTGGCGGATCAGACCGGCTTGGGGGTTAGACCCGGGCGCTCAAGCAGGGGGGAGCCCTTGCGCACACGCGTGGCTCCTGGATGTCGGTCTGGAGGTGAATCGGTGGTTGGGGAAATCGCCTTAAACATACATCATCATCATCATCATCATCATCATCATCATCATCATCATCATCATCATCATCATCATCATCATCATCATCATCATCATCATCATCATAATCATCATCATCATCATCATCATCACCACCATCATCATCATCATCATCATCATCATCATAATCATCATCATCATCATCATCATCAGCATCATCATCATCATCATAATCATCATCATCATCGTCGTCATCGTCATCGTCATCGTCATCATCGTCATCGTCATAATCATCATCAGCATCATCATCATCATCAGCACCATCATCATCATCATCATCATCGTCATCGTCATCGTCATCGTCATTATCGTCACCATCACGATCACCATCACCATCACCATCATCATCATCATCACCATCACCATCACCGTCATCATCATCATCATCAACAACAGCATCATCATCATCGTCATCATCACCATCATCATTATCATCATTATCAACGGCATCATCATCAGCAGCAGCATCATCATCAGCATCAGCATCAGCATCATCATCATCAACAACAGCATCGTCATCGTCATCATCATCATCAGCAGCATCATCATCATCAGCATCATCATCGGCATCGGCATTAGCATCAGCATCACCATCAGCATCAGCATCAGCATCAGCATCATCAGCATCACCATCATCCTCCTCATCATCATCAGCATCATCATCACTACCATCATCGCCATCATCGTCTTCAGCTTCATCATCATCACCACCATCGGGATGGTGTCATCAGCATCAATGCCATCATCATCGTCGTCGTCATCAGCAGCAGCATCAGTATCATCAGCATCGTCATCATCATCAGCATCATCAGGATCATCATCGGCAGCAGCATCAGTATCAGCAGAATAAGCATCATCCTGATCATCAGCAGCAGCAACATCATCATCTTCGTCAACCTCATCCACATCATCAGCGTCATCATCAGCATCAGCATCATCATAAGATTCTGCATCGTCATCGTCATCAGCAGCATCGTCATCATTAGCATCAGCATCAGCAGCACAATAATCAGGAGCAGCATCATCATCGGCATCCTTAGCACCATCATTTCATCAGCATCATCAGCATCATGATTATCATCGTCGCCATCATCATCGCAATCGTCATCGTCATCATCAGCATCATCATCATCGTCATCATCATCATCAGCAGCATCATATTGGCCATCGTCATCGCCATCGCCATCCTCAGCATCAGCATCAGCATCATCATCAGCATCGTCAGCATCGTTATCGGCATCACCATCATCATCCTCATCATCCTCATCGTCAGCATCATCAGCATCATCATCATTGTCATAATCCTCATCCTCATCAGCAGATCATCATCAACATGATCAACATCCGTTTCCTCCTCATCCGCCTCCTCCTCCTCTTCCTCCTCCTCCACGTCCGTTTTGTCCTCCCCTTCCCCCTCCCCCTCGCCCTCGCCCTCCCCCTCCCCCCCGTCCCCCTCCACAATTACTCAATATGAATACTACTCTCCCTCTTCCCCTGATGACGGTTTGAAAAAGCCGACCCCCCCCCCCCGCGAACTGCTTTTTTACACACAGGTTTCCCCGGAGTTGGGTTTTCGCCTGCATTTTTTGTTCAAAATGCTGCTCTCGCTGAGGCGCCGGCCTCATTTTCGGGCCCCGCTCGTTCCGAATCGTGCTCCCGCTGCAGCGCTGGCCTCATTTCCGTGCTTCCGCTCGTTTCGAATCGTGCTCCCGCTGCAGCGCTGGCCTCATTTCCGCGCTTCCGCTCGTTTCGACTCGTGCTCCCGCTGCAGCGCTGGCGTCATTTCCCGCGCCATGCCTCGGCATGCAATGCAATGCTAGGTTGATACTACGCTTTACGGTGCTCTTCTACGACATGCCATGCCGTGCTCTACAATGCATCGCGTACCCTTTCGGGATCATTGCCCTGCTCGACATCCGACTGTCCGAGTAGAGAGGGGATCTACGCCATGGCAATGGATGGGAGGGAGGGGTAGGATGTCAGATATGACGCGAGCGTACCTAGCTTGCCCTCCTCACCCTCCCCCTCCTCCCTCCTCCTCCTCCTCCTCCTCCTCCTCCTCCTCCTCCTCCTCCTCCTCCTCCTCCTCCTCCCTCCCCTCCCTCCTCCTCCTCCTCCTCCTCCTCCTCCTCCTCCTCCTCCTCCCTCCTCCTCCTCCTCCTCCTCCTCCCCTCCTCCCCCTCCTCCTCCTCCTCCTCTCCCTCCTCCCCCTCCTCCTCCGCCTCCCCTCCTCCTCTTCCCCCTCCCCCTCTCTCCTCCTCCTCCTCCTCCTCCTCCTCCTCCTCCTCCTCCTCCTCCTCCTCCTCCTCCTCCTCCTCCTTTCCTCCCTTCTCCTTCAGTTGAGGCGCGCGCCGTTACACTGGTACTATCGGCCTTCAACGTCCAGGGCGGCCTAGGTACATGTCGTGGTGAGGGCGCGCATGAGGGACGGGCCCACGCCTTAGTTGCGAAACTTCACCGCAGCGGCACGGTCATCGCGGTAGTGTCGGAGCCACGATTGGCTCCTGGCGGGCTGTGGCCAAGCTGGGCGGGGTACGCCTACCATGGTGAACGGAGCGCGCTACCGGACACGGTCGCGCTCCTTGTGTTGAACGAAGCTGCACGGACGGTGGAGGTCTTGGAGGACGTTGGGGATGCGCGGTCTATCTGGGCGGCCGTCCCGCTCCAGGGCGATGGCTGTGGTGGTTTATTGTTGCTGGGCGTGTACGGCCCCCCGCCAGGGCACGGCGTTGGGGTCCGCCGGGCGTTCTGGTTGGCCCGGTTGCAGGAGTGGCGGCTCCTACAGCACCGCCCGCGTTTCCGCGGTTGGGCCCTCGTCTTGGCTGGCGACTTCAATCTGCATTTCTCCGCTCTTGGGGGCATAAATGCGCGCCTCGAGGAACAGCTCGATCATGAAGTGTGGGGGTGGTTGCAGGACGGGAACGCCTTTGGTGTTGTTGTCCGCAACCCCGTCGGGGTAGCGACGCACAATTCTGGGTCTGTGATCGACGTCGTTGCGGCCTCCGCTGGTTTGGCGGCCATTGCGGCGGTGGTGCCAGCAGTCGAGGCCGGTGTGACCAGCGACCACTGCAGGCTCGACCTCTCCGTGGGTGCTACTGTTGGCTGCGTTGGGACGAAAACTCTGGGGCTGGCAAGGTGGGCGCGCGACGCTGACTGGGGCGAGGCCCTGCTACTGTTGCCCGTATCGCTCCGCTTTCTCACTGGTAGGGCGGGCACGGCCATGCGTTCCCCTATTATGCGGCGGTGGGTGGTGGATGGCCGAAGCCGTGGCGTTCGCCAGGGGCTGGTGGACCGCGCTGTTTGGTGGCGCGCAGCGGTGTATACGTTGGCTGGGCATTTCGCCGGGCTCGCCCTTGCCCGGGGGCCGCCGCCCAGGCCGCCGCGGGGGGTTGGTGCACCGTCGGTCTCGGCTACGGTCGAGTGCGAGGAGTGGCCGGGGGAGCTGCAAGCCGTGGCCGCGCTGGCTGCAGCAGACGCCATTGCACCGGCGGCGGCGAAAGCCGCCACGAAGCATTTGGACCGTTACCTCGAACTTGCAGCAGTGGCGCCGGGCGACGCGGAGGCGTTCTTGAGCCAGACCCTGGATCTTCGTGATCCTCTGTCCGGCGCTTTGCTCGGCGTAGCCGATGCGCTGGGCATCGTTACCGTTGACGTCCTGACGCGTGGCCTGGAGGCGGGGGACGGCGACGCGACCTTCAATCGCGAGGTGGAGCTGGAGGTCGGCCGCATCCGTCGCGAAGCCAACTTCGAGTCGGCTGCCTTGGGGGACTCGGACCCGTTCCACCCGGAGGACATCGACGCAGTCTTGAGGCAGTTGCGGGCGAACCGCCGTACCCTTCGCCTTCCTCGCGCTGCCGTCCTGGCAGGCCTGTACGGCGGCCGCCTGGTCACTTGGGCATTGGTCTGCTTGGTGACGGTGGCCGCCGTGGCTCCGAGCGGCTGGATGCGCGAGGTTGCCCCGATTCGCAAACGCGGCCCGGCCGTCGTGGCAGACGTCGCCAACCTGAGGCCGGTCAGCTACACGGACGAGTTGCGCGGCGTGTTCGACGCATTGAGGTTGGAGGCTGCGCGCGCGCTTGGAAGAGTACTCGGGGGACCCCCAAGGGGGTGGGAAGTATGACGCGGTGCTCATGGTCATTGGCATGGCTATGGCACTACAGATTCGCCGCGCGCACGGCCTGCCAACATGGGCCGAGAAGGCGGACCTGCAGCACGGGTATGACCTGGCCTGGAGGGACGGGTCGGCGGCAGGGCGTGCACTTGTTCGGCGCTCTCGTCAGGGCTCTGATCGACGGGTGCACGGCAGCGGCAATTGGCGTTGGCATCGACCCGCCCGCGGCTGCCGCGCGAGCTCTCCACGTGTACAACGAGCGTGCCCCCCCGCCCGCGGGGCGCGCCATTTCTTGGACGGCAGCTCAAACAGAAGTACACCGTGCGCGCGCGATGGGTGGGATTCCTGACTGGCCTCAGCATTTTCGCGCGCTGGCCTCGGGCGCGGACAGGTGCGCTTTCTTGGACGCGATTGCAGGCCACATGCTGTTGATTCTCCAGTTCGTTGACGATTCGTTCATTTTCCAGTCCTCTACTGCTGGCCTGGCGGCGGTTAACAATGCCCTGACACAGTTCTGCCAGGTCTGGCGCCACCGTTTCCAAGGCGGGCGCAAGCGACCGCTGGTCATGGCCGTCGGACCCCCCCGGGAGGCCGACACCTTGTTTGGGGAAGTATGCGACGTACCTCCTGGTATAGCTCCTTCGCTCGATATGTTAGGTATCCCCGTGGAGGCGGATCTCACTTTCCACTCGCTTTTGGGACGCGTGTGTTCGAGGCTGCGGGACGGCGCGCGCAAGCTCATTGCTGCTCTCTCGCAGAGCGGGTTTGGGTTGCCTTACCAAGTAGCGCAATTCCCTGCCCGCGTAGAGGCGCCCGCCTTCCACGGGGCGGAGCTCCTGGCCAGCTACTCGAAGGGGTGGCAGGCCGCGGTTACCCAGTTAAACAGGGTGCAGTACGAGGTCGCCAAGATGCTGTTGGTGGGCAGCGGCTCGGAGCTGGCCCTGGGCGACGGCGGACACGTACGCGCGCTGGCCGAGACCCGCATGCTCACTCGGTGGGGGCCGCCCTCCTACAGCGCATCGTCCTGGCACGGGCGCGCTTGCTCGCGCTGCCCGCGACGAGCCCGGTGGCGCAGGTGGTGGCAGGTACGCGGGTTACGACGGGGGCCACATGGTTGGACCACGCCATGGATGTCACCAGGTCGCTGGGTATCACCGTGGACTTCCCGGTGGAGGACATGTTGTCCACCGCGCGCGCGTGCGCGGACACGCGTCGCAAGGCCGTGAAGCAGTGGAAGCGCACGTTCGTGGTACCTGCCGTGCGGGCCCACGAGCAGCGGTGGTTCGTATTACAGCTGGCGGCGCTGAACAACGAGGGCGTGGTGCCGTACCGTGACCTGCTGCCTGTGCAGGAGCCACTGACACCTGGCATCCGCTGGGCGCCTTGGAGCAGGTCTATGTGGCGCCTCTTCCAGGCGTGGTCGCTGGCCCGCGTGGCTGGGAGGCTCCCCGTGGAGGTGTGGTGGGCCGAGGGGGTGGGGTGCAATCCGGCCGCGTGCCCGCTGTGTTCGGAGCTGGCGCCCTCGGGGCGTTCGCTGGCGGAGTGGCTACGCCACCTCTTGGGTACATGCTCCGCTGTGGCGGAGTTGCGCGCAGCGTGCCCGCATGACGACGTGGTTACCTGGGCCCTCAGCGACACGACCGAGTTGGGCATATTGGCAGCGCGGGTGCGCGTGGTGGGGCTGGCTTCCCGCGCGTGGGCGTGCTGCGCGCGCGCGTCCGCGGCGCGCGCTACTCCCGCAGCCGGCCCGCACGCGTGAGGGGAGCGACGTGAGCGCCCCTCCCCGGCGCCCCTGCTGCGCAGGCCCGGATGCCCGCGTAGGGCGGTGGCGCTCGCGGCGGGGCGCATGACCGCCCCGAGGGGCGTCCTTGGCGAAATGGCCTCGACCGAGAAAAAATGGCCTCCTCCTCCTCCTCCTCCTCCTCCTCCTCCTCCTCCTCCTCCTCCTCCTCCTCCTCCCCCTCGCCCTCCCCCATCCAACCTCGGCGGACCCGCCCAGGGCACGGGACGCCCGCGAGCGCCCCCGAGGCGCCCACGGGCGGGCACGGGGCGCCAACGCGGAAAGTCCTCGTTGGCCCCGTCCTACGGTGGAAGGGGAAACTGTGGGGTGTATTCGAGGTGGCTCCCCATAGCTCTTGATGCACATTTTGTCCTTCAACTGTATGACTACGGCTACTTCACAAGACAACTGAGAAGCCTGTAAGTACAAACAGCGTTTGGGGGAGAAACAGCGCGGTCCACACAATCAATTCATGTCCCCTGAAACGTGGCTGACCATCATCTGCGTACAGGAAGCCGACGTAATGAAGCCTACATGTCCCTCACGCGGTGCTAATACGAGGCAGGGAAGCACAAGTGGAGGGAGTGAAACGCTGCACCGAACGAGAGGATGGGGACGGGAATGGACGCGAAGTGAAAGGGGGAGAAGGAAACGGGGAGAAAGAGCGGCTGCTCAGATCGAAAAGGATCCGGTCGCATCTCTTCCAAAGTCCAAGGCCATCGGTTAAGAATTGAAGAAAGAGCACTGCTAGCCCGCACAAGCCTGGTCACCCATATTGCCGTTGGTGCCGATGAAGTAAAACTTCTTGGTGTTGCCCTGCTTCTGCATCGCAGCCCAAAGCCTCGAGCCGGACAAGAAGATGTCCTTCGCTTTGAGAAGAGCAGAACCGAGAAATGTTTGCGGTAAGACGCCCCGTCCGATCTGGACGCTGCGACAACCCTCCGACCCTCCTCCTCACCTTTCGCCTCCTTCTTATCCTCCTCCCGAAGCTCGACGCAACCGAAGGCACGAACAGGCCATTGTCCGCGTCTGTTGTTCAGAAACGGGCGGTGCAAACCCTTTTGATCGGGCCGTCTACGCCAACGCTTGGGCAAGCTTTTATTGACAGTAGCGTCAATCATCCAACGACGTCTGACCAGGCAAGGCGCCTCCGAAACGGGCGGTATCGGTAGCACGCCATGGACTGGTCAAGGAAATCCCAGGTCTTACTTGCCTGGTATCCTTCGGCGGCGAGCCAGTTGGGGAAGTGATCAGGGGTGATCCTTTTCGAAGGCTCAGAAGCCCCCGGCCCTCTGACAAGTGTCCTAAGTCGTCTCCGAAAACACAGAAAACTTTTCAGAAGGCCGGAGGGCTTCTGACAAGCCCCGCTCTTTATGAGAAGGCCTTCTCCTTCTCGTTTCGCCCCCTCGCTCGCTACCGAGCAAACGCAAATTCACACAAAAACGGTCCCCGAACCCCTTCCGGGGTCAAAAAGACCAGTGCGTCGAGCCGCGTCCAGCCATGGCGACGAGGGGGCCCCCTTCTCCCCACTCTTCCGCTGGCCAGAACCAGTGCTGGGTCACCTCAGCCCCCCCTGCCGGCTCCAAGAGACGGACAGCCCGCCCCCCCGCTCCACCCACCCACGCGGCACTTTTTGGCGCGCAGCCCTGCGCGCAGCGACAGGGCGAACAAGCGGCGCCCCCCCACCCACACACACACACACACTTTTAACTCGGCGGCGCAGAAGGTCCTCAAGCGCGGGCAGCAGATGGAAGTGCGAATTGCAATCGAGCATCGTCACAAGCACAGAGTACGAGGCGTCGCACACTGAAAAAAACAACAATGGGTTGTGTGAAAGAAGAACTGTAAGTCCACACGAACCGTGCAGCGGCCTGAGAACCGAGGAGGCAACTCACACATACACACACACACACACACCACACACACACGCAACGCCCCAGACCCCCCAGACCCCTCCCTAGAGCTCGCTAGGCTGCATCACATCGCGGGCGCTCTCAGCTCGCCACTACACGCGCACGCGCGTGCCCGAGCACACCCACAAACAAACGGCATAGACATAATTTCTCTGAGATCCGCGCAGACATCTCGGATAGGCGCTGGACCCCCTCCCGGCGCCCGACGCGACGCGAGGAGGGCCCAGCGCCGATCCAAGAAATCCGCGAGGAGCCTCCGAGATACTATCGGGGGAGGCGTAAAGGTCAAAACGCCCCGTGCAGAAGGAAACGTGACTCTCCAGTTGGGCATATTCCATGACCCCACCTTGGGTTAACTCCCCCCTCTACGAACCCCCGATGTATGCTTAAACCGTTTTCCCTTCCAGGTGGAGGGGGCCCTCCCGGTCGGGGCTGCCCTCTGGGTGGGGGGGCTGCCGCCCAGGTGGGGGGACCCCCCTCGAGAATTCATACCGAGAGACAGCGCCGGGCAAGACGGGCAATGGCCGCAAGGCTTGCAGTACGGGCACGAGACGGAACTGCAATCGTGGCACGCGGGAAAGCAGCACTTCCGTACATGCGGTGCTGTTTCGCGGAAGTGCTCACAACGTCACCGTCGGTCATGGGAGGACCAATCTTGGCAGCCTGCTCTTAAGCTTTGGTCCCAACCTGCGTCCGGAGCTCCGCCGTCGCACTGCGCGCGCGCTGCAGCCGCAGATGGCCATCCTCCTCCTCCTCCTCCTCCTCCTCCTCCTCCTCCTCCTCCTCCTCCTCCTTTCTTTATTTCTTTATTTATTTACTTCTTTCTTTATTTATTTCCTTTTTTCTTTCTTTCTTTCTTTCGCAACCCTGGAGCGCGCAGCGCAGGGCCATCTTTCTCATCCAACGCAACTCTTATCCGGACCGGAGGGCGGGCCGACAAAGAAAAGCGGGCCAGGGACAGAACCAAAAACAGGCGGGGAAACGGCGAGCCGGGGAGCGAGGGGGGGAGGGACAAGAAGGACGACAACGGAAGGAACAGACGGGGCTGACAGACGGAGGAACGGGGAAGCGGAAAGGAGGGAGCCAAGCTGGAGGAGGGAGGGAGGAAACACGACACACGAGGGCAAGGGAACACAAAAGCAGGGGGGCACAGAAGGGACAGGGGAAGGAAGGGAGCCAAGAGCCAGGAAGCACACAGGGCCAGCGGGCCAGGGATGGGGCCCGCCACAGGGCACGGTGGTGGGAAAATCAGGCCCAGGGCAGATCAGTTCGCTCTGCTGCGTTTGTGCTTAAGAAACTGAGCAAGGGTATTGTGCAGACAAATTGTCGCATCGTCAAGTGCAATGGCCTCTGCAGTAAAAGCTGCCCCTGGCGAGGCAGAAAAAATCCACGCATCGCCACGATGAACGTGTGTCTGCATTGGTCATGGTCGACCACGGCCTCCAGAATCCAAGCGGCCCTGGAGAACGTTGTCCCTCGAGTGCCACCATCGGAATGGCAAATGAAATTCGCATCGTGTGGACTGAAGCTGCTAAATGGTGCGGGGAGGTCCCGGTGCCAGCTGCTCCCGACATGCATTGCATGATTGACCAAGAAATCTGCAATTCGATTTTTCTCACGGCGATGCCACACTACCGGATCAGCTGTGCGCGAATGTGGCGTCCAGCCGCTTGTGGTAAGATCAAATAGATGTGAGGTCATCCTCTCAAATACAGGGAGCATCTCTGGCTTGTTTAAAAGAACATGCCCGCTCATGATGTCGGCGAGTGGCGTGCAATCCACGACGAAAATGAAGCAACTGCTCTGCTGCCAAAACGAGATGGGTTCATATCCTTCGCCGTGTTCACATGGACGTTTGTCAAGTTCGTGGCTCATCAGCTTGCCGCGCTTATTTCGCGGCTTCTGCGGATTCTCTGGGTCTGCCGGTGACCGCGGGGCAGAGAGACCCCACTCCGTGCAGACGGCGGCAAGAAATCTGGGGAACAGCGCTCGCCATGCCGCAGAATTTGCACAAGAATCCCGGGTGGCCAGTGGGCTCCAAAAGCGATGGATAATACGTCTTCCCATTCCGTCCGATACCCCATGCCTGCGTGTTCCACTCCTCCTCCTCCTCCTCCTCCTCCTCCTCCTCCTCCTCCTCCTCCTCCTCCTCCTCCTCCTCCTCCTTTGCCCCTGCCACTCCGTCACCACCCTCGTCCCCCGCCCTCTGCACCCCCCTTCCCCCGCCCCCCCGCTCCCCCTGCTGCAGCAGCGGGCGTCCTCCAGCCGCCGGGCCCACATGCTGTTCGCCCTCTCGACTTCTGGAGAGACGCCCTGGAGCGGGTCCTTGACCATGGCCCGACCTGCGCCGCGCTCGCGAGGGCGGGCACGCACAGAGGCCGCGCTCGCGAGGGCGGCAGGCCCAGACTCCCACCGGCCTCCGCATGAAGAAGTCGGGACGACGGCTTTGGACAATCCTCTCGGCCCCTGGGGGCCCTCGCCGCGGCACGGGACCGTCAAAAAGCGACTCGGGACGAAGAACTGGCCCCGGGGCAGGGGTCGGGGCTCCTGGGGACGGCGCACCCAGATGGTCAAGGCAGTGGATGTCTGGGATAGGGGGGGGAGGCAAGACCGTCGCCTCCGAGCTGGCCCCACGCGGTGACCACCCTCGTGGCCCCGTGCCGCCCGCACTGCCTTCGGCAGCCTCTCTGCACGGCGGCGGAGAGAGCAAGCAGAAGTGCAGGAGGTCCAGAGTGCGGAAGATTGCACCCATGGAGGGCTGCCGGAGGAAGGCGCGACGAGGGAAGGGAGCCCTTCCGCACTTCCCTCCAGCGCCGCAGTGGCCAGCAGCCACGGGTGCATGTGAGGCGGGCCACGCTGACTCGTGCTCCAAACTGCTCCATGAGGCCCCACCCGATGCCTCTCCGCCCGATGGCCAGCTCCAGCCCCACCGGCACATGCCGAGACGACCGCACAGTGCCATCCCATCCCCCGCGCTGGTCCTCCCTCCATCCTCCCTCTCCCTCTCTCTCCCTCTCTCTCCCTCTCTCTCTCTCTCTCTCTCTGGCACACGCCGGCTTGGCTTTGGACCCAGGGATCGCGGAAAATACCTCGCGTCTCCGTGGCCCAGGTAAAAGGGGGCCCAAATGCGAGATGACTGACGACCGGCGGTGTAGGCGGAGTGGGCGGAAGAGAAGCTACTCAGCACGGACATGCCTCCCGTCCAAGTGTTCATCATGAATTGGGCGGCACACAGTAGTGAATCGAGAATTCATTCACTGATCAAATAATTGATTCCCCTGTAAACCAAGAAGGGGGAATCACATTGGGACATCAGTTGATTAGTTAGCGTCCCGTTGTCGGAGAAAAGGGTAATGTTTAAAAAGGGGAAAATGAGGGGGGCCCGAAGCACGCCGCTGGAGCGCAGGAGCCTCCTGCCCATGCTTGGAATCTTCAGAGGGGTAGGAGGTCCCAGCATCATACCAAGCTGCATCTGGCCATCGCTCGGGCGTCCATTTCCCGTGCACTGTTTCGATTTTTCGTGCGCGTACTTCCCCCGCGATGATCCAGGACCAGCATCATACCAAACTGCGTCTGGCCATCGCTCGGACGTCCACTCCCCGTGCATGGTTCGACCTCGTGCGTCTTTTCCCCACGGTGATCCAGGATGCTCCTCCATGGTCCTCGCCGGGAAACATCCACACGTCCGAGCGGTGCCAGGGCATGGAAAGTTTCGCCACGGCAGTGCCTGGGACGTAGGTGGACAGACTAGCAACTACTGTGCGCCCCCCTTGGAGGCACACGCCCGAACCCAACGCACAGTACCGACGTGCTCGGGTATACCTGTGCCCAGGCGGTATGGCCAAACTCCTGGGCGCGCGTGGCCCCCGGGGGGGGGGGGCCCGGGGGGCCGACGCAGACATAGTGCAAGTCTGCTTGGGGCGATGCCGATGGCATGGGTGATGGATCCACGGATCGGGGGAAGAGCCTCAGGAAGCGACTCCTGGGAGGTGCTCGAGGCGGCGCGGCCACGCTCCCGGGGCATCTGGAACAGTCACGCGGAGGACTCCTGGGGTCGGCGAAATCCGAACCCTGGCCTCGCCGATCAGCGATTCAGGCAACTCGATGGGCGGCGGGGGTAGGGTTCGGAATTGGTCAGAACGATTCTTAATGCTGTTAGGCCCCATGGAGCGACCATTTGGCCAGATCGGCACAGATGAAACCCAGGATGAAGCCAGATCAAGCCGAATGGGGCGGAATCTATCTAGCGGGACTGTACCAGATGGGGCCACTTCTCGACCACGGATACGCCAGCACCGCTGCTGAATGGAACCGCCCAGGAGTTGCATCCTCAAGTACCCCCCGAACCATGAAGCCACTGCCGCCTGACCTGGCGACGGAGCGCACCGATTCGGCACGAAGAAGGAACCCGTCGCTGATCCTCGCGCCTCGGTCCACATTTGCGCTTCCGCGACTCTCTTGGCCGGGGCAGGCTTCCCGGGAAAGCGGCGGGGGGGGGTCCCCTGCCACAAAACGACCACCCCGCCATCCGGCATCGCGCCTGTTTTCACGGCGTGGCTCCCCAGCGGTTTGGACCCCCTCCCCCCGGCCCAGCTTCTCGTCCGAGCCGCTTCTGCACGGCCCCAGGGCCCGGCGAGGGCCCCCGCAGGCCGCAGATGACAGACAGAAACCCGCCGCCGTGATTCCTGGCCGCGGAGAGAGAGATAGGACGCCAGGGCTCGCCGCAAGATCCTCCCCGCCGCCTCCGCCCTCTGGCGGGCCCCGGCCCGGACCTGCCACTCTGGCCAGGCCCTCGCCGCGCGGCCTTCCGGCGCGGGGGCGGGGGGGCGTCCGGGCGGAGGGGGCGCGGCGGCCGCGCGAGATCGCCATTGCTGGCCGTCTGCGCGTCGGCGGCGCGCCCGGGGGGGGGAGGCAGAGGGGCCGGGCCTTCTCAGAGGGCTCGGGAGGCCTGCGGCCTTCTGAAGTATGCGGACCTTTTCCGAGGCCGCAGGAGGGCGTCTCGGAGGGCAAGAGGGCGCGCGAGAAGCCCCGCGGCCTTCTGAGAAGGCCCGCCCACTCTCACTTACCCCCCCCCGGGTGCGCCGCAGCGCGCGCGGGAATCGGGACGACAGCGAGGACGGGGACAAGGAGGAGGAGGAGGGGGAGGGGGAGGAGAAGGAGGAGGAGGAGGAGGAGGAGGAGGAGGAGGACCAGGATGAGGACGGGGAGGAGGGTCAAGAAGAGAACGGGGACAAAGCGAATTGGCACCCATAGGGTAATCGGGAAAGATGCGGGAAACATCACACAAAGTATGTTACGCACCATGTCGCTATACGCACTCATATTATGATGCATGGTAATACGCGCTAATAACATCGGGTCATGTGTAAAACCAGATTGCTGGCATCACTGGATGACCTTCTAGCACCACTAATGCGTCCTGCTCATATGCTCATACGTGACGGTACAACATTACTAGTACGTGTGTCAATACTGCATCAGACTGCGTTAGCCAACGTGGTTCCCAAACATTGTGTTTCTAAGAATATGTGTTGTACAATCTCTGTGCAGCAGTATGTGTGGCACGATGTACGTGATGCAATCTATGGCGCGCACCAGCCCGGCCGGCAGGGACAGCGGCGGCCGCTGCGCTGGGGTTCCAGCGACGGCGGGGCGCATTGCACGTACCAGAACGAGTCCAGCGGGTCAAGGGTGCGATGTAATCAGGGGTCTGGGTCACCAGGCGGTGGCTGCGCGTTCCCCAGGTGAGGTCGCGGGTGGGGCGTGTCCAGCAAAGTGCTGGGCCAGCGGAAGCGGCGGGCGGCAAGACCAAGCCCGGGGCCGCAGCGTGGCGGCTGCAGGCAGCCACCCAGCGCCATGGCGGCGCGCGGACAAAGGGAGAGCGAGCGGGGAGGCCGAGGCGAACAGGGAAGAGGACTGCCCACCTGCAGAAAACCCACAGGCGGGGCGGCGGCGCCGGGCAGCAGCGGCGGCGTCGGGCTGCACCACACGCTGCGCTGACGGTAAGCGTGGGGGGAAAACCGGCCCTACAGCTACATAAAAGACCCGCGCCTTCTAAGAAGCAGGGGTGTTTCTGTGAAGCCCAGCTGCGCGTGGCTGAACATCACGTGGCTGCACATCGCGTGGCTGCACAATTCCAGACCAATCTCTCCTGTGGCCCGCAGCCGGTGGCGCCCGCAGCACGTCCGCCCTGCAACGAGCGGGCGCCCTGCAAAGCGCCCTTCGGACGCTCCATGGTGGCGATGCCACTCTCCGCGCGAGCCTGGCTGAATCCTAAAAATGCCCATCCTCCCCATCAGGAGGAGGAGGTGTAGGAGGAGGAGGAGGAGGAGGAGGAGGAGGAGGAGGAGGAGGAGGAGGAGATGGCCGCAGGCTGCACAGGTCCAGGCCGAGGCAGGGCCCCTGGAGCCCCAGGGGCAACCCCGGCGGAGGCTGCGAGATGGCGGCGGCCCGCGCTAGACGCCGCCGCCAAGTGGTGCACATCGTCAAGCCCCCATGGCATTCAACCACGAGCCCAGAGATCTGACGCTCCGAAAAAGTGGAGCGGCGGGCTTGGGGCCATCTTCAGCCTCTGGGGGCCCTCGCCAGGCCTCGGGGCCGTCCGAAAACAACTGGGAGCGAAAAAACGGCCGTAGGAAAGTGGTCCAGACTTCTGGGGCCCACGCATCTAAAAAATTGGAGCGGCCGGATCACACCCAAAGGCAAGTATCGGGTGGCCTCAGGAAGTTCCCAACAGCCCACACGAGAGGTCAGACGGTGGTTCGCACCCCAAGAGGCACCCAAGAAAGCCACATGAGCTCGTGCACACTTGCGCGCTCCGTTTGTACTTCGTTTGGCAGAGACAGACACCACTTGTAGCTCCACTCGCGCCTGGTGCTCAGACATCCAGGTTGAGCTGCTCGTCCACACACACACACTCCTTGTGGAGCGTACCGTACCGCAGCACGCACACCAGAGCATCGGGGACAGCTCGATGTAGACCTTGCGCAACTCGCAGAGGAGGTCGTGCTCGTCCAGCTGCGCACACTAAACATGGGTCGGAGGATCGCGCCGCATCGCCGATGCCTCGCCGATGCATCGCCAATGCATCGCCGACGCATCGCCGACGCCGTCAGCGTGGAGAAAACCGTGATCCACAGCGAGCCGCATCGGCGATGCATCAGCGATGCGGCGCGATCCTCCGACCCAATCTGCTCGGACGCCATCCAGGAGGCCTAGAACGCCCCCTCCTACGAGAACGGCTCCCATGCACCGCAGCATGTCTGAACTCTGCTCGGGCACTGCTCCAAGGCTGCACGGTGCACAGTTCTTTCGGCTCCGAGGGCCGAACAAAACAAACTGTGCACCGCACCCTCCCTGGGGCAAAAATCGACGACGCCTCGGGAGACACCCGCACGGCACGGTGCACACAGGTCGTCCGCGGAGCCCCACCGCCATCACCAGGCTCGACAGCCTCTACCGCCTCGGGGTGAGCTGGGCCCGGCTCCGGCACGCCCTCGGCGCGCAGCACCGCGCCCCGAGACGCGGGGCGGCCGAGGGGAAGGAGGCAAGCTGGGCGCGCTGGTGCCATATCCAACATCCGATCCCTTCCGCCCATCCCTTCCCATTGCGCCGTTTGCTCCCCGTCCACCGCCGCGGGTCGTCTCGGACATGGAGCACCAAAGAGTACCCCATGGAGCCACGTATGCGCACTCGGAGAGAAAACGGAACAAACGAACAAACTAGCAAGCAGTGTTTAAGAACAGACATGACACACATCGAGAACAGGGTTCAACAGGTGTGGATATAGGTGGAAGATGGGCAGACATTGACAGCGGCCTTTGGGACCATACTCTAACAAAAAACTTCGCACATTGGAGAAGCGGTGATTGGAAGAATTAATCGGTGTGAATAAAAGAGCAGAGTGAGAAGGAGAGGAGGAATCCCGCTCGCTGCGCAGAAGAGCAGTCGTCTCGGGGCGGACGCGCGGCGCGCGCGCGGCGGGCCGTAGGGAGAGACGGGCCGCCGCGATCGCACCGAGCGGCGCACTCAGGTGGCCGTGTCCAACACGGGCCCCTGGACGACCATCAGGAGGTCGTAGCAGCGCCGCAGGCCAGCCTTTGAAGAAGGAGGGAGGTAGAGGGTGGGGGCCGAGAAGCTGCAGACGACTGCGTAGCGGGCGCGAATGGGGATAGAGAGGTGCATCCCCGCTCGCTGCGCAGAAGAGCAGACGTCTCGGGGCGGACGCGCGGCGCGCGCGCGGCGGGCCGTAGGGAGAGACGGGCCGCCGCGATCGCACCGTGCGGCGCACTCAGGTGGCCGTGTCCAACACGGGCCCCTGGACGACCATCAGGAGGTCGTAGCAGCCATACCCATGCTCAAAGCCCTTGCGAAGTGACAAGAGTTCGGCGGGCGGCTGCGAGCTGAATGGGCCACCCGGCAAGGCCAGCATTCAGGAAGGACGCGACAAGGTAGTCGCTAACAGACGCAAAGTACTCGACCAGAGACCGAGAGGCCTCAGGGAGGGCGGCAAGGACAGTAGAAGCGGCAGCGTCTTGCAGATATCCCTCGGCGGTGGACGCCTGGCGCCAGCGGCCCCGCCAGAAGACGCGTGGCAAATGCTCCGTAGCGGCATTGAAGTCTGTGGCGCCTGTGCCTTGAAGGCCAACGGGTGTGATGTCGAACCCCGCTGGCATCTTGGCGAGCGGCACGCCCAAGCCGACAAGTAGATGGTTCCACCGAGTACGGAAGCCGCTCTGACCAGAGGTCGTGGTCATGAGCGGATCGGTGGGGCCCACATGCCGAAACACAATATCCATAATTTTGACGGTCGCTCGATCCGAACAACGAGCGTATTGAATCGGATAAGACCGACAACTCTCAGGAACTGCAATCGACAAGAAGGCGTCGCCTTCCGGCTCAAGGCGGTCGCATGGCAGCGACAAGTCACAACGCTTCGCGTGGAGAATCTCGCCTGGACGCAGGGACATCGTGAATCAAAAAAAAAAATCCAAGAGCAACAAAAAAAAAAATAAAAAAAAAGAAGAAAAAAAAATTGAAAAAGAAAAAAAACAAAAAGAAAAAAAAGAAAGAAACAAAAAAAAAAAATAAAAAAAAAAAAAAAAAAAAAAAAAAAAAAAAAAAAAAAAAACTGAAGAAAAAAGAAATGATAAATTAAACCAAAAAAAAAAAGAAAAAGGAAAAAAAAATAAAAAAAAAACAAAAAGAAAAATAAAAAAAAGAAAACATAGAAAGAAAAAAAACAAAAAAAAAAGAACAAAAAAGCAAAAAAAAAAAAAAAAAAAAAAAAAAAAAAAAAAAGCGCCAGCCAGCACCAGGGCAGCCATCTCGGGCCACTCCCACAGCAGGCACAAGCTAACCATCGCGCGAAGGAGCGCTCGGGGTAGCGGCGGGCGGAGCCCGGGGAAGCTGCGGGCATGCCCGAAGAAGCGCGCTGGAGGCTCGGAATGCTTCCACAATTTAGCAACATCCCAGGCCTCAGTCAGCAAACCCCTACCGTGAGGGTGATTGGCCTGCACGCCCAGCACGGCGTGAACAAGGATGTACTGCGGGAGCCCCGCGTCGTGGAGCCAAACTCCGAACGTGGCCAAGAATCTGCCTGCTAAGATCCCGCTGCGGTAGAGCGTGTCAGGGACAATGCCCGTGTGCTCACCTAGCCACAGCTCGAATGCATCGAGCGAGCGTGTACGCCTGCTCTCATCAGCGGGGGTGAAACGAGAGCCCTGGGCGAACGAGATTCGCGCGAGAGGAAGCGCGGGGCTAAGGCCGCGACCGGAGTCAGCGGCAGCGGTCGAGCCAGAAGGCGTCGGCGCGGCTGGGGACAGCTCGGCCCCTGGGCCGTCTAGCGCCATAAGCCGCGGGCGCTGCCGCTCGCCCTGATGTGCGGCGTCAGCCGAAGACAGGACGGCGCCTGTCCGCGGAGCGCTCGGAGGCGCAGCACCTGCTGCACGGCGGCGGCGGCGCGCGGGGTGGGGGACTCGCCGATGCCAGGTAATGGCGGCACGGCCACCGCCCTGCGGCGCCGTTTCAGCCTCGCTGTGCGGGACCGTACCTACCCTCGCCTCAGCCTCGGCGGCGCTGTCCACCTCCGCGGGGGCAGCCGGCACTGCCGCAGGCGCAAAAAGGTCCGCCGCCGCCGCGGGGGGCCCGGCGGACGCGGCCTCTCTGACACAATTGGCAAGACGTGAGCGGGCGCTGCACAGTGCAGCCTTACGGCGCTCGAGCTCGGCGAGGAGCGGCAGGATACGCTCTGCCAGCTCTCCCGCGCTCTCCCCAGTCTCCGCACCTCTCTCCAGCTCGACCTCGGTCAGAGCGGCATCGACAGCGTCGACCGCGCTTCGGAACCGCGCCAAAGCACGCCGTTCGGCACGCGCGAGCCTGACCGCGGCCGCTGGGACAGCGACCTGGCTGGTGCGCATCGCAGCCGAGGTGGCCCACGCCCCGACTTGGGGCGGACCTTGGGCCGCGCGCGCAGAGGGCTCCAAGGACTCGGAAAAGTGTGGCGCAGCCGCCAGCGCCTCAGAGACTATGCCATGGGCAGCTTCCCTGGAGTCGGGGAAATCCGCGTTGCCAACGGGCGGGTCTCCCGCCATGGGCGCGGCGCTAAGCGCGGCCGCGAGTTCCAGAGACCTCGGAGCGGCCCTGGCACGAGGGGCGGCCGGCGGCACGGCGTATGAGGCGGCGGCGGGCGGCGAGGCATCATGCACGCGCGCACGGGCGCTCGACTGCGAACGATGCACGGAAGCAGGCGTGGGCACATCGTCGGCGCGCGGTGCTGGTGGCGCACTTGCGGCGCGAGCCGGAGGGCCCATGCTGGTCCTAGCGCCCCGCGCCGAAAGAACGCCAGGCGCAGCGCTAGGCGCGGCCGCGCGTTCCGGAGACCCGAGGCCGCCGCCGCAACACGCCGCCGACAAGGCCGTCCGGGCGCTGGCGGGAGACGCGCCAGACACGGCGCTGACGGCCTCGGTCGCCTGTGGCGGCCGCGGCGCGCTGTCCACGAGACCGCGCGTCGAGGCTGGGGATTTCCCAGGTTGCGCCCCCGCAACGGATCCGCCGTGGACGCGCAATTCGCGGAAGGGCCCGAGCAGCTGGGACCGGGCGTCGCAAAACTGCTGCCAACGAGCCGCGGAAGCATGGCAGCCTCGCGACTTGGCCGGGTGGTGGGGGGTCGCTAACCGCCGCCACGCCCGGTGCACCCCGGAGTCTGGAGTGCTCAACTGCACGCCGAGGAGCGCGCAAGCGGCCATCAACTTGGCAGCATCAGCTGGCCGTAACTGGCGCTCGCTGCCGAACGCGGCGGCCGCGCCCCCCGCCGACTGCGAATGCGAGCCGCCGACAGGGGGTAAGCGCGCGGGCGCAGACGCGGCGGCCACTGCACGGCCCTCATGGGAGCCGCCCGCGCGCGCTCCCTCCTCAGCAGCAGAAGAAGAAGGACCGCGAGCGCGACCTCGCGAGCGTTCCGGGCGCTGCGAGCGGGACCTCGCCTCGGGCGCGCCAGCTCCTGGCTCCCCACCGACGGCACGAGCCCCTCCCTGCGGGGCCGCAGCAGCATCGCTGGCAGGGCGCATGCCTGCCGGCGGGGGCGGGAACGAGCTAACATCCCAGGGGGGCGCCGAAGCGGTGGGCACCGCGGGCGCTGCGCTGGCTGCAGAATTCACGACATGATCGTGCCGTGGACTACGCAAGGCGTCAGTACGAAGAACGTTGCGCGGACCACTGGGTGCTGGCTCCCGCGAGGCGGGTGTTGGCGAGCTGGTGGTGCTGGGGGGCGCGAGAAGCGGCGGGCCCCCAGCCTCAGCGGACGCCGCCGCGTCGCCCTGATCGCCGGGGAATGGCGATTCCTGACGGCTGGTCGCAAGGTGCCCGTGCGGGCCCGCGCCCGCGGCAGGGCGGCGAGCCAGAACCAGGAGCGCGAACCTGCCCCACAAACACGTCGGGCACGCGGAAGCACAAAAAAGCAAACAACATAAGCGCCAACAACAAATCCACACAGCAAAATAGGAGGAATAGACATCACACCACAGAAAAAAAAAAAAAAGACAAAGCAACCAAAAAGCAACAAAGCAGAAAAAAAAAAGCGTTAAATGAAAGCAGAGAAAACAAGAAAAACAAGACAAAAAAAAATGCAGGATCCTCGGCAGCCGCTATCACGTCGAATCGCTCGAACCGACCCTCGTCAATATCAGACAGCCAAGCAGGCTCGTCGCGCGAGGGGGGGCGGACGGGGCGATTGCGCGTGGGGTCGTCCGCTCGATGGACATCAGTCGGGACGTAAAGCCCGCCCATGTAGAGCCCGCCTCCCAGGATGTAGGGCAAGCAGGTGCTCAACACCTGCGAAAGTCCAGGACTGCTGCTCCGACCGTGGGCCGCCGCGCCTAGTGCCACTTGGGAGTCCAAGAGAACGGGGATCCGGGAGTCGGGGTTGCGGACGCAACAGTATTTGCACAGACTCTTGAACACTGTAGTCTCATGGATATTGATATGGCGACGCATGCGGAACTCCCACTTATACGCCAACCGAAAGCGCAGAGCCTCCGACAGCTCACTGATCCAGCGCGGCGCGAGGGGGAGCTCAAGAGAAGGGAGCCCCGCCTCGCGGCGCAGCTGGGTCAGCTCGGGGCCCAGGAAGTGCCCGCGGCTCAGGACCATGAGCAAGTGACGGTCGGGAAGACGAGTATGCCAGCCGCCGTGCTCGGAGCGCCGCCACAATTCTTGTGACAGATGCGAACTGATGTCGCTGCGGACCACCCCGCCCCAGCCGAGGGGGGCATCCGTGCCGAACACTTCAGGGCAAGGCGTCGCCCTAAGGTCGGTCATCGCAACAAAAGCCAGGTAGGTACAGGCCTGCAATTCGTCGCGAACCGAGGGCGGGAGCTCATATTCGAGCCCGTCGTCGGGAAGGGTCGAGATGAAGGTGTAGATGTGAGTGAATATCGACAGGATGGGACGTCGATACAAAATCACCTGCACCCAACAACCCACGAGCGAGCTCAGCAACGCCCGAGTCGAGCGACCGAGGAATACCTGAATCAGGGTCAGGCGGCAGAGGGCCACAGTGCGGACCAGGGGAGCACACACTATGCCGATCCTGCCCTCCACCTCGGCGCCGACCACGACCTTGTGGGTTTCGCCCCTGGCCCTCTTGCCGGGGTGCTGAATGAGGCCCACCTGGGGGTAGCCGCGATCACACGCAGCAAAAACCCCCTGTCGCGGCGTGTCGGGTCGTCGGGGCGCGGGGCGCTCCCGCGCCACGAGAGCTTCTGAAAGCCCGTGTGGTCGTCGATGTTTAACATCTCGACGTAGGGCCCCCGAGGGAACGGCAAGCGATGCACGGCCTGCTCGGAAGGCCGCAGCGCGCCGAAGCTCGTGGGTTGCTCTACTCGTGGTGCGGGTAGGTGTGATGCGAGTTGGGCGATTTCCACTGCCATGTTTCGCCATGGCCAGCGCGTTAAAAAAAAACAAAAGAAAAAAAAATATAAAAAAGAAAAAGAAAAAAAAAAAAAAAAAAAAAAAAAAAAAAAAAAAAGAAAAAAAACAAAAAAAAAATAAAAACAAAAAAAAAAAAAAAACAAAAAAACTAAAAAAAAAAAAAATTAAAAAAAAGAAAAAAAAAAAAAAATGAAAATAAAAAAAAAAAAAAAACAAAAAAAAAAAAAAGAAAAGGCAAGGAGAAACGTCCAGCCCCTCAAGGTCTTTCCGCCACGCGTTGAAGCCCTTAAACCGCGAGCTGGGGAGCTTAACGCGGAGGGCGTTGCGGCGTGCGCGAGCTGGCGGAACCTTGAACGTGTAGTACAACTCGCGCAGGTCGTCGCACGAGACCACCAGCCATTCTCCGGGCGCGAGACCCAGGCGGCACAGAAGGAAACCCTGGCCGAGGCGCTGTGTGCTGGAAGAGACGCTGCTGCAACGACTGTTTACTACCGTCGGATTCAGGATGAGACGGTCATGGTACTCATCCTTCGGGACCCTGAACGCACCACAAGCCTCGTCCCAGGCGGGGTCGTCGGAGGGAGTAAGGTACAGGGCGCCGCAGGAGTCCCACTTGCGCAGAAGCTCCCACAGCTGCTCGCGATCCATATGCGCACGAGCACCCGAAAAGCCCGAAGGCCACTCGTTTTCTGGTAGCCGCATGACTTCAGGGTCATGAAAAGCGGAGCGAACCAGATCGTCGGACAAGTACGGAGTGGGATCAAACGTAGGAGAGTAATCCCACTTGATGCGGGACGCCTGGACCCGGAGGTCGAAAGGCTCAGCCTGGGTAGGATCCCAGCCTGCCGCAGCCGCCAGCGAGCTAGCCAAGGGCGTGGCGCTGACGGGAAGTTGCCGCATGGGGGCGGGCACTTGGGAGGAGGAGGTGAACGAAGCCTCAAGAGCTGCGACATGGGTGGCCAGCCCATGGAGCGAGACTTCGGTAGAGTCGAACTTGGCAAAAGCCCGACCGAGGTCGCTCTTGCCACCGCGGGCAAGGCGAACTGCGATCCGACACAGACGCTCGAGGCGACTGCGGACACCCTCCTGGCAGGGTGTGACCGTTGCCCGCACCCTGGCTTCGGCGGGAGCGAAGCTGGGATGGCCCAAGGTGAGCCAGTTGAGCGCAACGACAGCATGCTGCGACAACGCGCGGGCGGCGCGCCTCACACGCCAGCGCTCACGCGCGCGACCCGTCAGGTGCCCGGGTGGCGGCGGTAAAGGCGGCGAGGGAGGGCACGGCCATGGATCGCGGGGAGCCGACTCCAACAGGTACGAGTCGTCCCAATCCGACGCGCAGAGGGATGAGCGGGTAAAAGCGGCAAGGGACCATCGAGTCCCCATCCCGACCTGGGCAAGAGCAGCAGCCCAGTGGGTGACGTCGATGCAGGCGCCTGGGAACAGGCGCAGCAGTGCGGACAGATCTGCCACGAAGGGCGCAGACCTGCCAGTGCAAGTGCTGGCACGCGAAGTGCCAGGAGCGGCGGCACTCGAATCAGGAGCCCCAGAAGCGGGGGCCTCGGCACCTGAACCAGCACCTGTAGAGGCGGCACGGTGAAAATTGCCAAAATGGCCACTCGGCCCTGAAGGGGAGCCAGGGGTAGAGCGAGAGTCGCGACAGCGGCACGAACTCCTCCCTGCGGGGCCGCAACAGCATCGCTGGAAGAGCGCGTGCCTACTCTCACGGCCTCGCTCAGCCCAGGCACGCCTGGCAGCAGCAGCGTCGTCGCTTACAGCGACTCGCCGCTGCGTGAACCCTCGGCCGGTGCACGCAGCTCGCGTGCGTCCACCCCTGTGGTGGGATGCGCCGCCGTGGAGGGCGGCTCCGCCGGCGGCCTGGGAGCCGGCGGAACGGGCGCGGCAAGGGCCTGCCGCCACCCGCACCAGGTCACGCGACACGGGGGGGGCTTGATCCCCGTGAGGAACCATACGGTTCCGAGGTAGCCGCGGCCCCCCACCAGCTGGACGATGAACATGCACCGCTGCAGCGCCTCCCGCTGGCAGATGAAAGCCAGATCGAGAGCCCTCTGGGGCGCCTCGGCAGGCAGCCCCAGTGCGTCCCCTGCGACCCCCCCGGCGGAGCCGGCGACCGCAGCGGGGTCGGCCCGCCCAAGTGGCGGGGGGACGCGCGCGGGAGGGGCAGACGGGAGCGCCGGCGGAGGGGCGTTCGACCGAGCCTTCCCCCCCGCTGAGACGAGCGCCGAAGCTGGGGTCCCAGCGCGCAGCTGGACGCGATGAGGTGGCGCAGGTGCCCTGGCCAACGTGGCCGCGATCCCGAATGGCTGAAAACCCAGACGAACCGCCACGTCGGCGAAGGGCTGGAGCGCCTCTAGCCTCGCGGAGGGCGCCCCCAGAGCGACGCGAGGCACACTGCCGTGACGGCGGCTCCAGCCCTGGTGGGGGCAGGAAGCCTGGAAGACACGGCGAAGTGGCCATAGGACAGCTTTGCGGCGGCGTGCCCAAATCGCGAGCTGCGGCGGGGGCTGAGGGATCGGTGCGACCCGTGCTCTGTGGCGCCGAAGCAGCGGCGCCCGGCAGGCAGGTACCAGCTACCCCGAAACCATCTGCAGCAGCAGCAGAAACATGCCGCGTAGCGCCTGACAACAAGGGGGCCGACACTGGCAGGGACGCGGGGTCCGTCGACGCCGAGGTTGGATTCCCGAGCAGCCCGAGCGGGTGCAAGATGGCGTGGGCGCTCGCACTGGAGGCACTGACCGCAAGCGGCTCCCTTGGAGGCAGGGGTGAGGCCCCTAGGCAGGGAATCGCCGACTTCCGGAGGGCGTCCGCCAACGAAGGGGACGAGCCTGGCAGGGACGCGGGGGGGCCCCACGTACCCCGATCGACCACGGCAGGTCGCGAGGGCTCGAGCTGGACGCATTGCTCGCCAGGGGCCCTGCGCTCGCAGCAGAGGCGCTCTGAGTGGTTTCCGCCGGCGCCGAAGATGGACCTGGCGGGGATGCGGGGGGATCCGCGCGAACCCCGAGCGACCGCGGCGGGTCGCGAAGGCCCCAGCGAGCCACTCCGCTCGCAGGAAGCCCCGCGTTTGCAGCAGTGACTCCTTTGAACGACAGCGGGGGCTCGCCTGCGGAGGCAGCGGGAACAGAGGCCGCGGTGGAGCCACTCGACGCGACCCCACTTCCTCCGCTACCGAACGCGGCTGCGGCGGGCAAAGGAGTCGCCTGGCGAGCAGTCGCTGCGACAGCCCCCAGAGAAACAGCGGCGACGGCGGCGGGCGCCGTCGCAACCGCCGCCTCGTGACGTGGGGGGGCTAACAGAGACAAGGTCGCATCGCCGAGTCGCCCGAGCGAGCGCAACCCTTCGCGGGCGCTTGACTGGGGAGGTGGCCCTCCGGCAGCTGGCGCGCCGACACCGCCCTCGAGGTTAGTGAAAGGCAGGAGCCCTGCACGCTCACCATACCACATGCGCCCACGGGCAGCGCCCGCCCGAAGTGAGGCGGGACCAACCGCGCTACGGTGGAGCGGCGGCGGCGCATGAACATCCGCTTCTGGGGCGGCAACTCCGGACGGTGGCCTCAGTTGCCTGGCCTGGGAGGGCGAATCCCCGGAGACACGATGCCAGTCCGCGCTCAGGGGTGTTCCGCTGGCCGCGCGGTCACCGTCGGCGACCGTGAAGCGCTCGGACAGAAGTGGCGACGCCGCAGTGCACGGCAAACTCCCGCTGCTAAACAGCTGCACCCCATCCGAGGCAAGGGCCGCGCGGAGGTCGACCAAAGGCGGCACCCGTGAGCCTGCTTCGGAGCCGGAGAGGCCTGGCGGCGGATCCTCACCCTGAGTGTCGGAGCCCGTGTGCAGGTCCCACAAGTGGAGGTCGGCGCGTAAGGCCGAGGTGGCCCTGGGGCCGCTCCGCGGCGGGGTGCCAGGCTGGTGGACTGCGGTGGCGGCTGGGGGGGCGGTGCGAGCCCCTCCCTGCGGGGCCGTATCAGCATCGCTGGCAGGGCGCATGCCAACCCCTTTCGAGCCACACCGCGGCGCCGCCCCCGAAAAGGAGGGACTACCCCCGTCAAGGCCGCAGGCGGACATGGCCGCCGAAGAACCCCGAGGAGGGACGACGGAGCACCCCGCCTCCACCAGGGCCAACGCACCGCTCCAGGGGCGACCCTGTGGCGGCGGAGGCGGCGTCCTCAGTAGAGGAAGCGCGGCCTCTGACGCCGTGGCCCCAGGTCGGACCTGATAGACGACCGTGGGGCTCCTAGCCGCAGCCGCGCCACGGCGCGGGCATGCCGCACTGAGCCTCTGGGAACCAACCTCCAAGACGTCAAGGCCCGGAGGCGGCCCACTCTGCCTGACCGGAGGCCCAGGAGGCAGCGGGTCCAAGCCTGGAGGTGCGCGAATGTATCCGCCCCCGGCGGTCCGAGCAGCATCGTCGGCAGAAGTGGCCGCGGCGATGCCTCCAGCCGAAGGCCAGGAAACCGAGGCGGCGGCAGAGCCCGTGTGCCCCGCGAGTGACGCTCCCCCGCCCACGGTGGAGCAGGCGGGGCCCACAAAGTGGTCGCCATACTTAGCGGCACAGGTGAGCCAGGTGGCGAAGTAGAGGCAAGGAGAAGGAGGCGGGGGGAGGTAAGAGAGATCCTCGTCCACCACTTCCCTTCCCAAGAGCGCAGTTATCTTCGCAGGGCACCCCTCTGGTGCTTCGGCGTTGAACACGCTGGCCTTGGGTTCGCTGGCAGCAGGAATGGCGGGCATGGCTTGCGCGGCGGCTGAAGCCCTTGGGCGGCGCGTCGGAGCGCCTTTGGCCACCGTGCCCTCCGTCGGGCGTCTCTGTCGCGGCGGCTGAAAGTCTTGCGTAGAAGCGGCGGCTGAGACCCCAGGCGCGGCGGCACATTGAACGCCCGAGACGAGGGCTGGCGCTGCGCCACGACGCAAGGCGTGGCGCTGCGGCGTGTGAGGCCCCCCTCCTACTCCTCTCCTCAGATGGGCCTCCTGCTCCGCCGCCCCAAAGGCCAAGGGGGAGAAGGCGAAGGAGGAGGGAGAGGAGTTTTGCGCCGAAGTCGGCGTGGAGAGCGCCGAAGACCACCAGACTGGTGCAGGCTGGAGAGACCTGCCAACGGCAGGACGTGGCATGGGCCCTGTCCGCACCGCCCGCCGAAGAGCGAGCGGCGACGGTGCTAGCAAGGCCCGGAGGCCACGGCAGGCAGGGTGCCGAAAGGCGCGCCTGCCCGACCGACCACCGCTCAGAACGGACGGTCGGCCCCGACGCTCGCTCTCGTCGTACGGGCCACAGGCGCCGGCCCGACCGACTTGGGCCAGCGCGGGGTGGCGAACCCGGAGCCGACGATCGCCGCGTAGGTGTCGAGGAAACCTGAACGGCGATGGCCCCGCGGGCCCCTGGCGCCCCGGCCGCGCGCGCGCGGGGAGGGGAGTGGGGGGGCGAGCGGGGCAGCTATCGGGCCGAGAAGCTGCAGACGACTGCGTAGCGGGCGCGAATGGGGATAGAGAGGTGCAGGAGGAGGAGGAGGCGGAGGCGGATGAGCAACAGGACGAGCAGGAGGGAAGAGGGAGGCAGGGGAGAAGGACATTGCAACAACAATCGGAGGTCCGCACGCTCTTGGATCTGCGCTGGACCCCCCCCCCCCCTGGCTCGCGGGGCGCCCCAGGGGCAGCGCCAGAGGCTCAGCCGGGGGGGGGCCAACGCCGATCCGAGAAATCCGCGCAGACCTCTGGAGGTTTCTGTTCCTGCAATTTCTCTGCCTCGAGAAGAGGAGCCTCCTCCTCCTCCTCCTCCTCCTCCCTCCTCCCCTCCTCCTCCTCCTCCTCCTCCTCCTCCTCCTCCTCCTCCTCCTCCTCTCCTCCTCCTCCTCCTCCTCCTCCTCCTCCTCCTCCTCCTCCTCCTCCTCCTCCTCCTCCTCCTCCTCCCCTCCCCCATCGAGTCCAAGCTCGGACCCGAAGCTCCGACGTCGTGACTTTCTCACAACGTGAGCCCCAAAAATGCCTAGACCCTTCCCCGGGGGACCAGCTGTTCGTCCCGCGTCGTTTCTGCTGCGGTCCTGGGGCGGGGGGTGAGGGCCCCAGGCCGCCGGGAACTGACAAAAAACCTCTCCCGTCGTGACATGTTCCGCGACGAGAGGAGGCGGGGGAGCCGGCCTACAGTCGGACCTGGGCCAGAAGAGCATCCTTCAAGAAAAAAATCAGACCCTCCGCCGGCCAGACCACGCAGAGCCTCCCAGGGTAACCTCCCCAGGATGCACAAGAACATCCAACAAGCACGAAGAACATTAAGGTACCCTCTCCGAACCGCCCTCGATCTCATAGCTCGATCCGACTGTACCACACTTCCCACTCTTCATCGTGTTGCCAGAACTCCACTCCCGCATACGCTTCTGACGCAAAAGTCAGCACTCTACAACCTATGTACCGCACTTCGTGCGTTTCCGAAGAATCCCTAGAGAACTCCACTCCCACACTCGACCGCACTTCGTGCCCTTTCTAAAAGAATCCCCAGGGAACGCCCTGGAGACCACGTTTTCACTAGCCGACCCCGTACTCCTCGACCCGCCTCTTCACCTCAGCTGCTACCAGGGTGCTCTGCTGGGGCTCGTCCGACGGGCCTCCTGCGTGGGGTCGGAAGATTGCACAGCCTCGCCGACGCATCGCCGATGCATCGGCGACGCTGGCGCGGAGAACATCGGGCTCCACATCGAGCCGCATCGCCGATGCATCGGCGATGCATCAGCGATGCGTCGGCGATGCGGCGCGATCCTCCGACCTCATCTGCTCGGACACCACCCGGGAGGCCCCGAACGTCCCCTCCTACGAGGACGGCGCCCATGCACCGCAGCACGTCGGCACTCCGCTCGGACCCTGCTCCGAGGCGGTACGGTGCACAGTGCTCTCGGCTCTCGCATCGAGCCGCATCGCCGATGCACCGGCGATGCATGGCGCGATCCTCCGCCCGCCCCCCCGGGGGCCTCGAGGTGCGCGGCGAGGCAAAGCCGACCCCCTGCTTCAGCGCGGCCAGCCCGCCGAGGAACAGGGCGCCGAGCCGCCAGCATCGGCACCTGGGAGACCTGCGCCCGGTCAGGAGGCAAATACTGGAAGGTCCTCATCGGCAGAATCGGGGAGAATTGAGCCCCACTGGGGGGCTGCTACGCCGGATTCGACCGCGGATTAAGCGAGATTCAAACTGGATTAAGCCGCAGTAAGCGGGACTAAACGTGACTAAGCCAGAATAACCCAGGTTTCGGACCAGAGCAAATTCAGAATCTGACCTCCCAGGGATTGCATCCGAAGCCCGGGGAGCGGCCAGCATTTGGCACGCGCGCAATGGGTACGGAAATAATGATGACAGTGCCCATCCGCAACAAATCTGTCCGGACCAACACAGCGGCCGATGTCGGGCAGACGAGCCTGCGCCTCAAAGGAAAAACGCCGCAGCGACACAGACAGCGAATCCGGTTCGAAATGGACAGTCTTCGTCCCTGTTCTTTCCGTACGGCCGGACCTAGGACAGAAGAACATCCTTCAAGAACATGAGACCCTCCTCTGGCCAAAACGAAGAACATTCGAGGGCGCCCTGCCCCAGTACGCACAAGAGCTTCCAACGAACACGAAGAATATTAGGGCACCCTCCCCGAACCGACCTCGATCTTATACCTCGATCCGAACCGAAGCATCGGAGGAAGGGCAGGCCCAAGACGAAGCCAGGACGAAGCTGGAGAGATCGGGGGGGGCCAGGAACTCCCACGATGCGCGTGGTGTTCCATCCCTGCGCTCTCGCACAAATTCGGCCTCTGGGCTCTCGGCCCCAGGGCCATCAGAAGTGTCTCCAGGGCGAAAAACTACCCCCGAGGAAGCGGTTGGGACCTCTGGGGCCGCGCACTGGCAAGATCATATCGGCCGATGTCACCTGGCGGCCGAGAACGGCTCCCTGTCTGGGGCTACGTTCGGGAACCCACGACGAGGGGGGGGCATCCAAAACAACCCGGGTGTGTATCCCCGAGTTCCCCCTTTTTCCTAACTGCATACTTTTCCTCGTGAGGATTGGGGGAGAGACCGCACTGACTCGACGGACCCCTCCGCTCACCTTTTCTTTTCACCCAGGACTAGGCCGCATGCAAGCCAAAAATCGCGGCGCGGGCATTGCTGATTTCGCAAAGAATGCATCCGTGCACTTTTCCGCGAAGCCCTTCCGGTTTTCACGTGGACCCCCGGTGAATCCCACCAGCCCTTTGGGCGTGAGTGGTTTAGCGAGCTCTCTCTGTCCTCAACCCCCTAACCCCCTATCTTCCCCTTCGGGGAGGGGTTTACCCCTCCCCCTACCCCCTCCCCTGGACCTGGAGAGGGCGTCCCGAGTGTAATCAAGGGGGTCTTTTTCGACTCCTGGGAGGGCCAAAAAACGACGACCCTCACGAGGATTCTGGCCCCCAGGGGGGGAGGAGTTTGGCGCCTCTACTCCTCTTCGAAGCATATAACATTGATTTTACTAGGGTTTTGGCCCCATTTTGGACTTCTGAGGGGGCCGCGCTCATCGTCCTTCATAGCAAAATCATTGATTTTACGAAGGTTTTGGGCTCATGTTGTCCTTCTTCGGGGGCAGCTCTACTTTGCGCTTCTGAGGAGGTCGCAAGAGGCCCCAAGATGGCCCCAAGAGGCCCCCAGGAGGCTCCCAAGAGGCCTCCCAGAGGCCCCTCAGAGGCCCCCAAGAGGCCCCAAGAGGCCCCCAAGAGGCCCCCAAGAGGCCCCCAAGAGGCCCCACGAGGCCCCCAGAGGCCCCCAAGAGGCCCCCAAGAGGCCCCCAAGAGGCCCCCCAAGAGGCCCCAAGAGGCCCCCAATTGGCCCCCAAGAGGCCCCCAAGAGGCCCCCAAGAGGCCCCACGAGGCTCCAAGAGGCCCCCAAGAGGCCCCACGAGGAGCCCGAACGACTCACATCAGGACGAGGGGCCCGAACGACTCACACCACGAAGAGCCCGAACGACTCACACCAGGACGAACGGCCCGAACGACTCACACCAGGACGAGGCGCCCGACCGACTCACACCACGAGGAGCCCGAACGACTCACACCACGACGAGGGCCCCGAACGACTCACACCACGAGGAGCCCGAACGAGTCACACCAGGAGGAGGGGCCCGAACGACTCACACCAGGACGAGGGGCCCGAACAACTCACACCACGAGAAGCCCGAACGACTCACACCCGGACGAAGAGCCCGAACGACTCACACCACGAAGACCCCGAACGACTCACACCAGGAAGAAGGGCCCGAACGACTCACACCAGGACGAGAAACCCCAAACGACTCAAATCACGAGGAGCGCTTTCTCTCCCTTCTCCTCCGCCTCGTCCTTTTCCCGCTCCCCTCACAAGGAGGATGTACAAGGAGGCGGGAGGAAGGAGGAACAGGGGAGATATGCGGGGCCAAGCGGACACACGCCTGAAAAACACGACTGTCGGCATGCTTCGCGAGAGTTGCTGCTGTGAGATGGGCTGGTGGGGATACGCGAAGCGTAAAGAATTTCAATGTGAGTGTATCGCGAGTTTCCGGTGAATGGTGAATTTCTCGTGGATGGTTTTGTCCGTTTTGGCTCGACACTGCTGCATTTAAAAGCGAAGAATTCGTTCATGCGAAATCCATTTAGAATTCACGCGCCTCGCTTCTCCAAAATCCACTTGAGGAGTCTCCGCGCAAGTCTGCCTGGCGCGTCATTCGAAATCCCACAACGCCTTCGCCACACCTCCCAAAGCGCACGCAACATGAAAAATCACGGCTGGTATGGCCAACGGTGACTTTGTCTTTCAAACGTCGGCGCGATTTATGGACAGCCTGCGCATCACTACCACGGAAACGGAGAGGCAACGCCATGAGCTCACTGTTGAAGGGGTGCAGACACGAGAGGAGAAGGCTAGCAGGGGAAGGGATGGGGGCAGGGTAACGCACTCCGCCTCAACATCCAATCTCTCCTCTACTCCCCCTTCGTCAATGCACAACCCAAACTCCCCATAGGCCTCGTCAAGCGCGGCGCCAGCGCTGGCGCGCGTGCCCCAAAATGTGTCATGAACGCGCGGTCCCGAGCCCAAGAGGACCTGCTTGGACGCAGTCGCTGTCCCTGTGTATATATACATAAACAAAACTGCATTGGCGCTTCGCGCCATGCGCCTTGTTCTGGACGCTTCTCGGAAAAGCAATAAGTCATCGCGCGTTTCAGCTGAGGGGGCATCGAGACCACGAATACGACCACGATCACGAAAACCAATACCACCACCAGCACCACCACCACAACCACCACCACGACGACGACGACGACGACGCCGACGACAACGACGACGACGACGACGACGACGACGACAACGACGATGGGGCTCTCGTCTGAACTGCAGATGGGGCGCTCATCTCTCGAGGGCCTCGATGTGGGCTCACGTTTGAGCTCCTGGTGACTCTCCGGACCAGAGGACTCCTTTTGGGTTTGTTTTGGGCCGTCTTGGAGCCCTCTTGGGCCGTCCAGGGACTTTTCGGAGGCCCTCTTGGGACACTCTTGGGGGCCTCCTGTGGTTCTCTTGGGGCTCTCTTAGGAATTCTCGGGGCCCTCTGGGGCCCCTCTTGGGCCGCCTTGGGCTTCGGGCCGCCTTGGGCCGCTCATAGAGGCCTCGGAGGCCGTCCTGGGGCGATCTTGAGAGTCTCTGGGGATGCCGTGGACGCTGCGAAAGCGGATAAAGCTAATATCTTCAAAAGCGTACGTTCCCTGCGGGAATGGGACGGTTTTTGGCTCTTGGGGGTCCCTTTTGGGGCCTCTTGGACTGTCTTGGGGGCCTCGTGGGCCGTCTTGAAACCATAGTGGGTCCTTTTCGAGCGCTGATGGGCCGTCTTGGGGCCCGTTTTGGGCCCGTGGGTTCCGATCGGCAGTGTGTACATGTACATGTAGCCACGGCACGTACGTGGATACATTAACACACATGCACGTGCACATGGATCCACGGCATGTAAAAAAAATATCCCGGCAAAGCAACCTAACATCGATATGTAGTAGCATAGCTGGAGGCATGCAGCAGCAGTAACACTCGCAGTAGTATTAGCAATAAGAGCAGGAAAGATGAAACAGTGGTAACAGTGAAGTAGTAGTTGTAGTTCGGAGTCCTGTAAAAAGGAGACACTGCTATCAACGCTGGAAATGTGTCAAAACGAGACACTGCTATGAATGGTGGCACTCGTGTAAAAAGGAGACACTGCTATCAACGCTGGCAATGAATGATGATGATGAGTGCGATGATGAGTGCGACGATGAGATGATGACTGTCCTTTTTTCAGAGGACCGCGCTGAGGAGCGGCGTGCGAAGCGGAGAAGCTGCAAAGCGTGCAGGCTGAAAAGCATTGCAGACACGCGCAGGCTGAAAAGCATTCCGCGACACGTGCAGGCTCACCGCGCACAGCTGCACACGAGCGCAGGCTGAGAAGCACCACGCGCATGCAGGCTGAGAAGCACCACGCGAATGCAGACGGACAGACTGAACAGCACCGCCACAACGCAACCTGCATCTCATGGCTCCTCAAGCTCGCGCAGGCCATCCCAGTTGCTGTCGGGCCTTCGCGCAAGCGATCTTCGTCGCGGCAATCTTGTCCGCGAAGAGCTCGGCGAAGGCCTTGGCGATCTGTTCCGGGGGGCCGGATTCGATGATGCTCCGGTCAGGCAAGCCGTGCCTCAAGAGCTGGGCGAAGCTCCTGGGCCGCGACAGGCTGACGTAGTAGGCCAGCCAAATGGACTCCTTCTTGAGTCCTCACTCCATGACTATCAACAGTATTATTATCATCACTACTGCTACTATTACTAGAATTGCGATTACTACTGCCACTACTATACTACTACTTTTCCCACTACTACTACTTGTACTACCACTACTAGTACCATTATAAGGTCCTGGCGGAAACGTCCAGTGCACGATGAAGCCTGGGTCCGCCGTCTTGCCCTGGACGCCATGCAGAGTCCCCTGCTTCTTGGGCAGCACAGGCAACTGTGTCCTGGAGACCGCGATGGCCGGGCCACCTGTCGCCGCTTTGAACTTCCAGGGGCGCGCCTGCGGAGTGATCGCGAGCACTCCGCGCAGGTCGGGGCCGGCAGGCTGAGAAGCACTGCCAGCTGTCACCGGCGCGGCCTTCAAGAAGAGCTCATCGCTGTCATCGATCTTGACATAGACGGCCTTTGGCATGTAGTAGAGTACGACCACACCGTCCGAGACAATGGACGGGCGGCCCTCCACCGGAGGCTCCAGAGCGTGCAGCTCTATGCCTACCACTTTGCCTGGCGCGCCACGGACATACTTCGGCGGCAAGACGGATTCTGTCAGGTTGACCTCCATGCCAACGAAGAGCGGCAGCAGCCCCGGCATTTTTGCGGTAGCGCCGATGTTGGGCTCCGCGCGCATCTCGTCGAAATCAGGCTTCGCGAGGCGCGCAGCTGGTCTGGCGATTGCTGGGACGTAAAAGAGCAGCTGGCCAGCATCGTGCGCATCAAGCTTGGCCTGTGCATGCATGGCGTAAGAGACGATGCGCCACTCATAGGCCGACTCGTACCAGCCTCGTGCTGCACGCAACCGAGGGCCCCACTGAGGTGGCTGAGCGGCTTCGCTGCTGCTGGCAGCAGGCTGAGCAGCACCGCTAGAGCTAACGACCTCTGTTTTGACGATCGCCTGCCAGCTCTCGTCAGAGATCTTTTTTTCCGCCTGGAGTTCTCATGGCGTGGAGAACCTCGAGTTGCAATGGGTCTGTAAAGCGCTGCATCTGCACGAAATCGATGACGTACTCGATGTCGGCGAGCAACTTCCTACCCTGTTGGTGTTCGTAGGATTGGCCCGCGTGAGGCGCCAGCAGGGAAGCGGTGGCGGGGACTTGCGGCAACTGGTAGAAGTCTCCGCACAAGATCTTCACAGGCATGCGTCCCCACGTCTCCTGCGGGCGCATGTACTTCGTAGGGTCCAGGTTGTAGCGCAACGCCCTGCCGTAGGTCGTGCGCAGTGCATCTGCATGCAGCAAAGGCCCCGGCACAGCACCCAGCTCATCGATCACGTCGACGCCGAGTGTGCCTGTGAGGCGATCCAGCTTTTTCTGCGTCTGTGGCGTCAAGCGCAGCCTGGCTGTCTGCATGGAATCCGACATGAGCAGGCCATTGGATGAATGCATGGTCCTGCCGCGCGGGCCGAGGTTGTGTGCGGCGTGGTTGGACTGCGCTTTGCCGAGGTACCCCTGCTCGCCGAAGTAAGTGATGGCCATCGGCTCCACCACTTTGGAGAGGGTGCGCGTCTTGCCGACACCGCCTCCGCCGAGCCAGATCGCTCTGTGGTTGCCTGTCGCGGACGCCACGGGGAGGAGATGCGTTGTCTTGTCTGGTCTGCCGTCAAAACGTTTCTGCAGAGACAACGCAAACAACGCCACCGCGTCAATCTTCTCCTCCGTGCAGTGGGCATCAGTGACGAGCTTCCACGCAACAGCCGCCGGGCCCTGCATGGCCAAGAGCTGCGGAACGAGTTCTGGTTGGGCGTCCTCGGCAGCAGGCTGAGGAGCACCGCTGGGGAGCAAGTCGTCCGCAGCATCGGGCAAGATCTCTCCATCCGGGCTCGCTTGCTTCTTTTGGAGCGCAATGCTTTGCCGCTGTAGGGCGAGCATGTCAGAAAAGGTCTCGTCCAGCCGCGTGCCCTGATGTTCCCGCGCTCCGCTGCTGGCTGGCAGTGCAAAGCTGGGCTGCAACATGCCGCTGTACGCTCGGTCGAGGTTCTTCAACTGCTTATCGGCGTAGCTGAGGCGGCCCTTCTGGTCCAAGCGCTGCAGTTGGTCTTGCTGTAGGGCCAACTCGGTTGCTCTGACGTGGTCCCGCAGCGGAAACCGGGAGATCTCGGTAATCTCGGCGTCCTCCACGTCCTCCTCTACGTCGCTGCCGCCGCCTCCACCCACGTCAACGAGCTCCAGCGGGACTCGCCCCTTGAGCCCTTCGGCATCGCTCGCGGAGTCCTCATCCGCCTCGAGGTGTGCAGTCGTTGCTGGCCGAGGCTTAACCCGCGCCTCCGCCGCGAGGTCCACGTGCGCCAGCACGTCTCGCGCCACGGTCGCGCAGAACTCCGCCAGGGTGCACTGTTCCTCGTGCCACCGGCAATGGTGGTCACTGAAGGCAAGGATGCGCCGTGCCGCCTCCGCTGGCATGCGCCGCGCCAGCTGGGACCTTGCGAAGTGCGCTAGGCTGAGGAGCACCAGCTCGCCCTCCTCGAGGTTCGCCCGGGGCTCTTTCAGCTCGGAGAAGAGGGTCGCGTCCGCGAGCACGAGCCTCTTGCGGGCCAGGCGGCTCCTGGAGTCTGCGCGCGCTGCCAACGCGTGGATCTCCGCGCACCGAAGCCGCCACGCCCGCTCGAACGAGTATGGGCGCACGGCGGGGCAGTCGCAGTTCCTCAGCATATGGCTGTACTTAGTAACGCAGCCACAAGAGAGGGGACACTCGCACGCCCAAGGCGTGAAGAGGAGGGCCTTGAAGAGCGAGTTCTGCTCGGGGTCCTGTGCCCAGGTCGGGCACTGGAAGCCATCGATGGTGGGGACGTCACTCCGTGTCAACTGGACCTCCTGCATGCACCGCGGAGCCAAGACGTAGTGGCTCTCGAAGGCGAAGAATCGCGGTCCAGAAGCTTTGACCCGGCTCGGCTTCAGGACTCGCCGGACGTACATCCTGTAGACGTAGTACGGCATGGTCTGCAGGCGAGGGCCTCTGTGGGCGTAGTCGTCGGCCGTGTTCGCGCTGGTGGTGCACACGTGCATGTCCTCGCACTCCGCACCGCCACCTTGCTCATCACCAGCAGGAGTGTCTCCAGGAGGCTGAGGAGCACCGCTGGCGTCACCTGCTGCGTCCTCCTCCTCGTTGTCGGCGTCAGGGATCTGGATGCGGACTGCTTGTAATGGCACCTGATCATTATGCGTCTCCCCGCCCGAACCTTCATGGTTTAGCAAGCGTTTGCACTGCTGGCAGGCCCACTGTAGTTGTCTCGTGAAGAGCCGCACATTGTGGTGCGACTGGAGGCAGTCGCCGCCTGTGAGGATATGCACGGCCACCTCCGTCGTGGAGAGCCAGAAGCACCGGTTCGCAATCGACGCCAGGCGGATACAGACCCGCCGAGCGCGGCGAGCGAGATCCTCGCGCGTCCGGCCCCGTTTGGCCAGCGTCTGGTCCTCGCCATCAGCGCCGCCCTCACTGAGCACCTTCCGGGCTTCCTCCTCGTTCTCGTCCCTCTCCTGCTGCTGCAGACGCTGCATGCCGGTGAGCATAGACTGGAAGAGCGGCGTCATGGACTCCATCATCTTGCCCTGGTACTTCGTGATGTAGAAGTCCATGGAGAAAGCCTTCTGG
>CAUYUJ010019004.1:739950-748889 GCA_963575745.1 Prorocentrum cordatum | reverse complement strand
ATGAAGCGTCTGGCTATTCAAAATGTTGCCCGGCAATGTCCTCCTCCTCCTCCTCCTCCTCCTCCTCGTCCTCCTCCTCCTCTTCCTCCTCCTCCTCCTCCTCCTCCTCCTCCTCCTCCTCCTCCTGGTGGTCCTCCCCCTCCCCTCCTCCTCCTCCTCCTCCTCCTCCTCCTCTTCCTGGTCGTCCTCGTTCTCGTCCTCCTCGTCTTGCTCGTCCTCCTCCTCGTGGTGTTCTCTCCTCCTCCTCCTCCTCCTCCTCCTCCTCCTCCTCCTCCTCCTGGTGGTCCTCGTTCTCCTCCTCCTGGTACTCTCCCCCCCCCTCCTCCTCCTCCTCGTCCTCGTCCTCCTCCTCCTCCTCCTCCTCCTCCTCTCCTCTTCCTCCTCCTCCTCCGCCTCGTCCTCCTCCTCCTCCTCCTCCTCCTCCTTCTCCTCTTGGTACTCCTCCCCCTCGCCCATCCTCCTCTCCTCCTCCTCCTCCTCTTCCTGTTCGGCCTCCTCCTCCTGGTTGTCCCTCCTCCTCCTGCTCGTCCTCCTCCTCCTCCTGCTCGTCCTTCTTCTCCTGCTCCTCCTGCTCCTCGTCCTGCTCCTGCTCGTCCTCGTCCTCCTGGTCTTTCTCGTCCTCCTCCTCGTCGTGCTCTTGCCCCTGCTGAAAATGTGGCCCAGGAATGGGAGTTCTGGGAAGTCGAAGAGCACGAAGTTTCCTACAGTTGGCTACGGGCATTCAAAATGTGGCCCGGGAATGGAGTTCTGGGAACTCGAAGAGCACGAAGTGGCCTACAGTTGGCTCCGGGCATTCAAAATGTGGCCCGGGAATGAGTTCTGGGAACTCGAAGAGCACGAAATGGCCTACAGTTGGCTCCGGGCATTCAAAATGTGGCCCGGGAATGGAGTTCTGGGAAATAGAAGAGCACGAAGTGGCCTACAGTTGGCTCCGGGCATCCAAAATGTGGCCCAGGAATGGCGTTCTGGGAACTCGAAGAGCACGAAGTGTCTGACTGTTGCATCCGGCCCCCCAGAATGTGGCCCGGGAATGGCGTTCTGGGATGTCGAAGAGCACTTTGTGTGTGACTGTTGCATCCGGCCCCCCAGAATGTGGCCTGGGAATGGAGTTCTGGGAAGGCGAAGAGCACAAAGTGTGTGACTGTTGGTGGAAAACGAGCCCGGCTCATGCCGCCCGGAAACGCCCCAACACCTGCCCGGACCCCCCTGTGGAGTGATCTGTGAGCTCTTTTGAGACCACTAGAAACCTATCAGTCTTCGCTGTTAGGTAAAAATCCAGTTGTCGAATTCTGCTGTTCTCGCAGTCGTAGTCGCATTCGCGATGACAGTCGCAGCGGCAACGGCAGTCGCAGTCACAGCCTCAGCCTCAGCCTGCCTCCTCCTCCTCCTCCTCTTTCTCCTGCTCCTCCTCCTCCTCCTCCTCCTCCTCCTCTTCCTCCTGCTCGTCCTCGTTCTCGTCCTCCTCGTCTTGCTCGTCCTCCTCCTCCTGGTGCACTCTCCTCCTCCTCCTCCTCCTCCTCCTCCTCCTCCTCCTCCTCCTGGTGGTCCTCGTTCTCCTCCTCCTGGTGCTCTCCCCCCACCTCCTCCTCCTCGTCCTCCTCCTCCTCCTCCTCGTCCTCCTCCTCCTCTTCCTCCTCCTCCTCCTCCTCCTCCTCCTCCTCCTCCTGGTAGTCCTCCCCCTCCCCTCCTCCTCCTCCTCCTCCTCTTCCTGGTCGTCCTCGTTCTCGTCCTCCTCGTCTTGCTCGTCCTTCTCCTCCTGGTGTTCTCTCCTCCTCCTCCTCCTCCTCCTCCTCCTCCTCCTCCTGGTGGTCCTCGTTCTCCTCCTCCTGGTACTCTCCCCCCCCCTCCTCCTCCTCCTCCTCGTCCTCGTCCTCCTCCTCCTCCTCCTCCTCTTCCTCCTCCTCCTCCTCCTCCTCCTCCTCCTCCTGGTACTCCTCCCCCTCCCCTCCTCCTCCTCCTCCTCTTCCTGGTCGTCCTCCTCCTCCTGGTCGTCCTCCTCCTCCTGCTCGTCCTCCTCCTCCTCCTGCTCGTCCTTCTTCTCCTGCTTCTCCTGCTCCTCGTCCTGCTCCTGCTCGTCCTCGTCCTCCTGGTCTTGCTCGTCCTCCTCCTCGTCGTGCTCTTGCCCCTGCTGAAAATGTGGCCCAGGAATGAGAGTTCTGGGAAGTCGAAGAGCACGAAGTTGCCTACAGTTGGCTACGGGCATTCAAAAATGTGGCCCGGGAATGGAGTTCTGGGAACTCGAAGAGCACGAAGTGGCCTTCAGTTGGCTCCGGGCATTCAAAATGTGGCCCGGGAATGGAGTTCTGGGAAGTCGAAGAGCACGAAGTGGCCTACAGTTGGCTCCGGGCATTCAAAATGTGGCCCGGGAATGGAGTTCTGGGAACTCGAAGAGCACGAAGTGGCCTACAGTTGGCTCCGGGCAGCCAAAATGTGGCCCGGGAATGGAGTTCTGGGAACTCGAAGAGCACGAAAAAAAAAAAAAAAAAAAAAAAAATAAGTGTGTACTGTTGCATATCCGTGCACCCCAGAATGTGGCCCGGGAATGGCGTCTGGATTTCGAAGAGCACTTTGTGTGTGACTGTTTGCATCCGGCCCCCCATAATGGTGGCCTGGGAATGTCGAGTTCTGGGAAGGCTAAGAGCACGAAGTGTGTGACTGTTGGTGAAAAACGAGCCCGGCTCATGCCGCCCGGAAACGCCCCAACACCTGCCCGGACCCCCCTGTGGAGTGATCTGTGAGCTCTTTTGAGACCACTAGAAACCTATCAGTCTTCGCTGTTAGGTAAAAAGCCGTGTATATTCAAAGGCGAGGAAATGAGAGAAGGACAGGATGAGAAAGAGAGAAGGAGAGAAAGAGAGAAAGAGAGAGAGAGAGAGAAACGAGCGAGAGCGAGAGTGAGAGCAAGAGCGAGAGGCAGCACGATGCGGACAGGCGTGTCCGATAACCCAATGTACGGGCCGCGGGGCAATCTGCAGATCTTCTGAAGTCGGAGAAGCGGTGAAAAGGCACAACGCGCGGAAGAGCGCACGCGAGACGAGAGCGAGAGACAGATGCAACGCCGAAACAAAAGCGAGGGCGAGAGGAAGGGCGAGACGGACAGCGGCAGTGGGAGGGAGGGCGAGAGCGAGGACGAGAGGGGTGAGCGGGAGAGGGAGAGAAAGAGAGAGAGAGAGAGCGGGAGAGGGAGGGAGGCAGAGAGAGGGGGGGGCAGGGAAGAAGAGGGGGAGGGGGAGCGAGAGGGAGAGCGATACTCGGAGAGGGGGACGGAGTAAGGGGGAAAAGGAAAAGCTGGGTGCGCTCGCGCCACAGCTGACATCATATCCCTCTCTCCCATTCCTTCCCATTACGCTGTTTTCTCTCTTAATCTGCGGACGCGTGTCATGGCCGATCGGGAGCTAAAAAAGTATCGTAAATATGTAGAATCGGGAAAGGGGAGATGCGTACATAGTAGGAGGAGGAAGAGGAAGTGGCGGGCGAGCAGGAGGATGAGCAGGACGAAAAGGAGGAGAAGGAGGAGGTTGCGGTAGGAGGAGGACGGGGACGAACAGCAGCAGCAGCAGCAGCAGGAACTGGAGAGGAAGGAGCGGAAGGAGCAGGACGACCACGGGATAGCGGAGGGGAAATGAGGGGGCCGACAACGATGAAAAATGATCGGATCCATGAAAGTGGCCCGCTGAAAACGGAGCACCGTTTTGAAAGACCGACAGCAATCGGATTGTACAGCAAAAGGAGCATCACCTTCATCCGCCCCTGTGCACATCAGAAATGCGCGGGGAGAACTGGCCACTGTCTGAACGGAGTCGGGGGCGAGAGGGCAGCAGCACCCACTGTGCAGCTGCAGAGCGGAGGAAGGGGGGTGAGAGGGAAGTGGACGCTCAGGGTGCGCGCGCCCAGGTGAGAGGGAGGGTGGGAGGGAGGAGGGAGCGAGGAGGGTGGGAGCGAGGAGGGGAAGACGGAGAGGGGCACGTGCAGGGAGGGGCCCACTCCCTCAGCAGCCCCTGCGCCCCGAGCCCGCTCCCCGAGCTGGGGCCCGCCCTCCCCCGAGGGCACCTCGGCCTCTCTGAGCGGCCGGCCGCCATCGCGCACAGTTCGCCTCCCGCCCTCCGCCGGCTCCGCACCTCTGCCCGGCCCCCCTCCTCCCCCGGCCCTCTCCCCCTGCGCCTGCGGCAGTGGCGTGCTGGCTCCTGACACCGCGCGGATCGCTCCGCCTTGATCGAGCGGCTGCTCTGCGATCGCCGGGGGCGGGGGGAGGAGGAGGGGGAGGGGGAGGGGGAGGGGGAGGAGGAGGAGGAGGAGGAGGGGAGGAGGAGGAGGAATGAGGAGGAGGAGGAATGAGGAGGAGGAGGAGGAGGAGGAGGAGGAGGAGGAGGAGGAGGAATGAGGGGGAGGGTGAGGGGGAGGGGGAGGAGGAGGGGGAGAGGAGGAGGGTGAGAAGGAGGAGGAGGAGGACCGTGCCGGCCGATGCTGGGCACTGGCGGCGCTCCACCATGGGCGCCGGTCCCCCGGGCTCCCTCTCCATCCCTCTCCCCGGCATCTCCCTCTGCCCCTCTCGATCTCCCCGCTCTCACCTCCTCCCCCCCTCTCCTCTCGTCAGCTCTCCTCCCTCTCCCCCTCTCCCTTTCTACCCTCTCCCCGCTCTCCCTCTACTCGCTCTCCCCCCTTCCCCCTCTCCCTCTCTCGCTCTCCCCCTCTCTCCCTCTCCCCCTCTCCCTCTCCCCCTCTCGATCTCCCGCTCTCCCTCTCCCCCCATCTCCCTCTCTCGCTCTCCCCGTCGGCCCGCCGGTCCCCCGAGTGGGGCGCTCGGACTGCGAACTCGCACGTGGCGCTTCCGCGGGCCATACGTTCCAGCAGCGAGGTGTCTGCGAGCCTGCGTCGTCTCATCACCCTGTCTTAGAACAGCTCCCCGTTCCAGTGTGGCTATTTCGAACTCCTGGTCCCCCGAAGCTTCGCAGAACTCGCCACCGTGCCCCCATGAAGGGTTCGGACGCGGTATCGTGCCAAGTGCTGTCTGGCAGGATTATAAAAGCCCCTGGTCACCCCGAGATGCATGCACCAACACCCCTTCCCCAGGTTACTTTACTTTCGCAGCGCCCGAAGCCCCATTGGCGGTTTCCACAGCCTCGAAGATGCCCAAGAGAGCTTCCAACACGGCTTCTTTTTTCTGCTTCACGAATCCCACCAGCCCTTTCGGCGCAGGTGGTTTGGGGCGCTTCCTCTTCCAATCCCTGTCGTGCCCCTCCCCCATACCCCCTCCCCCTGGCTGTGGATGGGGGGGCGGCGACAAGTCAGAAGGCACAAGATGGCCCAAGATGGCTCCAAGAGGGCCCCAGATAGCCCGAGATGGCCTCCAAGATGGCTCAAGATAGCGTGAAGTCGCTCAAGATGGCTTCCAACATACCCCAAGGGATCCTAAGACCGCTCTAAGATAGCTCCAAGTGGCCTTTGGGGCTCCCCAGGACCCAGGACGCCCCCAAGAAGCCAAAATAATTCCAGCATCTTTGAAATCAATGATGTTGACCCTCTCGCCCTTTTGCTTCCGATGGCCTTCCGAGGCCTCGGGATGGTTCCAAAGAGGGCACAGAAGAGCCCCAAGGGGGGGCCCAAAAGGGCTTCAAGATGGGCCCCAAAGAGAGCCCGAGAACGTCTCAAGAGCGTCCTAAGAGAGCCCCAAGAGGCGACTTGGGGGGGGGTCTCGAGGGGCGACCCGAATGGAGGATCCCCCCCCCTCTTGGTTCGATGTCCTCCAGGAGGGTCTAAAGAAGGCCTCCGATGCCCCCAAGAGGGCCCGGAGAAGGCCCGAGAAGCCCCTACGTAAGAAGCCGCCAAGAGGCAACGAAGACACCCCAGGAGGCCCCCCAGGAGGCCCCAAATACGCCTCGAGAGGCCACCAAGAGCCCCCCAGGAGACATCCCAAGCGACTCCGAGATGAGCTCCAAGAGCCCTCCAGTCCACTGCGGCTCAAGAACTCCTCCTGCTCGCTGTGCCACCCGCGGCCGTGGCAGACCCGCTGGCCCTCACGGGACTGCCCCAAGATCTGGCCCCTTCCAAGCGGCCACCTGCACAGCACGGCACAGGGCGGGCTTCGCCCACACCTTTTGCTTTCCTTGCAATTTCCGATTCTCAATTTATCTTGGAGGGGGGCGGGCTGAGCCCACACCTGCTTCCCGCAGGGTCGCCATGGCGTCGCGGCAGCCCACACCTTTGCGGCGGAGCTGACGCACCCCTGCGCTTCGCAACTCAACGGGCAGATCGGCGCCCCAACGACGACAGAGGGCCGTGCAGACCGCGTCGGTCCTCCTCCTCCTCCTCCTCCTCCTCCTCCTCCTCCTCCTCCTCCTCCTCTTCTCCTCCTCCTCCTCCTCCTCCTCCTCCTCTCCTCCTCCTCCTCCTCCTCCTCTCTCCTGCGCTCCTCCTCTCCTCCTCCTCCTCCTCCTCCTCCTCCTCCTCTCTCTCCTCCTCCTCCTCCTCCTCCTCCCTCCTGCTCCTGCTCCTGCTCCGCTCCTCCTCCTCCTCCTCCTCCCCTCCTCCTCCTCTCCTCTCCTCTCCCCTCCTCCTCTCCTCCTCCTCCTTCTCCTCCTGCTCCCCTCCTCCTCCTCCTCCTCCTCCTCCTCCCTCCTCGTCCTCCTCCTCCTCCTCCTCCTCCCCTCCCTCCTCTCTCCTCCTCCTCCTCCTCCTCTCCCCTCCTCCTCCTCCTCCTCCTCTCCTCTCCTCCTCCTCCTCCTCCCCCCCTCTCCCTCCTCCTCTCCTCTCCTCCTCCTCCTCCTCCTCCTCCTCCTCCTCCTCCTTCCTCCTCCTCCTCCTCCTCCTCCTCCTCCTCCTCCTCCCTCCTCCTCCTCTCTCTCCTCCTCTCCTCCTCCTCCTCCTCCCTCCTCCTCACTCCTCCTCCTCCTCCTCCTCCTCCTCCTCCTCCTCCTCCTCCTCCTCCTCCTCGCGCCGAACCCCGAGCGGCGCTGCCGACGTCAAGGCGCCCGTGATCGCGCCGATCGGGCAGCACGGCTCCCAGGGCGCGAGGCGGCGTGTCCGCAAGGTGGAAGGCCGAGCACTCGAGCTTGGCCAGAGGTGTCCAAGATCTCAAGAGGCCCTGATGACGGCTCAAGAGAGGCCCCAAGATGACCACACAAAAGGGCCCCACGGGGGCCTAGGAGAGGGCAAAGACACCCGCCTACGCCTTTCGGCCACAGATGGCATGCCGTCTGCTTCCTACGCCGTTCGGCCCTAGACGCCATATGGAGTGCCACCAGGGCACCAGGGCCCTTTTAGCCCACAAGACGGCTCAGGACCACCCCAAGCAGAAGCCTCTGCGGGGCCCACGAGAGCCCGAAGAAGCCAAATTCACTCATTCCCCAAACAGCGCTTGCACTGAAATGGCCCTATCGGATACAGACGGAGTAAGTAAAGGTTCCCCCACCGATTTCGGTAGACGACCAGGCTCCCGGGTTTCCGGCCAATCGTGCGTCGAAGCTGCGTCGAACGTCCGTCAACTCGAATCGAACTTGAGCCGAACCTGGGTCGAGCATGGATCACACCTGAGTCGAACTCGAGCCCAAATGGAGTCCGACTCGAGTCCAACCGGAGTCGAGCGGGTCCACTCGGTGGGCCCCAGGAAGGTCCCCAAAACGAGCATCGAATGAGCCTATCCCTGAGATCCGACATTGCGAAAAAATTGCACCATCGCAGAAAATCACGACCAGAGCCCCAGACCCCACCTTCCTACGTCATTTCTCAAGCTGGATCGCTCTGTGAGGGTCCCGCGGCCTGGAACTGGGCGCAAACGCCCTTTGTGAAAAAGTTACAAAGCCAGGATCTCAGGATCCGCGTGCCTACCGTGGGAGGGCGCCACGTGCACGTCTGCCCTGGCCCTGCTCGGGCCGGTCCACTGGGCCCTGGCCAGGCTGCGGGAGCGTCCAAGCGGGGGGGCATCCAAGAGGGGGGGGAGCGCAAATCATGCCTGGCGGCACGTGCGCGGCGGGGGGGGGGCCGGGGACGTCATGAAATAAGAAGAGGCGCCATGAGAGATCTGGGGAGGGAGACATCGTGGCCCCCCGCCACTACGTCCACCACCATCCTCTAGTTCCCAACCATCCTGTGGTGTTGGGTCCTCGTTTTGAAGAGACGGTGCCCCGCGTTCCTCCTTCATTCCTTCCTTCCCGCCCTCCTCCCCCTCCTCCCTCCTCCCCCTCCTTGCCTCTGCTCGGCACACCTCTCACACGTTTCGCAGCCCCATAGGGAGCTCCACCGAAGGCCCCAGTGGGGGGGGCGCATGCGGTTCCCCCACCCAGGGCAGCGTTTCGTGGCCCCATAGGGAGCTCCACCGAAGGTCCAAGTGGGGGTGGGCGCATGCGGTTCCCCCACCCAGGGCAGCGCTTCGTGGCCCCATAGGGAGCTCCACCGAAGGTCCCAGTGGGGGTGGGCGCATGCGGTTCCCCCACCCAGGGCAGCGTTTCTTGGCCCCACAGGGAGCTCTACCGAAGGCCCCAGTGGCGGTGTCCACATGCGTCCGCGCCAATTTCGGCGCACCCCTCACAAGTTTCGTGGCCCCAGAGGAGCTCCACCGAAACCGGTGCCCACAATGCGGTACTCGCAACTGCACATGGTTGGGTCCTTCGTCAGGCTAATTTTGATGCTGCTCGGTTTTTGGCTGCGTTGATGAAGCGCTCCTCCACCCCCCAAGGCTTGGCCGCCCCCGAAGGCTGACCCTGGACTGGGGAACGGTGCACGGGCCCTCCCGCCTCGGCCGGGAGGGTCCCCAGAACGAGCATCGAACGAGCAAAGAGTGGAGGCCGGTCCACGAGAAACCCTCCACGAGAAGCCCAGCCCTGAGACCCCAGGACGCCCTTGGATTTTTGGCGTGGGAACGTCGCGCTCTCCACCGCAACACCATCGGAGGCCGGTCCACAAGAAAGCCTCCACAAGAAGCCCAACCCTGAGACCCCAGGACG
>CAUYUJ010019004.1:722450-734950 GCA_963575745.1 Prorocentrum cordatum | reverse complement strand
TCGCGCCGCCCCGCTCGATACACTCTGCGCCGACGACATGAAGTATGACAGCCCAGCTGGCTGCGGCAAGGACGGCGCGAGTCTTCTTGGCCATCTCAAAACCAGACCCCTGCAATCCGTACAAGACCTAGCGCAAACGCAGCACTGGCTGTCTGTAAACCTTCTCAGACCACCATTCCGGCCATAAACTCGGCGGTAGAACATACCATACTGACCGTCCTCCGACCTGAGACTGAAGATATGCGCCGGTCACATCCGCCTGTAAAAGCGCGCGCGTCGGCGACATCGTAGTCCACCAACACGCTGAACGCATAGCTTCGAGACTGGTTGGCACACCACGCAAGTCCTTCTCCCTGCAGCGTCGGCCGCGCTGGTCAAGAAGGCGGTTGCCTCCACCAACAACGCGAATCTTCCACTCCAGGAGGTGGGCCTGCAACGAGTCCAACACGTCGAGCCCGGACGAGTCCGCGCTTCCCCGGCCTTACAGAGGATGAACACACACCACAAGAGCACCAGGATGTAAAGCACAAGCTCCACACAACTCTATGACGGCGTCGCATGGGCCCCACGCCTCGAGTTCCTCCATCGCGGCCAACCCCTTCCGGATCGTGGCCTGAGCCCCTGGTGTCTGAGCGGAAGCGGAATTGAAGGGAACAGCTTTGTAGACCATGCAGAACCCCTTCTCACCGCCTCCTCAGACGAGAAGCTGCAACCGCGGGTTACGCGGCCCCCCTCCTCCACCGGGTTCTCGACGCGGCCAGCCGCCGAGGCGAGATTCTCAGGCACGTGGAAGTCTGCGCCCACAGTGGACGGAGCAAACTCCAACGAATCAGGCAAAATCAAAGTACCACCTACGACGTCGGCGACAAAGCCCCCCTCCCCACACGGCGGCATCGGGCCAACGACGCACTGCACAACAGCAGTCCCAACCGCATCAGCACTCAGCACTCACGCTATGATAACGTCGAAGGTTACAAGCCGGATCATCCCCGTGGACCTCTGGCGCCGCCTTCTTGGTAACCCGCCCCCCACGGTCGGTCGGAATAAGCCAAGAGGGGGCGAGGAGGAAGGGAAATAGGGAGGGGAAGGGGGACGGAGGGCAGGGAGGACAGGGGGCACGAGGCAAGAAGGCCACGGGACGGGGAGAGGCACCAGGAAGCGGGGGGGGTGCACGGTCGGTCGGAATAAGCCAGGGGGGGCACAAAGGACGGGGTGGGGGCACGGAGGACGGGGGCACGGAGGACGGGGGGCACGGAGGACGGGGGGGGGGGCACGGAGGACGGGGGGGCGGGGGCACGGTCGGTCAGAATAAGCCAGGGGGGGGGGGCTCGTGGGGGGGAGGGCAAAATGGCCACGGGACGGGGAGAGGGCACGGGACAGGAAGAGGGGAGGGGGCACGGTCGGTCGGAATAAGCCAGGGGGGGGCGAGGGGGAGTGAAATGGGGAGGGGAGGGGAACGACCCAAGTCCTAAACCCGTGGTGTGATCCCGAATCCCCGCTGACTCACCATACGGAGTGGGTACCGCACCGACTGGAGGCCTGCAAAACTATGTTTCCCCTCCTTCCCTCCCCCTCCTTCCCTCCCCCTCCTTCCCTCCCCCTCCTTCCCCCTTCCTCACTCGCCGCCCCCGCTCCATTACCCTCGCTTTCGGATCAGAACTCGGCTCCCCGGCGACCGTTCGGGACGATTCGGGCACCACGGAATGCTCTCGGCGAGGCGCGGCTGCTGGAGAGAGCACCCCGAAGCTGGAAAACCAGCGAGAGCTGACGAAAACGCCCGCAGACCTCGAGCTCCCCCCACCCCGCCCCTCCCCGTCATCCCCCCCTCCGCTCCCCCCTCCTCCGCTCCCCAGGGGTCACCGATGCGCGCACAGGCCGCGGGCCCTCGTCTGGCGATCACTCCTCCGGGGCCAGGCCGATCTTGGAGTTTCCGCCGCCCACACCCTCGCCGATGCGGGCGCCCTGGCGGAAGGCCACGCGCCAGACGTTGAAGAGGGCCCAGGATGCCTTGCGGCCCGCCCACCCCCGCCGCAGCAGCCGACGTGGACGGAGGAGGAGAAGACGGGCTCGGCTCACGAACGGCGCACGTATCCAGATCCACGCCCTCGCTGCCTGGACACCGAGGCGCGATCCCGCAGACACGCAGTCGCACGGAGACGTCCCGCGCGGGGCATCAACGACAAACACGCCCCGCATCGGCGGGGTCGCGGCCCAGGGGCCCGACCCGCGAGGCCGGGAATGCGGATGGCTTTCGCCCACGACCGGCGGGGGGAGGAGGGCGAGCCGGGAGACCCTGGGCGGACGAACCGGGACTCGTTCTCGGGGTGGGCTGCGCGGGCAAGCCAGTCAAAGCAGGAGGGAAACCTCAGGAGTTCCGCCTGGCCGACCGGGGCGACCCGGGCAACCCCCGGCCTTCAGGACCCAATCATATGCAGCCGCAAGCATCGCGAGGCTGGTGAAATAGAGGAGGGGGGCCAGCACAAATATTGGGGTGCTGAAAGGAAAAGAAGAGCAGGTACAGTCTGGCAGGGGGATGCTTTGTTTGGCCCGACACCGAGCGCAGCCGTTGTCGTGCGCATTTCCTTCCCAGCTCTTTCGCCCCCCTTGTTTCCGTTGTGCGTTGAGTTCCTCCCCGCCTGGCGCCACGAAGCATGTAAGGGATTGCCGAATTCGGGCGTGGGTACACCATCCGGACCCTGCCGCTGGGGAGCTCCCATGGGGCCACGAAACGTGTGAAGGGTGTACCGACTAGGGTGCGGGCACGCCATGTGGACCCTGCCGCTGGGGCCTTCTTTGGAGCTCCCTTATGGGGCCACGAAGCGCGTTACGGGTGTGCCGAATCGGGCGCGGGCACGCCAAATGAACCCTGCCGTTAGTGCCTTCGGTGGAGCTCCCTCTGGGGCCTCGAAACGAGGGACGGGTGTGCCGACTCGGGTGGGGATACGCCATGCGGACCCTGTCGTTGGCGCCTTCGGTGGAGACACGAAACGACTGACGGGTGTGCCGACTCGGATGCGGGTACGACATGCGGACCCTGCCGCTGGGGCCTTCGGTGGAGCTCCCTATGGGGCCACGAAACGTGTGAGGAGTCAAACGGCTCGGGTGCGAGAACGCCATGCGGATCCTGCCGCGGGGGCCTTCGATGATGCCGACTCGGGTGCGGGTATTGCGACCCTGCCGCTGGGGCCTTCGGTGGAGCCCCCTATGGGGCCACGAAACGACTGACGGGTGTGCAGACTCGGATGCGGGTACGCCATGCGGACCCTGCCTCTGGGGCCTTCGGTGGAGTTCCCTATGGGGCCACGAAATGTGTGAGGAGTGAAACGGCACGGGTGCGGGTACGCCGCGTGGACCCTGCCGCTGAGGCCTTCGGTGGTGCCGTCTCGGGTGCGGGTACGCCATGCGGACCCTCCCGCTGGGGCCTTCGGTGGAGCTCTCTATGGGGCCACGAAGCGTGTTACGGGTGTGCCGACTCGGATGCGGGTACGCTCTGTGTACCCTGCCGTTGGGGCCGTCGGTGGAGCTCCGCTCCCTGTAGGACCACGACACGTGTGAGGGGTGTGCCAAGTTCGGGTGCGGGAACGCCATGCGGGCCCTCGGCTGTCGGTGGCGCTCCCTAATTATGGGGCCACGAATCGTTGGAATGGTGTACTGCAGAACGCCATACGGACCCTGCCGCTGGGGCCTTCGCTATGGTGACACGAAACGTGTGAGAAGTATGCCGAATCGGGTGCGAGAACGGCATGCGGACCCTGCCGCTCAGGCCTTCGGTGGAGCTCCCTATGGAGCCACGAAACGTGTGAGGGGTGTGCTGACTCAGGTGCGGGTGTGCCATACGGACACTGCCGCGGGTGCCTTCGGCGAAACTCCCTATGGGGCCACGAAACGTGTGACGGGTGTGCCGAATCGGACGCGGGTACGCCGTGCGGACCCTGCCGTTTGCGCCTCCAGTGGAACTCCCTTCGGGCGTTGGCAGAACTGGGTTTAGTGGAACCTGGTTTAGTGATCTGTACCAGTCCCATTTCCACTAAGCGGAACTGCCGTCAACCGAAAAAACACCTGCTATGGCAAACCTGGTTTAGTGATTCTGGCCAATTCGAAGGCTCCAGGGCCATACCACTAACCCGGTCCCCTTACCCCTCTTCTGGCCATACCCGATCCCTGTGAGGCCACGAAACGTGTGAGGGTGTGCCGGAATGTGACGGGTGCGGAGGGCAGAGGCGGGGATGGGAGGAGGGAGGAGAAGGGAGCGGAGGAAGGAAGGAGGGAGACGCGGGGACTCTCTTCAAAACGAAGACCCAAACACCACAGGATGGTTGGGAGAAAACAGATTCGGATGCGAATCTGGCCGCAGCGACGCGGCTGCCCCAAAGTCGGCGGCGAGCCCACGGGGGAATTGAGAAGGATAATTAAGGCCTTCTCAGAAGGCTCGGAAGTCCCCAGGCCTTCTGAGAACGTTTCCAAGCCTGCCCAGAGGACACGAACAAAAATTCTCAGAGGTCGCGAGGGCTTTGAAAAGTCCCGCCGCCTTCTGAGAAGGCTTTCTCGGTGTCTCTTCCCCCCCCCCCTGCTCGCAGTCGAAAAGAACAGGGAAACCTCAATCCTCGACAGCGCGACGACGGCGTCTTCATCAGAGCGGGCGGGCGGGCTCCAAAAGCAGCAGGGCCGAAAGGCCTCACGGGCGGGTCGGGCGAACAGAAACGAGTGACGACGACGACGACGACGACGACGACGACGACGACGACGACGACGACCACGACGGTGACGACGGTGACGACGGAAAGACATAGGTGACGACGAGGAAACATGAGCGACGACGTTTGAGGACGACTTGGGCGAGTGACGACGACAACGACGAACGACGACGACGACGACGACGACGACGCCGACGACGACGACGACGACGACGACGACGCCGACGCCGACGACGACGACGACGACGACGACGACGACGACGACGACGACGACGACGACGACGACGACGACTACGACTGCGGCGACGACGACGACGACGACGACGGCGGCCGACAACGACAACGACAACGACGATAGGTGACGACGAGGAAAGATGAGCGACGACGATTGAGGGCGACTTGGACGAGTGACGACGACGACGACAACGAGAACGACGACTACGACGAAAACGACGAGCAACGACGACGACAACGACGACGACGACGACGATCTCAGTCGCGTGCGTCGCCCCCCTCTTCCTTCGCACACCGAAGAAATGGATCAACGCTTCCAAAGTCACGATGCCGCGTCAACAAAAACGATGAATCGTGCTCCCGAGGCTACGATCCGTTCAAAACTATGGAACTGCGCTCCCGAGCTGCCAAGGCGGTCGAGGAAGGCAACCATGACTGCCAAGATGACCTCATGACGGCCCAAGGGGGCCACGAGAGCACCCCCACGTAGGACCCGACGAAACCAAATATGTTAAGTTCCGTAAGGGTCTGGAAGGTGCTGGTGTCTTCACCCTTGTGGGCCTCCTTCAGCTCCAGGCTGTCCTAGAGGCCTCAAAGATGGCCGACGGTGCTCACATTGAGTCCCCCCACCCCGCTGATCGATGCCATCCATGGCCCCAAGATGGCCCCAGGGCGGTCCAAGAGAGCCGCCAGAGGGCCCCACGAGAGCCCGAAGGCCACCTAAATAACTCCAAGAGGGCCAAAACATGGCCCACATGAACAGCCAAGAGGTTCCCATATAGAAAGATCCGCGAATGCATGGCTGGTTAACTTTTGGGCCTGCTTAGATTGATTCCGATCGTCAGGTTGACGACTCCCCCCCCCTTATGTGTTCCACTGCGCGCTTCTACACTTCCCAGTTCAAGACAACTCACCTGGGCATCGGTTCTGGATCGGCATGGAACCACCACAATCGACAGTACGGGCATCGAATTGCCAGTGTGGCAGTTATCATCACAGGTGACATGGTAATGCTGATGATAAGTCATCGTGCATCCTCCACGTGGCCGCTCGTCGGTAAACAGGTGCACAGGCCTCCACGTGGCCGCTCGTCGGTAAACTCATCCTCCCCACCTCTACTGGTCTGTGTTCTTGTTATGTGTTCTCGGGTGTGTGTCCTACCCAACCCATCGCTAGGTGTCTTTGTTATTGTGCTCTTTCACTTGTTCTGGGTGGTGGGGGCCATGGATGAGGCTAACCCCAACCCCTTTAGGGGTGCCCCTGCTGGAGCTTCTGGAGGGGTATGGTCGATTGCCGCCGTGGCTGGGTTCTCTTGGATGTGTTCGGGCCGGCCATCCCCTGTGCCGTCTGGTAGGTGGGGGGGCGGGAGTGCACACCCTCCCCGGGACAATCACGCCGCGGAGGCGGTTGGGGCTTCGGCTCTTTCCTCCGTGGGGGCTTCGGCTCCGGCTGGGGCTTCGGTGCCAGTCGCGGGTCCTGGGGGGCTGACCGACGACTCGTCTGGCCAACGCGCGTCGGTGTCGGTGCTCACTTTGACAGGCGTCTCGGCGACTGTGTCTGAAGATGGCCCTACGTTTCCTTCAGGCACAACTCGGTGCCAGCGACGTGTTGCGAGGATCCGGGCTCACAAGCGGATCAAGAATAAGAAGGCTTCCCGTGCTATGCAGTGCCGTGCCATGCATAAACTTGCCATGCTACGGCGGGAGGGACGTCTCCGAAAGGCGCACACAGCATGGTTTTTCCGAGGTGGAACCTGGAACACGCGGAAGCTGGGGACAGAACGTGGCAACGAGAGCCCTGCCATCAAGATTGGTGCTGTCCTCTCAGTGCTCAATGGTAGGAAATGGGATTTCGCTTTGTTTTCTGATGTGAAATTCACACGTAATGGGGTGAGGGAGTATGAGGAAGGGGGGAGGAGGTGGACTTTCATCATTAGGGGGAAGGTCTGTGTTGTGCTTGGGAGTAAGTTGTCTGAAGCATGGAGGACTTCTGGATCGAAGGTAGTTGTTCGGGGCAGGGACGGGCGGACCGGTATCCGTGTCATGGCTGTGGTGATTCCCCGGGAGGGACGACGCAGAGGCATCTCTCTGCTGGCGTGCTACGCCCCAGTCTCAGGGGTGAATCCAGCTGCCGTCGCTGCCAGGGACCGTTTCCATGAAGAGCTGCGCTTCGTCGAGGCCCGTGTCCGGGGCGCGAATCAGTTGGTGATCGTCGGTGGGGACTTCAATGCTGAAGTCGGCCGGCCCCAAAATGACGAGGAGCGTAGTGTGTTGGGTCTTCATGCTTCACCGCGCCGCACGGACAGTGGGCGTGATCTGGTGGCTATGTGCCAATCAGTCCCTTTATGTATCCTCAGTAGTATGTATGAGCAGCCTCAGCCTGCCACGTGGTGGCACCTGCGGTACCGCTCCGCCCACCAGCTCGACCACGTGCTCGTCCGGCCACGGGACCGGAAGTTTTTCACGTCGTGCCGCACCCTCCATTTTGGTCCACGGGGCCAACAGGACGAGCTTGGGCGACGGAGTAGGCGAAAAGGGGGTAGGAGTCTGGGGGGAGGAGATGAGAGGGAGGACGGGGTGGTACCGTGGGCCCCATACACGGACCATGAGCCGGTTGAAGTGTGTGGTCGGCTTGACGTGGAGTGGGCTCGTGTGGCCACTGTTGACGAGGCCCGCGAACCTGTTCCCAATTACGGTGCCATGGCGGGGTCTTCTGGTCTTGCCAAGCGGGCCAGGAGCGATTTCGAAAAATTGATCACCGAGCGCCTCCTAGGCTGTGCATCTCCGCCCGTGTGGCGGGACGTCTGTCGGATTGTGAGGGAAGTCGCGTTGGAAGTGTTGGGTGTGCGGGTCAAAAGGCACCAGATCCCGTGGCTTCAGGGCCATGAGGACACAAAGCGCCGACTCGACGAGGCTGTGTCCAAGGCCGAGACAGCTTGGAAAATGGCGTCAGAGGATACCAAAGCCGCCGCTTTAGAGGCGCGGCGGTTGGCGCGGCGGGATCGTCGCCGGTCCTTGCGTCAGTTGGAGAACGCGTACTGGCGAGACATTGGCACTCAGGCGTCCGCTGCGGCCCGTAGCGGGGACCAGGGCGAGCTGTTTAGGCTCTTTCGAGACCTCCGGCTTCGGCGCGGGGACAGATGCGACTCCGGTCGCTGGAGCGCCGGGGACGTCGCCGGGGAGCGGGAGAAGTGGAAGAAGCACTTTGCTGCCATCTCCCGGGACGTGGGGGTCGTTGCTGAGCATGTGTGGCAGCACGTGCCACAGACGGCGGTGGTCGCGGAGTGGTTTGCCGCTCCTCCCACCGACCCTGAGTTGGCGGCCTGTGTCAAGAAAATGCAAACAGGGCGACAACCCGGAGAAGACGGGTTCGTAGCTGAGGCCTTAAAGTATGGCGGGGATACCCTTCGCACACGAGTGTTTGAAATCGTGCGAGAGATGTGGGGCCGTGCGGCCCGGGCAGAGGACGACGGCGAGGCTGAAGATTGGCCCGATGAATGGAAGGTGGGTTTGGTGGTGCCGCTCTGGAAGCAGAAAGGCAACAGGTCTGACAAAAACACGTGGCGCGGCATCACGCTGTTGTCGGTGGGCTCTAAGTTAGTGGCTCGGGTCGTGGCCTCTCGGCTCGCTCAGTGGTCTGAGGGCTTTATGGCCGAGGAACAGTCTGGGTTCCGACGAGGCCGGGGCACGGATGACGCCCTGCAGGTCGCGCGGCGCATTATTGAAGAGGCTCGTGCTCTTACCAATGGTAACGCGGTGGTCATCTCGTTCTACGACATTGAAAAGGCGTACCCGCGAGTGTGCCGCCCTGCGCTGTGGCGTCTATTAGAACGACGAGGCTGCCCCTTGGAGTTCATCCGCGTGTGCAAGGCGCTGCACGAGCACACGGGCTACAAAGTACGTGTGCTACAGGGCTTGTCGTCTCAATGGTACCCTCTCCGCGGCCTCCGGGAGGGGTGCCCGTCCAGCCCTCCACTTTTTAACATGTTTCATGATGCAGTGCTCCGAGACTTCCGCCTGCGGCGGAAACGTCGGGCTGATGCGGCTGGACACTCCCCCGGTCTCGCTTGGGACTACCAGATCGATGGCAAACTGAATAAGCGTGCCCGGACACGTACTCACATCTCTGGAGAAAAGGGGTTCGCTAGTACGGTCCGTTCCACCGTAATTGGCGATTTGGGATTCGCGGATGACACGGCCGTGGTTGGCATGGCTGATGAAATGCGGGTGGCCGACCCTTTGTTCGAGGCCACGATGGCTGACTGGGACGAGAAACTCAATCGGGGCAAAACGGAGCGCCTTCGTGTCTGTGGAGTGCCCCCTGCGCCGTACGACGTTCTTACGGAGTTCGAGGTGGTGCAGGTCAAACACATCGGGGGGATTCACTGCCGTAGTGGGGCTCTTACCGCGGACACGACCAAACGTGTGGCGGCGGGCAACGCGCTCGTTAAATCCTTGGCCAAGGGCTGGGCTGTGGGGACGGCGCACGGCCGTGGACGTACGAGCGGAGTTGACATCTGCACCAGACTCCACATTGTGCACGCGTGCGTGATTGGGCTCCTGACGTCCGCCTCGCGGTCTCGGGGATGGACGCAGCACGATCTGCGCAGAATTCAGCGCGTGGCAAATTATGGGGTCCGCCGAGCGTTCGGTATGGATGTGCTGATTATGCGTGATCTGGAGGTGTCGGACTCTATGATGTATCGAGCAGCCCAATGGCGTTCGATGGAGGATTTAACGGCGCGTTTGGCGCTGCAGTGGCTGGGTCACGTGGCTCGAATGCCGGTGTGGCGCGTTCCGAAGCAAGTGTTGTTCGGGTGGCTGTCAGCAAGGGGGGGCACCCCTACGGTGGGCCGCATCTGGCAGTATCAGTGGCTCAGGAAGTGTGTCAGGAAGCTCTCAGTGGCCGAGATTGATTGGTTCAGACGCGCACAGCACCGCCGTGGCTGGAGACGTGCAATCGATGCGAGCTTCCCGGGTGAGCCGCTTACGACCGAGCAGCGGGCAGCGATCAATGCGTGGCGTCCCGGGGCTCCTTTGCCGTCGTCGGGGGCGGGTTCGTCGTTGTCGTCGTCGGTCGTCCCTCCTCCTCCTCCTCCTCCTCCTCCTCCTCCTCCTCCTCCTCCTCCTCCTCCTCCTCCCCCCTCCCCCCCCGACGACGACGAGGAGGGGGGCCAGGAGACTGCGTATTCTTGCCCCGTGTGTTCCAAGACTTTCGGTACGGGTAACCAGCTTCAGTACCACTACGATGCGGCGCACTCAGTTCGGGACCCTATGCTCGTCACCAGTCTGAGTCACCAGTGCCCTGACTGCAAACAGTATATGGGTAGGGATGTCAAATACCACAAGGCCACGTGTCCCGCGAGGCTCGAATTGCGAGATGCCCTGCAGGTTGAGTTCGGTAAATGGGAGCCTGTTCTCCACGGGCCACACGCCGCACCACCTCTAGGATGGTGGGTTGCCACGGACGGGTCGGGGCTAGATGGGGAGGCGGGTTGGGGCGCTGTTATTTTTCGTTATGAAGGGCCGGGCAGCCCGGGGGTGGTGCCCGACTATGTTTTGCACGCTCCGGTGGTGTGTCGTGCCTGGGATCACAGGTGGATGGGCGCCAGGACCCAGACGAATAATACAGCTGAGCTTTCGGCCATAGGGGAAACCATGCATTGGCTTCTGAATGAGGCGCCTGACGGCGGAGATGTGCCCGTGCACATCCGCTATGATTCGGAGTACGCCGCCAACACTGCCCGTGGGCTCTGGGAGGTGAAATCAAATGAGGAATTGGCAGAGACTGTACGAGGGCTTACGGAGCAGGTCATGGCTCGGCGCCAGGTGACGTGGGAACACGTTTATGGGCACACCGGCGTGCATGACAACGAACTAGCGGATCGCGCGGCGGATTTGGGCCGCCAGGGCATGGTTTCGGAGCAGTCTTTGCGGTGGCTCGCGCCCCCTCCCCAGGTCGCCGCCCTCTGTTGGCAAGATGTAGACTTCTGCAAAAAATGCGGCATTCAGGTCCTGTCCAAGGACATTAAGTGGCATTTCCGTCGGTGTACGGCCGTCGGTTTCGCCATCACACCGGGGATGGCCAAGTGTCGTAAATGTCATGTGGAGGTCAAAGAGGGGTGCAGACACGCGCACGAGAATAAGTGTCGTGGGAGTGAGCTCCTTAATAGAACGTGTGCCAAATGTGGTAAGGTGTTTGAGCCCACTGATCCACCTGGTATGCTTTCTCGCCCTTGTGGCGTACATGAGAAATGGTGTCGCGGCGTGCGCGTGCCGGCCCCCCCGGATCCTTTGGCGCCCGCGGCAGTGGCCCCTGTGGCTGCCCCAGTCGCGCCAAAAGCGAAACCGAAAGCCAAGGGCGGAGCCAAGGTGATGGCCGCCGGGCGCGGGAGGGGCGCGGCAGCCAAAGCCCGGGGTCGCGCTCCAGGTCGTGGGCATCCTGGCCCGGGAGCTAACTTGAGGCTCGCGCTGCGGCGCCCCGCGGGCCACGGTTAAGGCCATCCCTCGAGGCCGCGTTTTTGCCGGGCGTTACATCGAAAGCTGGCGGTGGCCCCCTGGGGGCCTTCCCTCGACGCCGCGTCTCTTTGCCGGGTGTTGGATCGAAAGCTGGCGGTGTTCCTCCTCCTTCCCTCGGGTGGTCAACGGTTTCCCGCAGCAGTCTGTGTTTCGTGTGGCTGCACCCATTGTGCCAGGCGGCGATCCTACGTGACGTCGCGGGGGCGGCAAGACGGTTCTACTGTTCCGTCATGTGCCAGACCTGCGCCTACTGACGCAGGTCACGCCGCCCCCACGCCCTCGCAGCCGGGGCAGTTGCATGGTGTGAGTTTGTGATATGCGGAAGCCGTGGTGGTGTGTGTGTGTTATTCTCCTGTGTCCTCCCTCGTGTACCCCTCGGTGGTGGTGGTCGGTACTCCTGCTTTGCCCGCTCTGTCTCCCGCCCGCTCCCCTCCCCCTCCCCTCCCCCTCTCCTCCCCCCCTCCCCCTCCCCTCCCCCTCTCCTCCTTGCTCCCCCCCCGGCCCTGCCCCTCCCATTGCCGACCGCCATACACATTGTGTGCGCACGTGTCTGTCCATGATGCGAAATCGTTGTCCCATTGCCTCATTGCTCTGCTCGTCGCCGCAGCCTCAAAGACAACAGGCGCGCTTGCCCTCCCCCGGCCTGCCATCGCGATGGCTGCCGCTCGCAGGGCCCAGGTCGACCAGGCGCTCGCGTCTCACGAGGAGCGCTTGGACCGCCTTGAGCGGGCGTCGGCGCGTCACGAGTCCAGCCTCAAGGTTGTCCTCCGCTCGACTGTGCTGGTCTGTGAAGGTTTCACGGTGGCCGACCAGTTCTATATGAACAAGCATGGTCAGCAGCTTTGGAGGGAGCTTCGCGAGGGCTGGCCTGAGGCGGTGTGCTCTGAGGCCGCGCGTCACCTCGGGGTTGCGTGGCCGTTGGATGAGCCCATGAGCGGCGTTGTGGAGAGCGAGAGCGCCAGCGCCCTGCGCAGCCTCTGGCGCGTCCTTGCCACGCCCGGCCTAGTGACGGGGGTCTGGGATCAGAGCAAGTGGAGCGAGGACGGGGCCAACT
>CAUYUJ010019004.1:694950-712450 GCA_963575745.1 Prorocentrum cordatum | reverse complement strand
TAAGGCAGAGGCTATCACACACCTGCAACAGGCATCACTCAGAAGATTAGCGGAGAGGAGAGGCATGATAGGCAAAAGGTTCACGGGTCTAGTGATGGAGCCATGCACAGAGCCCCACCAGGACAGGCTGCACCACCGCCGCGAACCAAGCCCACTTCTCACGATCACCGTACACGGGGAGGTCCAGAATATGTGGGGTCTCAGTGTTTGGGTCAGAACCTCCAAAGGTACCCGTCAATAGAGAACTAGCCCACGATCCAAGTCCTGGCCACGTAAGGGAGGCAAGTACGCGGAGCGCCAGGAAGGGAACGATGGCAACCACACGTTGAATAGAGAAAGTGAGAATTTCCTCTGCCGAAATACGAGCGAAGTCAACGAAGAGGCACGCCTGGTAAGCCGTCCAACCAAAGATAACGAGGGGCACCAGCACAAAGAAGAGGCGTATCATTGGCCAGACCACATCGTTCCACGTCGCCAGCAGAGAAGTGTCAAAAACAGAAGCTTTCATGGGAGATGGGGCGGGCGCTCATTGAAGGAGGGTATACTGCTGGTCAGTCTGAGCCCACGCACCGCTCTTCAGCAGGCGGGCAAAGAGCATCTGACCCACCTTGTTGAAACTGCTGATGTTGGCAAGCTCGGCTTGCGGCAGGCCAAAGGCCTGAAGCTTGGTACCCCATTGTCCCACAGACTTACACCTCGAAACCTGGGTCCACCACTCCGCGAAAGGAAGGGATGCGCCCTCGTTCATCGTGATCTCCTGGGCCAGCTGGGCCATGTTGGCGCGCGTGGCGCTGATCCCAAGCCGTTCCAGTGCGGAGCTGTGGGTGGCCGCTTTGATCATGGGGCTGAACAGCGGGGTGTCATCAGCAGGTCCCTCCTCAGCGGCCGTAGGTGCACGTGGTGGTACAGCTGAGGGTCCAGGGCCAGGCGGAGACTCCGTCTGTCGCAAGAGCCTTGGTGGGGTAAGGAGGGTCTCCCGATTCTGCTGCGGCATTCCCAACGTGCGTTCCATCATCTCACGGGTCGCACGTGAGTCCTCGGCTGTCGAAGAAAGAGTAGAGGTGAGGGAGGAAATCTGCTGACCATGTTGATCAACTGTCGCCTGGATACTGGTAATGCTGGCCCGCATCTGCTGGATCACTGGGTTGGACTCCAGGGAGTTTGCGCCAGACGCTGCTTGCGAGCCTGATCCTGACACTGGAGTACCTGTCCCAACGAGGCTGTGCAGGCGCTCCACCGTCTGCTGGAGCCTGGTATCCCCTGGAGCGTTGGTCTGCAGGACCTCAGTCAGCGCCTTGACCAGATCCCTTGCGGGCTCAGCTGCACCCGGTACTGCCGCCGTGCCCGAGGCTGGGGGCGTCGAGCCACTACCCTGGGGGTGGGGCTGCTGAGCCTGCGGGAGCGCGTGGCCCACCCGCGTGAGCTCACCCAGGGCAGCGATGTTGTCCATGACTGAGGTCATCTGGCCAAGCATGCCCGTGAAGCCTTGGCCGCCACCACCACCACCACGATCGTATCCCCAGTTCCGCTGCTGGGGACCGCTGTAACGTGGGGCGTGTGGGCCACCATACGGACCACCCGCGCCCCCAGACTTGCCGCCCTTGCCGATACCCTTGTTGCGCCACGAACTGAACATCGGCACAGGTGAGGGCTGGGTCAAGCTCGAAGGTGCACTCAAGGGTGGACACGAATCTTGGCTCGGGAGGCTTTGAGAGAAAAGGGCTACAAGCAACTCGGGTGAGGTTCGCAGACTTCTGGAAGTGTAGAGTACGAGTTGGATCGCTGTCTGGCTTATTTCCATAAACTTAGAAGGTGGTGCTATAGAATGCCAAATCCTTCGAATATGCTTCTCATGATAACCCAACCGAAGATACATCAACACATCAGTAGATACCAGAACCAACCAATTGAACGCACGCGCTTTTAAGTTTCTCCAGCGTTGCAAACGTCCACGCAGTTCGGCTCGGTGCTGTTGAAGTTGACTAGGAGTGAACGAGCCTAGAAACGGGAGGATAGACTGCTTAGCGAGGGACGTGATGTTACCTGTGAACGCATGCGCCTCATTCTTGTGTATGATGTACGTGTGGGCGGTAGTGAGGGTGAGGAAAAAGGTGGCCTCGAGGTAGGGAACTGTGACTGTGCGTGTTTTAGGGCATACGGAGTCGGTGAAATCGAACATTACCGTGCAGCCATAGACATGATGGACCATACGTTTAAGACACCGACTGCAGCACACCTTGGACGCTAGTATAATGTCATCCACATACCTGCCTGTAGCCACATACCGACGACGCCTGGGAAACTTCTTGTCAGCCTGGAACTCTAGATCACTCAGTACCGCCTGCAGAATGGCCCCGCTGAGGGGGCCTCCGATCGGGATGCCCATAACTTGTTGAACGACGAGGCCACAGATAACAAACAATATCATCCCTAGAAAGCCCTCAAGAGCACGACGGATACTTTTCAGAAACCACACAGTACGGTCCCACAGGCGCCGACCCGCTCCACCACCGAAGAAGACATGATATCGCTGAGTACGCATGACCGTAACACAGCGTTGTTTTTTCTCCGACTCCAGCTGGTCGAACAGGCGGTCAAGGCAGCCGTAAATGCGGTCGAGAGCGATGGCTTCGTAAGCCTGGCCTGCATCCCCGACCACAAGACCTGGGCTGAGCATGCGGCGGCCACACCCTCGGCAGCAGCACGGTTCGCCCATCGGGTGGGAAGTCAGCTGAGTGAACTGCGCCACAAAGCTGGGCACTGCCGTGTCTAAAGAAGTAAAAGCCCAACCTGGATACACTTGGTTCGCCAGGAAGGTGAGAGCACGGCTGAGGGAACGATACAGCATACGGGATGGGAGGCGGACAAAGCTGCATATGTTACGAAAACAACTGTGTTGGGGTTTAGTACATTTATGACGCCCTCCATCGGGTACCGAGGCCCCTCCATCCCAGCACTTCAACTTAATCGTATTGTAAACGTCGGGAAGATGTCCTTGGTTAAGTGCCCCTTCCCCACGTGCACGCATAGACTTGGGGATGGTGTAGTCATGGAGCAATCGATGCCAAGATAGCCTAGCATCAACCTGCGTATTAACCACACGCCAACGATCATGGGCATGACGAAGCATACAAAGCCACCGAGCTAGCTGATATATACTGCTGACCCGTCAAACCGTGTTTGGGTCCTCGTCTTCAACCGTAAAGCATGTCCCGCATGGGCCTCCAGAGGCTCGGTCCTCAAACTGTTTGCGAGCCTCCGTCACGTCATGATAGCGTCGTTCGTCATGGCTGGTTTGCGGAGTGGGGCGTTGGCGAGGGGGGCGATACGGCGGGTAGACGTTCCGATCCAGGCCCTGGGAACCAAGCCATCGTTTACATGATAACATAGTAGTGTCACGATATGGGGTAGACTGTGCGAGTAGCGGTATGCGACCGTTCAGAGGGACTCGCTGCATATCATCACCGCGAGCGGCAGCGGCAAAATCCGACATGCTGAGGCGACAGAGTTCCGTGAACTCGGTCTGGCGAAAGGCTCGCGTGATGTCGGTAAAACGCTTGCGTATCGCGAGCACAGGGCGAGACATCAAACGTATGGAGCGGACCGCCCAGTTGGCCCAAGCTGGCCTAGTCGGGCGTGCCTGCTGGATGACCTGAGCCAACCAATGCCGAACACGTTGGGCTTCCCAAGCGTCATCAACTTTGATAATCTTTTCACCTGGCTTGGGAAGACCAACTGAGTGCAAGCGCGCAGCAAGTGCAGATCTCACTCGGATTCGGTCCATCCAGTGAGGAAACAGGGTACTGAATTCCCACAGGGTATAGAGGTAGTCCGTCCCGAACTTACGCCGTCGACACACAAGATCCCGATCGACATCGCTGGTAGATAAAGCAAGCCATCTAAGGAGTAGGAGCAAACAAGCTTGGTCATATATGTTAAGCGGTCCGTGCAGATGGCGGCCGTTGGCATGCCGAGCGAGAAGGATATCATATAGATCATGAAACCTATGCTGGAGAAGGTGTCGCCACCGGTGTCGTGCAGCGAGGCGTGCCGAAAAACCTAGACGTCGAGTACACTGGGCATCGATACGTCGATCAGACCATGCTTGTTGGAGTACTGTGTGCTCATGTGCGACAGGCGTATGTATACGGCGTTGGGCACGACGGCGGCGTGCTCGAGGGTGGGATCGATAGCGAGCCCGAAGACGCCCAAGGTGAGGGTTAGGTAGATTGTTCGCCTCGGGACGGCTGTACGCTATATGTGCACTCTCAAGGGCGTGCGCACGAGATGTGTGTGTAAGCGCCACAAAGATCATGAGGCGCCATTGCTGACAACCAGGGGCCAATTTGAGGTACCTGCTGAGCTCCTTTGTGGGGATCCCTTGCGACGCACATTTGAGCCCACGAAGATGCTCACGGAATCGACCGACTCCTCCAGAGATGGCCGACGAGCCACGGAGCAGCGCCCCTTGACCTATGTAGAGCCCTTGGGAGCCCAGTTGGTATATGAAGCAGAGGTCGTGGGGCCCCTGGCCCACCTTCTGGATCGGGTCCTGGGTGCACCGAGCCTGGAGGAGGACAAAACCAAATAGCTCCACAGCCTGACAAAGATCCGCCTCTCCTGGGCGTGCAAACGCAGACTGCAGCACAGGTGGAAGACAATGGCAGATGTGTCTGGCTCGGCCCCGTGCTTTTCGGCCTCCAGTAAAGAGGCTGCGGATTCGACAAATAGTCAAGCACGTCGTGAGAGCCGACGCGAGTACACCAACATAGGATGACACTCCTGAGACCGTCGCACACTCCAAAGCTTCCCGTTACAGGGTGTGGACGGCTTCAATGAACACCTCCGACGGAAGAGGGCAAAGGACCTGCCACAGAGCTGCCGAGTATGAGGAAGCCACGGAGGACGAGTAAGGCTTATGCGAGCGAAGGTTAGTATGGACAGCCAGCTCTGAAGACCATCCTGCAACGGCCTGGATGTCCCGTGTCATCGCAGTCAATAGCTTCGTCCCAGCAAAGGTAGTAAATCGCACCTGTTGAGCCATATATTGGGATATCCGTCGATCTGATCTTGACTGCAGCGTACCTGATGCTTGCGTCAAAACACCTTGCGTTCTATCACCTCCAGTGGGGTACATGGCCGCTCCAGGGCCGTTGACCTATAGAGTACACAATGAACCGCAGATGTTATGAAATTGGACACGTAGAGTATGAAATGAACCACGCTGGTGGTGAAATACAGCACGTAGGTTATGAAATTGAACACGTAGGGCGTGAAATAAACCGCGGAGATGGCGAAATACAACGCGTAGATGGTGAAATTGAGCACGTAGAGCAAGAAATGAACCACACAGGTGTGGAAATGCAACACGTAGATTCTGAAATGAGACTCGTAGGTTATGTAATGAAACACGTAGGTCGTGAAATCAGCCAAGAAATGCACCACGCAGGTGTGGAAATGCGACACGTAGATTATGAAATGAGACACGTAGGCTATGAAATGAAACACGTAGGTCGTGAAATCAGCCGAGATGGTGTAAGCTGAGCTGAGACACGCGGGGTTATGGATGTCTGGGTGTGGTACACGAAGTCCGAACATGCACGGTCCACTCCCCCAGAAACACACATGTGATTTGTTTCGTTCAATATCACGTATTGCTCAAGTTACCTGGCGTCGACCCTCCTCCAGCTGTGGCCTTCAGTAGAGATCAAACCCTTTTCCTCGAGCGATCGTGTGAACCGTGCCTGCGGTGACGGAGGGCCGAGAATCTCTGCGGCCCTCGGGCCTTGAGCGGCGCCCTAAACCCTCCGTCAGCGGAGGCTCGAGATGAAAAGCTATGGTGTGTGCGAGGCGGACTGAGAGGGCATCTAAAGAAAGCGTGCATACAGACAATCTGGAATCTTTCTACGCATATAAATTAAGGAGCATGCATGCAGACAATCTGAAATCTAGCTACGCACATACTGCATGTGTGGCTGGCCCCAAGACATCCCCTAGCTCGCAGGAGCCGAAAATGATGTCTCCAATGACTGTCAAAGTTGAAACGCACACGCACACACACACACACGCACGCGCACACGCACACGCACACGCACGCGCGCACGCACACGCGCGCGCGCGCACGCACGCGCACGCGCACGCGCACGCGCACGCGCACGCGCACGCGCACACGCACACGCACACGCACACGCACACGCACACACACACACACACACGCGCGCACGCACGCACGCACGGGCGCACGCACGCGCGCACGCGCGCACGCACGCACGCGCGCGCTGCGCACGCACACGCAGCCCGCACGCGCGCAGCACGCACGCACGCACGCACGCACGCGCACGCACGCGCACGCGCACGCGCACGCCCACGCCCACGCCCACGCCCACGCCCACGCCCACGCCCACGCCCACGCCCACGCCCACGCCCACGCCCACGCCCACGCCCACGCCCACGCCCACGCCCACGCACACGCACACGCACACGCACACGCCCACGCACACGCACACGCACACGCACACGCACACGCACACGCACACGCACACGCACACGCACACGCACACGCACACGCAAACGCACACGCACACGCACGCGCACACGCACACGCACACGCACACGCACACGCACACGCACACGCACACGCACACGCACACGCACACACACACACACACCCACACCCACCACACCCACCACACCCACCACACACACCACACACACTTCACACGCACTTCACACCGCACACACCACACACACCACACACACCACACACACCACACACACCACACGCACCACACACACCACACACCACACACACCACACACACAACACACACAGCACACACAACACACACAACACACACAACACACACAACACACACAACACACACAACACACACAACACACACAACACACACAACACACACAACACACAACACACACAACACACAACACACACAACACACACAGCACACACAGCACACACAACACACACAACGCACACAACGCACACAACACACACAACACAAACAACACACACAACACACACAACACACACAACACACACAACACACACACAGCACACACATCACACAACACACGCAACACACACAACACACACAACACACAACACACACAACACGCACAACACACACAACACACACAACACACCACAACACAAACACAAAACGCACACAACACACACAACACACAACACACACAACACACACAACACACAACACACACAACACACAACACACACAACACGCACAACACACACAACACACACAACACACAACACACACAACACACACAACACACACAACACACACAACACACACAGCACACACACCACACACAACACACACACAACACACACAACACACGCAACACGCACAACACGCACAACACACACAACGCACACAACACACACATCACACAGAACACACACAACACACACAACACACACAACACACACAACGCACAACACACACAACACACACAACACACACAACACACAACACACACAACACACACAACTCACACATTACACACAACACACACAACACACACAACACACACAACACACACAACACACTCAACACACACAGCACACACAACACACACAACACACACAACACACACAACACACACAACACACAACACACACAACACACACACACGACACACGCACACACGACACACACACGACACACACGCGACACACACACGACACACACGCACACGACACACACACACACGACACACACACGACACACACACGACACACACACACGACGCACGCACGACACACACACGACACACACGCACGACACACGCACGACGCACGCGCGACGCACGCACGACACACGCACGACACACACACGACGCGCACACGACACGCACGCGACACGCACACGACACACACACACGACACACACGCGACACACACACACACACGACACACACACGACACACACGCACGCGACACACGCACGACGCACACGCACGACACGCACGCGACACACGCACGACACACACGACACACACGACACGCACACACGACACTCACGACACACACACACGACACACACACACGACACACACGCGACACACACACGACACACACACGACGCACGCGCGACACACGCACGACACACACGCGACGCACACACGACACGCACACGACACACACGCGACACGCACGCGACGCACGCACGACACACACACACGACACACACACGACACACACGCACACGACACACACACGACACACACACGACACACACGCGACACACACACACGACACACACACACGACACACACACGACACACACACGACACACACACGACACACACGACGCGCGCGCGACACACACACACGACACTCGCACGACGCACACACGACGCACGCACGACGCACACACGCGACACACACGCGACGCACACGCGACGCACGCGCGACGCACACACGACACACACGCACGACGCACGCACGACACACGCACACGCGACACACGCACACGACACACACACGACACACACACGACACACACACGACACACACACGCGACACACACGCGACACGCACGCGACGCACACACATGACACGCACACACGACACACACGCGACACACACACACACGACACACACGCACGACACACGCGCGACACACACACGACACACGCACGAAACACACGCGACATACACACGCGACACACACGCGACACACACTTGACACACGCACGACACACGCGCGGCACACGCACACGCGACACACACACACGACACGCACACACGACACACACGCGACACACACGCGCGACACACACACACACGACACACACGCGACACACACACACACGACACACACACGACACACACACGACGCACACACGACACACGCACGACGCACACACGACACACACACGACACACACGACGCACACACGACACACACACGACACACACACGACACACACACGACACACACACACGACACACACACGACACACACACGACACACACACGACGCACGCACACACGACACACACACGACGCACGCACACGACACACACACACGACGCACACACGACACACACGCACACGCACGAGGGCACACACGACACACACACACACGAAACACACACACGACACACACACGCGCGCACACACGACACACGCGCGCGACACACACGCACGACGCGCACACGACACACGCACACACGACACACACACACGACACACACACACGACACACACACGACACACACACACGACACGCACGCTACACGCGCACACGACGCACGCACGACGCACGCACGACGCACGCACGACACACACGCGACACACACACGACGCACGCGCACGACGCACACACACGACACACGCACGACGCACGCGCGACGCACGCACGACACGCGCGCGACACGCGCGCGACGCGCGCACGACACACGCGCGAGACACACGCGACACACGCGCGACACACACGCGACACACGCGCGACACGCGCACGACACACACACACACGCACGACACACACACGACACACACGCACGACACACACACGACACACACACACGACACACACACGACGCACACGACACACACGACACACACGACACACACGACACACGCGACACACACGACACGCGCGACGCACACGACACGCACGACGCACACGACACACACGACACACGCGACACACACGACACGCACCACACACGCGACACACGCGACACACACGACGCGCACGACACACACGACACACACGACACACGCGACACACGCGACACACGCGACACACACGACACACACGACACACACGACACACACGACACACGTGACACACGCGACACACACGACACACACGACGCACGCGACGCACACGACACACACACGACACACGCGACACACGCGACACACGCGACACACGCGACACACACGACACACACGACACACGGACACACGCGACACACGCGACACACGCGACACACGCGACACACACGACACACAGGACACACACACACACGACACGCACGACACACACGACACACGCGACGCACGACACACGCGACGCACACGACACACACGACACACACGACACACACGACGCACACGACACTCACGACGCGCACGACGCACGCGACGCACACGACGCACGCGACACACGCGACACGCACGACACGCACGACGCACGCGACACACACGACACACACGACACACGCGACACACAGGACACACAGGACACACAGGACACACAGGACACACAGGACACACAGGACACACAGGACACACAGGACACACAGGACACACAGGACACGCAGGACACACAGGACACACAGGACGCACATGACGCACAGGACACACAGGACACACAGGACACACAGGGCACACAGGACACGCAGGACACACAGGACACACAGGACACACAGGACACACAGGACACACAGGACACACAGGACACACAGGACACACAGGACACACAGGACACACAGGACACACGGGACACACAGGACACACAGGACACACAGGACACACAGGAGACGCAGGGCACACAGGACACACAGGACACACAGGACACACAGGACACACAGGACACACAGGACACACAGGACACACAGGACACACATGACACACAGGGCACAGAGGACACACAGGGCACACAGGGCACACAGGACACACAGGACACACAGGACACACAGGACACCACAGGACACGAGGACAACACAGGACACACAAGAACACATGACACACAGGGACAACAGGACACGCATGGACACACAGGAACATAGACACACAGAGACACGCAGGACACACAGGACACACAGGAAAAAGGCACAGGACACACAGGACACACAGACACACAGGACACACCGGACACACAGGACACACAGGACACACAGGACACACATGACGCACATGACACACAGGACACACAGGACACACAGGGCGCACAGGACGCACAGGACACGCAGGACACACAGGACACACAGGACACACAGGACACACAGGACACACAGGACACACAGGACACACAGGACACACAGGACACACAGGTCACACAGGACACACAGGACACACAGGACACACAGGACACACAGGACACACAGGACACACAGGGCACACAGGACACACAGGACACGCAGGACGCACAGGACACACAGGACGCACATGACACACAGGTAACGCAGGACACACAGGGCACACAGGACGCACAGGACACACAGGACACGCAGGACACACAGGACACACAGGACACGCAGGACACACAGGACACACAAGACACACATGACACACAGGACACACAGGACACGCATGACACACAGGACACACAGGACACACAGGACACACAGGACACACAGGACACACAGGACACACAGGACACTCAGGACACACAGGACACACAGGACACACAGGACACACAGGACACACAGGACACACAGGACACACAGGACACACAGGACACACAGGACACACAGGACACACATGACACACAGGACACACAGGACACACAGGACACACAGGACACACAGGACACACAGGACACACAGGACACACAGGACACACAGGACACACAGGGCACACAGGACACACAGGACACGCAGGACGCACAGGACACACAGGACGCACATGACACACAGGTAACGCAGGACACACAGGGCACACAGGACGCACAGGACACACAGGACACGCAGGACACACAGGACACACAGGACACGCAGGACACACAGGACACACAAGACACACATGACACACAGGACACACAGGACACGCATGACACACAGGACACACAGGACACACAGGACACACAGGACACACAGGACACACAGGACACACAGGACACACAGGACACACAGGACACACAGGACACGCAGGACACACGGGGCACACGGGACACGCAGGACGCGCAGGGCACACAGGGCACACAGGACACACAGGACACACAGGACACACAGGACACACAGGACACACAGGACACACAGGACACACAGGACACACAGGACACACAGGACACACAGGACACACATGACACACAGGGCACAGAGGACACACAGGGCACACAGGGCACACAGGACACACAGGACACACAGGACACACAGGACACGCAGGACACGCAGGACACACAGGCCACACAGGACACACAGGACACAGGACACACAAAGGACACACAGGACACACAGGACACACATGACACACAGGACACACAGGACACACATGACACACAGGACCACAGGACACACAGGACACACAGGACACACAGGACACAGGACAACGGGCACCACAGGGACACACAGGACACACAGGGACACAACGGACACACAGGGCACACAGGACACACAGGACACACAGGACACACAGGACACACAGGACACACAGGACACACAGGACACACAGGACACACAGGACACGCAGGACACGCAGGACACACAGGACGCACAGGACGCACAGGACACACAGGACACACAGGACACACAGGGCACACAGGACACGCAGGACACACAGGACACACAGGACACACAGGACACACAGGACACACAGGACGCACAGGACACACATGACACACAGGACACACAGGACGCACAGGACACGCAGGACACGCAGGACACGCAGGACACAGGACACACAGGACACACATGACACACATGACACACAGGACACGCAGGACACACAGGACACACAGGACACACAGGACACACAGGGCACACAGGACACACAGGACACACATGACACACAGGACACACAGGACACACAGGACACACAGGACACACAGGACACACAGGACACACAGGACACACAGGACACAGGACACACAGGACACACAGGACACACAGGACACACAGGACACACAGGACACACAGGACACACAGGACACACAGGACGCACAGGACACACAGGGCACACAGGACACACAGGACACACAGGACACGCAGGACACACAGGACACACAGGACACGCAGAGACACACAGAGACACGCAGAGACACGCAGAGACACACAGAGACACACAGAGACACACAGGGACACACAGGGACACACAGATACACACAGAGACACACAGAGACACACAGAGACACACAGAGACACACAGAGACACACAGAGACACACAGAGACACACAGAGACACACAGAGACACACAGAGACACACAGAGACACACAGAGACACACAGAGACACACAGAGACACACAGAGACACACAGAGACACACAGAGACACACAGAGACACACAGAGACACACAGAGACACACAGAGACACACAGAGACACACAGCACAGAGACACACAGAGACACACAGAGACACACAGAGACACACAGAGACACACAGAGACACACAGAGACACACAGAGACACACAGAGACACACAGAGACACACAGAGGCACACAGAGGCACACAGGGGCACGCAGAGGCACACAGAGGCACACAGAGGCACACAGAGGCACGCAGAGGCACACAGAGGCACACAGAGGCGCACAGAGGCGCACAGAGACACACAGAGACACACAGAGACACACAGAGACACACAGAGACACACAGAGACACACAGAGACACACAGAGACGCACAGAGACGCACAGAGACACGCAGAGACACACAGAGACACACAGAGACACACAGAGACACACAGAGACACACAGAGACACACAGAGACACACAGAGACACACAGAGACACACAGAGACACACAGAGACACACAGAGACACACAGAGACACACAGAGACACACAGAGACACACAGAGACACACAGAGACACACAGAGACACACAGAGACACACAGAGACACACAGAGACACACAGAGACACACAGAGACACACAGAGACACACAGAGACACACAGAGACACACAGAGACACACAGAGACACACAGAGATACACAGAGACACACAGAGACACACAGAGACACACAGAGACACACAGAGACACACAGAGACACACAGAGACACACAGAGACACACAGAGACACACAGAGACACACAGAGACACACAGAGACACGCGCACGCGCCACGCAGAGGACACCACGCGACACACCGCGACACACAGAGGACGCACAGAGAACCGCGACGCACAGCGACACACAGAGACACACTACGAGGTACACACCGAGACACACAGGAACACACACAGACACGCAGAGACACACAGCGACACCAGCGACATCAGAGACACACCCCTGGACCAGAGACACACAGGAGACACACAGAGACACACAGAGACACGCAGAGACACACAGGGACGCACAGAGACACACAGGGACACACAGGGACACGCAGGGACACACAGAGGCACACAGAGACACACAGAGACACACAGAGACACACAGAGACACACAGAGACTCACAGAGACACACATAGACACACAGAGACACACAGAGACGCACAGAGACACACAGAGACACACAGAGACGCACAGAGACACACAGAGACACACAGAGACACACAGAGACACACATAGACACACAGAGACACACAGATACACACAGAGACACACAGAGACACACAGAGACACACAGAGACACACAGAGACGCACAGTGAGCCCACACAGTGACACACAGAAGACCACACGAGGCACCAGAGAAAACACCGAGACACACAAGAGAACCAGAGACACACGGATACACACGGAGACACAAGAAGACACACAGAGACACACAGAGCACACAGGAGACCAAGAGGACACACAGAGGGACGCACAGAGACACCACAGAGACACACAGAGACACACAGAGACACACAGAGACACACAGAGACACACACAGACACACAGAGACACACAGAGACACACAGAGACACACAGAGACACACAGAGAACCACAGAGACACACAGAGACACACAGAGACACACACAGACACACAGAGACACACAGAGACACACAGAGACACACAGAGAAACACAGAGACACACAGAGACACACAGAGACACACAGAGACACACAGAGACACACAGTGACACACAGAGACACACAGAGACACACAGAGACACACAGAGACACACAGAGACACACAGAGACACACAGAGACACACAGAGACACACAGAGACACACAGAGACACACCGAGACACACAGAGACACACAGAGACACACAGAGACACACAGAGACACACAGAGACACACAGAGACACGCAGAGACACGCAGAGACACGCAGAGGCACGCAGAGGACACGCAGAGACACGCAGAGACACGCAGAGACACGCAGAGACACGCAGAGACACACAGAGCGAGGTAGAGACAACGAGGACACAAGTGGCCGAGTAGACACACAGAGACACACAGAGACACACAGAGACACACAGAGACACACAGAGACACACAGAGACACACAGAGACACACAGAGACACACAGAGACACACAGAGACACACAGAGACACACAGAGACACACAGAGACACACAGAGACACACAGAGACACACAGAGACACACAGAGACACAAAGAGACACACAGAGACACACAGAGACACACAGAGACACACAGAGACACACAGAGACACACAGAGACACACAGAGACACACAGAGACACACAGTGACACACAGAGACACACAGAGACACACAGAGACACACAGAGACACACAGAGACACACAGAGACACACAGAGACACACAGAGACACACAGAGACACACAGAGACACACAGAGACACACAGAGACACACAGAGACACACGGAGACACACGGAGACACACGGAGACACACGGAGACACACGGAGACACACAGAGACGCACAGACACGCACAGAGACGCTCAGAGACGCACAGAGACTCACAGAGACACACAGAGACACACAGAGACACAACCAGAGACACCACACAGAGACACCACAGACACACACACAGACACACACACAGACACACACACACAGACACACACAGACAGACCACACACAGAACACACATAGACACACGAGGACCACACAGAGACACCACAGAGAACACACAGAGGCACACAGGAGACACACAGAGACAATCAGAGACAACAGAGACACACACAGGACACACAGAGACACCAGAGGACACACAGAGAACACAGGGAGAGACACAGAGACACACAGAGACCACAGAGACACACAGGAGACACACAGAGACACACAGAGACACACAGAGACACACAGGCACACAGAGACACACATAGACACACAGAGACACACAGAGACACACCGAGACACACGGAGACACACAGAGATAGACAGAGGCTCACCGAGACACACAGAGACAAACACAGAGACACACAGAGATACACAGAGCCACACAGAGACACACATAATCACACAGAGACGCACATAATCACACAGAGACACACAAAGACACACATAGACACACACAGACACACAGAGACACACATAAGCACACAAAGACACAAAGAGACACACCGAGACACACAGAGACACACAGAGGCACACAGAGGCAAACCGAAGCACACAGAGACACACCGAGACACACCGAGACACACAGAGACACACAGAGACACACCGAGAAACACAGAGACACACAGGAGAACACACAGAGACCTACAAGAGAACACAGAGACACCAGAGACACACAGAGGACACACAGAGAACACACAGACGAACACAGAGGCACACAGAGGAACACAGAGGCCACACAGAGAAACACGAGACACACAGAGACACACAGAGGACACACAGAAGACACACAGAGACACACAGAGGACAACAGAGACACAACAGAGACACACAGAGGACACACAGAGAACACACAGAGACACACAGAGACACACAGGAATACCGTAGAGCACAAACAGAGACACACAGAGAAACACAGAGACACACAGAGGACACACAGAGACACACACAGACACACAGAGACACACAGAGACACACAGAGACACACAGAGACACACAGAGAACCACAGAGACACACAGAGACACACAGAGACACACACAGACACACAGAGACACACAGAGACACACAGAGACACACAGAGAAACACAGAGACACACAGAGACACACAGAGACACACAGAGACACACAGAGACACACAGAGACACACAGAGACACACAGAGACACACAGAGACACACAGAGACACACAGAGACACACAAAGACACACAGAGACACACAGAGACACACAGAGACACACAGAGACACACAGAGACACACAGAGACACACAGAGACACACAGAGACACACAGAGACACACAGAGACACACAGAGACACACAGAGACACACAGAGACACACAGAGACACAAAGAGACACACAGAGACACACAGAGACACACAGAGACACACAGAGACACACAGAGACACACAGAGACACACAGAGACACACAGAGACACACAGAGACACACAGAGACACACAGAGACACACAGAGACACACAGAGACACACAGAGACAAACAGAGAAACACAGAGACACACAGAGACACACAGAGACACACAGAGACACACAGAGACACACAGAGACACACAGAGACACACAGAGACACACAGAGACACACAGAGACACACAGAGACACACAGAGACACACAGAGACACACAGAGACACACAGAG
>CAUYUJ010019004.1:684435-694850 GCA_963575745.1 Prorocentrum cordatum | reverse complement strand
GACAGACAGACAGACAGACAGACAGACAGACAGACAGACAGACAGACAGACAGACACACACACACACACGCACACACACACACACTGGAAGAAAGGGAAGCCATCGCCCAGTCAATCTAGTTTAGGCAAGCCGCCCAGGAAGGGCAAGGGCAGCGACGGTGCCATGGGTTGGCTTCCTGGGCTGGGTAGTTGTTCTATGCCTATGCCTGTCTGATTGGTGCACGCGTAATCAGACCCTGCCCCCGAAATGTCTGCGGAAGACGCGCGGCAAGCCCTGCAGCTGGCCAAGAAGTCGCACTCCCCAGGCATGGTGGTGTGGTGGTGTTCTATGAGCAGCTCCTGGCCGTCAAGGAGCTCAAGCCTTCACCGCAGCACAGGGCCGACGTGGCGTTCAAGGCGATCAAGACCTTGGAAGGCCCCGTCAAAACCATTATTGCGGAGATCGTGGCCCTCAAGGGTCAGTTGCGCGACAAGAAGGCGGCGCTCGCGGACACCGTGGATCAGCTTACGGTGCAGGAGAAACAGTGCCGCGACGCCATTGCGGAGCTGCACGGGGCGGTCAAGCCGTCGAGCAAAGCGGTGCTCAATTTGGCATGCATCATCTCGGGTGACCCGAGTAAATGGGGGCCCACATTCGGGGATGACCTGTTCGGCCTTGTTGAGTTCGTGGACGTCACGGACGAGGACAAGCAGCAGGCCAAGGCTCGCGAGATGGAGCTCAAAGAGAGGTTCCAGCAGACGGCGACGCAACTGTTCGGGGACCTCAAGGCCAAGGCCGAGCAGGCCAAGAAAGACCACGACGAGCTGCGCCAGCGTCTCAAAGCGAAGCGCAGGCGTGCTGAACCTGAGGATTGCGGAGAGGGAGGCCTGGTGATGGTTCGGGTGACCCAGCGGGTGTGCCGGCTGCTGGAGATCCTGCATGCGATGCGCCAGTGCCCGAGGAGCCTGTCATCGTCGCGGAGGACTTCCGCGAGATGGTGATTCTGATTCTCGAGGAAGGTAAAGGCCAATGAGGAGCTGCAGGCAAGGGCCCAGGCGCGGGCAAAGGATCGTGTCCCCAGCGCATTCGACGGCCTGCTGGCGACGCAGGCCCGAGGTGCAGCCACGTCGACTGCGACTGGGGCGAGAACGCGCGCGCGGCCCTGGCTGCTCCCCGAGATGGTGGAGACCCAATCCTTGTGGAACTCAGGGAGCGGGAATCGTTGGAGCGGGCAGCCGGGTATGACTTGCGCGATGAGTGCGGCGACTCCGAGGGCCGTGGGTCTTCATGACTCGTGGTGCAGCTGTCCTGCCGACTCCGAGGAGTCTCGTGACACTTCAGGCGCGTGCGTTGTGTTGCGGCCTGCTACACTTAGGTTGTGTAGTGGGGTGAGTGAAGGCCCGCGCCAGCTGGGGGCTGGCTCGGGCTGTCTGGGGGGGTCGGCCTTGGGGGGGGGGGGGGGCGATCCGAAGGCACTTGGGGGCCTCGCGGTGGTTGGCCGTGGTCTGGGCCCCCTGGCGTCTTCTTCCTGGCACCGTCGGCGGCGCCCCCGCCGCCGACTGCCCCCCCATCCTGCGCCGGCCCCTCCTGCGCCCGGCCCAGCCCCAGAGGCGGGGCCGTCGCTTGAGCGCGCTCGCTCGCGGTGGAAGGCCCCGGGAGGCCAGCCGGAGCAGGATTGTCTTGGGAGCGGGGAGGGCACTTGTAAACATTTTTCGATTGAAGCCTGCAATGCTACATCCTGGGAAGCCGCCGAGAGGTACCTCGACGGGGGGCGCATCAGTCAGGTTGCAGTTTTGCAGGAGGTGAACGCTGTGGAGTCTCGGGGGGCAGATTGCAAAGCGTCGCTCAGGACGAGGGCCTGGCATGCGAGCGCTGGTCCTTCATCGTCGCAGAGGCGGGAGGTCTCTCATATGGGATTGCTGCGCGCGCGTGCGCACGCGCGTCGGGATGGGCCACCCTCCAGCAGCGCCCCGCCAGCTACCGCATCCAGAGAGAGTGCAGTTGAGGTGGGTCAGCGCGTATGCCCCCGGTTGTTTTGCGATCGGGACTGCGCATTTACAAGATGGTGATTCCCTTGGGGGCGGTTGGAAGTGATGGTCCTGGTCGGGTTGGGGAACTTCTACATACTTGGGGACTTCCCTTCCGCGCCTGAACAGCTCGGCGACATGGGCTGGCCTTCTCGTCTTCGCGGTCGTGTTGTCCGCCCCGAGCCGCGTGCTTGCAAGTCGACTACTCGTCAGTGGATAACGCGCGATTATTTCGTGAAGTCTCCTGGCCTGGTGGGGGACGTACACTCTTGTTTCATTGGCAGGAAGGCGTCGGTCAAGACGCACTGGTCAGTCGTGGTCAGGTCCAGAGGCCGACGGCTAGATGAGAGAGTGGATATTCCGCGCGTGCCGCGCGCGTTCCCCGCCGAGCCCGTCGCGGGGCCGGGGGGGGGCCGGGGGGCCGTGGGGGGGTGTTGCGTGACGCGGAGAGGATCCAGAACAGGGGGGAGTTGGATCCGTGCTACTGTCGCTTTGATAGCGCGCTGTAGCTCGAGCTCGCCGAGCATCGCGACGCGCGGCGCGATCCGCGGCATTTCGGCCGCGCGTCCCGCCCTGAGGTTGTCTGCGTCTCGGCTGTTCGCGTCGCGGGGGGGCCATGTCCTGTAGGCAGTGGCGAGAGCGGAGGATGGAGGAGATGCGCAAGTGGTTGTCTGAGCTGATCTACATGCTGAATGGAGAAAGTCGGGTGGGGGGCGTTGAACGCGCGGGGCTGCTGCGAAGTATTGCTAGAGGCCCTAATCAATTCAGAGAAGATCCCGCATGGCTCTCTTGGGCCCCATCGCACAGCGATTTCTACGGCGCTACTGCAGACCAGCTGGGGGCTCGGCTGCAGGGTGCCGATCGACGCGCCAGCCAGGCTGAGGGAACCTACGCGACGTCGCGAGGGAAGCAGTGGCGCGCCTGGGGCAGCGAAGCTGCCATGAATGGAGCCGGCCAGGCACGTGAGTGCACTCGGAGCCCGACTGGATGGCCCCCATCGGAACTAGGAGCGGCTGCTGGCGAGCTGGCGCCCTCGGGCCCCCAGGGCCAAGTTGGTGCCCTCACTGTGTATTGGCGTAAGATCTGGGAGCCCCAGGGCGGAGCCGCCAAGCGCCCCGACCCCGCCCAGTTCTTCGCGGGGCAAATCCAGTTGAAGGCGCAGGCGCCGGGAGTGGACGTCTCGGACACTTGCGCGCCTGCCAGATCCGCCCAGGACATCCGCGGCGCTATTCGGAAGTTTCGGATAAGAACGGCTTCGGGGATCGATGGCTGCAGGCCCATGGACTTAGACATGGCCGCCGACGGGCTCCTCAATGTTCTTGGGGTTCCGTGGCGCAAGATGGAGTTGCTTGGCGCGCGCCCCTCCTTCCTCCTGGCCACGACCCTCGCGATGCTGAGTAAGCCTGATGGACGTTGTTTCAGACCAATCGCTCTGCTCAGCACCCCATCGCGGGTGTTCTCGAAGCTTTCGGGGCGCGAAGTTAAGCGCTGGGGGCGCGATGACCGCGGCCCGCGCCACTTCGGGATCGCCGGTCGCAGTCGTGAGCGGGCGGTGCGGGGGCCGATCATAGGGGCGGAGCAGCATCTTAGTGCAGGGTGCTGAGTGGGATCAGCGCTCATCGATTTGACAGAGGCCCACGAGAAACATGCCAATTCTTGTCGGCCCAGGCTGCGGTCAATCACGGCTTCAGTCTCACCTAGTTGTGCCTCCTCCTTCCCCTGCGCCGATGCAGGCGCATTGTGCAAGTGTTGGGGCGTGGTGGAGCAGCCTGTGGCGGCCTTGCAAGGGGCCCTTGCTTGCCGCGGTTTCGCCGCGCCCCTGCTTGCCCTGGTGCTGACGGAGCCCGTGGATGCAGTCGAGGTGTTATTCCCTGGCGCGTCGATGTATAACGTCGTTGGCGGTTTCGCAGCATTAGCAGCAGGACGCAGCAGTCATGTCGAGCGAGTTTGGCCTCGGGCCGAGCTGCTGCTGCGCGCGCTGCTCGAGCTGTTGCACCTGGTGGTGTCGCCGTCGGAAGGGCTTGTGCCCAGCGGCCAATCATCGACCAGGGTAATAATTGCACGCGCGCTGTCCAAGTGGAACTTTGAAGGGGCCCACTCGGGGCGCAAATTAGGAGTTGATCAGACTATGCAGAAGGGCTCGCGAGGGGGCCAAGACTCTGGGAAAGCGACTGCAGACGCTTCGGGCCCGCGTAAACCGCATCAGGGGGCTACGGAGCTCCCGCGAGGGCATGTTCAGGGTGGCGAAGTCTGGGGCGTGGCGCCAGCTACCTATGGGCGCCGTGTGCAGGGCGTGGCGACGACGAGGCTGATGCAGTTACGCAGTGATCTGGGGCATGCAATGTTTTGGGCCTCCAAGGGGAGATGCCGCGCGCTCGAATTCCTCCTGGCCGTGGGCCCCAGAGCTGATCCGACGCATGATGCGCACCTTCTTCCTGTCCTCGCGTGGGGGCCAGGCTGCGAGGCAGGAGTGGGTTGATCGCGGAGCGATGCAAGCCGGCTTTCGCGAATTCCATGCTCGCCGGGAACGCGGGTGGCAGGGCGCCCGCTGGCCACCAGGGGCGGCGGCGCTCGCCGCTGAGAGACTCGGCTGGCGCATCCTAGATTGGAATGTTTTCCGCGCGAGAGCCGGGGTGGAGGTTGACGCGCTAGAGCTAGGGCATCGCCCCCCCCCACGATGGCGCTGTTCCAGAGCGTCCGCGACCTGCTTCTGACTCGTCTGGGGGATGGGGTGCGCGTTCCAGAATTGCGAGGGAAGCTGTTACTCGAGCGGATCCTGGATGTCTTCTGGGAAGTCGGGGAAGCAAGGGGGGTTCACTGCAGCGCGCGGGCGAGCGGGAGTGGTTTCAGGAGGATGCCCCGCTCAGCTCCAGCTTTCTGACGACAGGCGAGTGGTGCTCTGCCAGGCCTGTGGCGCTGCCGTCGGGGCCCCGACGCGCATGTTTGCATGTTGCGATGTTCAGCTGTTGTGAGAAGAGATCTGGAGGTTTCGAATTTCCTAGGCGAGCCCGACAGAGAACGCAAAGATCTCCCGCTGTCCAGGGGCCTTGCTGTGGCTCCTGATTTGCGGCCTGCGCCGCGCGCAGTCGCTGGCCACGAGCGGGAAGTGGCCCCGTCAGTGGAACTTCTCGGGGCCAAGGTGTGCATCGATGGGTCTGGTTTGGTCCTCGAGTTGCCGCAATTATCCAGGGCGGGGTGGGCCGTGGTGTCCGTGTTTGGCGATGGGTTTGGGGGCTGGGTCCATGGGTCGGCATGCGGCCCGCTCCCGCGCCCGCTTCCGGCGGCTGGGTGTGGGGAGGTGCACGTGCTGCTTATGTGCCTGCGCCTCGCAGGTCCAGGACCCGTGGATGGCGTGGCCGATTGTGCGATGGTCGTCTCGATATGGGATAAGGCCCCCCCCCAGAACCTTGAGCAGCTGCCTTCTTGGAGCTTTGGGTCCACATCTTCAGGGTCAGCGAGGGCGTTGGTAAAGATTGCGTCACCATTGGCAAGATAGGGCCCCACTTGTCCCTCCACCAGCCCCGCGTGTGCAGGATTGAGCAATGGAGGCGCAGGGGAAATCGCAAGGCGGATGGGCCGGCCAAGAGAGTTGCCCGCCTCCAGCCATGCAGCCCCTCACCAGGCAACAATGTAATGAGGGTCTGAAGTCTCAAGTCTCAAGTCTCAGGTCTCCTCGCAAGTCTCTCTAAGTATTCCCTGCCACTTTCTCCACCCTCTTTCTTACCGCGCCTTTCGCCCATGGCGCAGATCAGGGATATCCAGGTTCCACTGGGCTCCTGTTTCGGCAAGCTGCGCAAGGATCTCAAAGGTGACTAGATGAAAGAACTGTCGCAGTTGGTCGACGACAAACTTGAAGATCGCCTTCAGCAGCAGCAGGAGGAGCTGATGGTGGAGATCCGCAAGCTTCAGGAGCGAACCGCTACCTTGGAATGCCGAGGCGATTCCGGTGGTGCCAGCGCCAAACGTGCACGCCGCTAAGGGCCCGGTTACCGAGCGACGCGCATCGACGACCCGGACAACAAGGTCCTTGTGCTCAAGTGTTTCCCATCCCCATGTGGTCGAATATGTTGGTCCAGCATGCGGAGGCTGTCTTCCATTCGCTCTCCCCGAACACTCGACTCCCCCAGATCCGGGCCGCTAGCAATACTTCGCACGCCCGTCTCATCTTCAACGACTCCGCTTCTGCGCAGGCCGTGCTCGAAACATATATCCGCTTCCGCCCTCGGACCACCGTCGGTTCGGAATCCATCGTGCTGTCTCTTCAATGGGATCGTTCTCCGGATGAGCGCGTCCGCGGATGGGTCATCTCCCAGTTGTGGAAGAAGTTGGAGCAGCACCTCGCAACCACGTGCATCGAAAGGGGAAGTCGGGCGTCGACGCGGCACGGGGGAGGTCTTCATCGACGTCGACGGAGCTGGGCAACTTGTCACGATCTTCACAGTTCAGGAGGATGGAGTTCCTACCCGCGCGCATCCAGACGAGCTCACATTAGTGGACTTTTCTCCAGAAACGGCGGCCTCGATGGCCTCCGAGGTGGACTCGCGGCGGCGTTCGCGCTGACGGGGCCCGCAGTGGCGTGATGATACAGAAGAGTGCGGTGACATGCACGGCCCGGCTTGTCCGGGGAATTCGATTAATTTCACGGGGTCATTGCGCGCGTCTCCCATTGGCCTCTCACTTTCTCCTGCGCCGGGGGCCTCGCGTTCATCGGCGCGGGCGCGCAGGGGGAGCGAGGCGGCTTCAGCGCCATCGGAGCGCCCGCCCCTTTACTCCCGGTACTACTCGGGCAACTTGTCTGGATGTGCTTGGGACGCGCGTGGATTATGCTGCGTCGACCAAGCCCGCCGCGAGCGGACATTTAAGTCTGCCATCGAGCTCTGCCACCGCCGCGACTTCACGTTCTTCCTTGAAGCGCGCTGGGCCCAATCGAGAAGCAGGACTCAGACGAGGAAGCTTTGCCGATAATATCGCATCGATTGGTCCGACTCCGATGCTGCTCCCAACTCTGGTGGGATAGGTGTCACCCTCAAGCGTAGCTTCCTCGCCAACTTTGCGTCCGTCGACTCCTCTAGCATTATTTCGGGGCGCCTCCGTGCATTCGCACTTCTTGGGCCACAGGGCAACTTGATCATCTGCGGCGTGCATGTCGAGGGCGACGCGCCGAGGGCGCTCGAGAGTCTCTCATGGGTCATTTCCTCCAGCTCTGGAGCCACGCTTGTCATCTTAGGGGATTTCAACTCGGTCGCTTCCAAGATCGACCGTTTCGACGCCACCCTGGGTCGCTTCACCGGCGCTCCCTCCCGGCATGCCTTCGACCGCCACGCCTGCATTGAGGGCCTCGCGGAGCTGGAGCAGCCCGACTTCACCGGGAGAGGCGCCGACGCCGCTGGGCATCTCCAATTCGGCCGCATCGACCGCGTCTTCACCACGTTACCGAGCTCTTTATTTAGCGGCCTGGAGGCTAGAGTAGCGTCGCCAGGGTTTGCTGCACTCCCCAATTTCGATCTCAGCGACTACGCGCCTGTCTTCTTCAGCTGGAGGTCGAAGGTCTCGTGTGCTCGCACCCCTACGATTCCGAAGTGGATTCCTCGGCATCCTCTCTGGGAGTAGGTACCTGAGGATTTGAATCCCTCGCTGTTTGGATCATCCTGGGGCGCAGAAGTGCATCTTAGGGAACTCTCCCATCGGGCAGCCCAGGAGATCAAGCGACGCGTCCGGCATCGTGGCGCCCGCATTTCGGAAGCGAAATTACGGTGGTGCCTGAAATTCTTACAGACCGCCCGCAGCGGCAACGCCAAGCAGTCGCTGATTGTTGCTTCTGTCTGTTCTGAGGTCCAGGACAGCCAGGGCAGCTGTTGCTCGCAGGATTGGACCCCCGAAAAATTCACCAGCGTCGAGGTTCTCGTCCGGGGCCTCAGCCAGAAGACCACCGAGGACCGATTGCGCGAGCTAGAAGAGCGCAGTGTTTTGCCTGACTACCACGAGCCGGAAGCGTGCAGGCATACTCTCGTGGGTTGCGCAATTCTCTCCGAGACGGCGCCGAACTGGCTGGCAGGGCCCTCTGGATGCCGACGGCCTCCCTATCACGGACGCCGCCCGCGCGCGTGCAGCTGTATCGAGTCATTGGGGCTTCGCGTGTACTGCGCAGCCTGTCGATGAGATCGCCGCCCGCCGGTTCCTCGAAGAACACGCCGTCGCATTCCCGAACATCCAGTGGGACATCTGTTTTTCTTAGTTTTCGCGTGTGTTCCGTGGATTGGTGGACTCTGCTCCCGGCCCAGACGGCATTCCCTGCTGCGCGCGGAGGTGCGCTCCAGAGTGGTGCCAACGAGTTCTCCTCAATGCCGTGGTCGACTGGCTCGCCGGGTCGCCCCTCCCAGAGGAAGCTAACCGCGCGTGGTTGGCATTTCTAGCGAAGGGACTCGATTCTGCCACGGGTCTCCCTGGTTTCAGGCCTCTGCAGGACAGGCGCCCTCTCTCCTTGGGCAATGCAGACGTCGAGATTATCGCTTCAGCCGTGAACCACTTGCATCAGCCTGCAGTCAGCCAGTTGGAGGCGAACGCTCAGCGTGGATTTATCCAGGGGCGGCAGATGTTGGATGACGTGCTGGAGGTCGAAACGCACATGGCCACAGCCGCTTTCTCTTGCGACACTGCCGACGCCGCTGATCCACCAAAATGGAGGGCTACAAATAGCCCGGCGTGCTTATTGAACGATTTCGGGGCCGCCTTCCCGAGCCTGTCCTTATGTTATCTTTGGGTGGTGTTGGAGATCATCGGAGTGCCCGCCGGAATCGTGCAGGCAATCCAGCAGCTGTGCGTTCGCAGCCGCCATTTCTGGAGACTCGGCGGCACGGTATCCCTCGCGTTCGAAATAACTTCAGGAGTCAGGCAGGGTTGCCCTCTCAGCCCCGCTCTGCTCATCATCGCCCTCGGCCCGTTCCTGCGCGCGATGTCGCCCCGCCTGAGCGGAGAGTCGTTGGTCCGAGCACTCGCGGACGACATTGCCATAGTCCTCTCCCGCTCGCTCGTGGAGGGACCAGTTGTCAGAAGGCCGTTCCAGAAGTTTGCGAGCGTATCGAACCTCAGAAGCAAGGCGCAAAAATGCATAATCAACCCTCTGCGGAGAATTTCTTTTTGCATCGTTTTGCCCAGCTGATCCAGGTGGAAATCCCGGGGTGGAGCCAGTTCGAGAAGGCGTCGTCTGGCAAATATTTGGGCTTCGTCTTAGGGTCCGGCGCCGGTGCTTCCTCATTGTCTGCCCGGGTACGCAAGTACTTCGCGAGAGCGGAGTGCATCTATGACCTCTGTCTTGGACTTCCTGCCTCAGCATTGCCGTGCAATTCCTTGGCGGTCAGCGCGCTCAGCTTCGTGTTGCAGCTGGTCGCTCCTACTGGCGATCTGCTCGCCACAGTTCGTGACATGCTGCGCAAACTGGCCCGTGGGCCAGGGAACTAGTTGCCCAAGCATGGCGAGTGCAACCTTGGCGCCTTTGGACTCCCGGCCCCCTCCCGTTCGATCAGCGCCTCGCACTTCGCAGCCGCGGCAAGGGCGATGACCGATGCGCGTCCTCGATGGCGGGAGCTCCACGCGAAGTTGCAGGAGACAGTCCAATGCAACGATGCCCCTCTTCAGTGGCGATGGCAATCGTGGCTGAGTTCCTCGTCTGTGGTCGCGTTGAGCTCCGCTCGGGACGCACTGAGAGACAGACGCATTACTGTGCAGGGAGGCCAGGCCGCTGCATATTCCAAGGTGCATGCCAGCCTTCATGCCAGCGTGCCTGAAGATGTGATCCGTCGGCGCCTCGGCCGTCGCCGCGCTTGGCGCGACCTCAATGCAAACGCGTGTAGGTGCCGCTGCTGAACGTATAACTCACAATTTGTCCCACCTCAGGGGTGTCGTGCCACCAGCCGTGGTCTCTGCCTGCTTTCACACTGTTTTCAATGGGTGGGCTTTTGCGCTCGGCGCTTCCAGCAACAAACGCCGCGTCTGTGCTGCAAGGCAGAATATGCATCCGATTCGATAGAGCATTACTCGCGCTGCCCAGTCCTAATGGGGGCGGCCCGCCGGTACGGAGACATAGATTTTAGCGACTGGACGTTCCGCGATTTTCTCCTCGGGAGGGCCTGGAGGGATTCGTACAAATATGTTGCTACACATGTGTGCGAGCCAGAGTGGCTGTCTCAAGTGTGACTGTTTTGGTGAGGTGTACTTTCCCTCCGGGTCTTTCCATTCCTAAGCCAAATTTAATGAGAGTCTCCCGCGCGTGCGAGAGGCTGCCCTGCTGATTGCTGAGATTATGGACGGGCTTAGCTCGAGGTCCTTTCCTGATGTGGCTCGGTTCCGTCGGCCTAGACGGCCCAAGCCTTGTCTCCTGGAGCTGGTTCCCGATCCCAAAGGGCACGCCG
>CAUYUJ010019004.1:549435-681935 GCA_963575745.1 Prorocentrum cordatum | reverse complement strand
GGGATTGGATTGGACAATATGGGTTGGATAAGATAAGCTGGATTGGATAAGAAAGCCTGCCGCAGGCGCCGACAAAAATGAATTGATTGATCTGGGTTTGGTGGATTAGATTGGATGGGATAAGATGGATTGGATAAGATAAGATGGTTTGGATTGGAAGAAATGGATTGGATAAGATAATATGGATTGGATTGGCCCGCCGCAGGCGCAGAAACAAATGAATTGATGGATTGGGTTGGGTGGATTGGATTGGGTGGGATAAGATTAGATGGGACGAGATGGGTTGGATAAGATACGATGGAATGGAGAGGACAAGATGGATTAGATAAGATAAGCTGGATTGGGTAAGAAAGCCCGCCGCAGGCGCCGGACAAAATGAATTATAAAATTAGCGACATGCGTTAGCGCCAGGACACCCGGGACACCCGGGACACCGCCCGGCCCAACTGTGACACCTCCCGGCCACCGGCGGACGGGAAACGGACTTTCGCTCCTACTGACACCCGGGACACCCGGGACACCGCCCGGCCCAAGTGGGACACCTCCCAGCCACCGGCGGACGGGAACGGACTTTCGCTCCTAGTTCGGCCTAGCTACAGGAGGATCACGCGCAGCTTCGCCTCGCCCGCACGACACGAACACGGAATCGAAACCGATTTCCTGGTGGGGGGTCTCCGTTTCATTGCGATCTCACCCCCCAACCTCCGATGTATGTACAGATGCATATGCACAGATATACACCGAGGGAGACAGAGAGACAAAGAGACAAAGAGAGACAGAGAGACAGAGAGACAGAGGGGGGAGAGAGTGAGAGAGAGAGAGAGAGCAGTGCCTACGGCAATTTCAGAAAATCCACCGTTCTTGGTTTTCTCTGCTGTTATCAGTCTCTTGACTCACACATTGTCCTCCCAGGGTTTCTGCCTCGCCACCTTCCTCGGGTTTCCGCCTCGCCACCTTCCCCCCGAAAGGGGCCCCATGCTTCGCGCCGCAGCATTTTTTTCCAGGCTCAGGGCTTTTCGGCGCGGCCCGTCGAAATGGTCCCCCTCCCGTGCGCTTCTGCCGGTCCAGTCTTCCGCCCTTGGTTCCCCGTCTCCTCCCCTTGATTCCTGATGGCATGAGAATCCGTTCGGACGCTGCCACGTCTCCACCCAGGTGCGGTCACCCCCGGAGAGCGGGGTCAAACCAGGGTGCCCGACGAAGTTGCCTGCATTTGTGGTTGTAATGTAAGCAAGCTAGGGGCGCGAGGCAGTTAAAGGGAGAGAAAAGAGGAGAAGACACATTAATCTTATCATAGAGAGGCGAGGAGGAGGGGTAGGTGAGCGGCGGTGCGGCGGTAGCGTGGGCGAGCGGCCAAGGCCACCCTCTCCCAAGGTGGACGGCACAAGGGCCGCTCCCCCTGCCCACACGAAGCCCCCCAGCCAACACACAGCCCCACGACGGGGACCCTCACCCGCCGAGGCAGGCGTAGGGTGCCCGAGCGTGGAACTGGTGGTTGCCTGGGGGGGTCCACCGGGCGTGGGGGAGTTCTGCACCTTCCTGGTGAGTAGCCTTGTAGTGTTGCACGGTCCACCCAATCCCCTCCATCATGTAGGATCCACCCCTCCCAATGTGAGACAGGGCTGAGTGGCTGCTGCTCCACCCCACGGTGGGCTGGCAGCGACTATGCGAGTAGCTGACATGCGTTGTGAGAGCTAGGGTGGTGGCAAGTGCTGAGAGGCAGACGAAAGCGGCGGGCGGCGGCTGTACAAGCAAGTTGTTTCCCTTCTCATGATTCGCCGCAGGGTGCGAACAAGGCGGGCGAAATAAGCGGCAGGTGGCAGCTGTAAAAGCGAGTAGATGATAGGAGATGGTTAATGAGGCAGGGGTGCTGTGAGTGAGGAAATCGTGCTTGACACATGCCCTCCGCGGCGGCCGAAGGCAACGCCATGGCGGCCGGCGGTATTTGTTTTTTTCCCCTCCTCCCGCCAAAGCCCCCCGCCGCCCTCGCTACATCGGAAGCGTGAGAGGCAGGGCGGCGGCGAGTGCTGAGAGGTGGGCGAAAGCGGCGGGCAGTGCCTGTGCAAGCACGTTGTTTCCCCTCTCGCAGTTAGCCGCTGAGTGCGAAAGAGGTGGGCGAAATAAGCGGCGGGTGGCTGCTGTGCAAGCAAGTCGATGATTGGAGATGGGACACGGTGTTAGGGTGCTGCACGTGTGAAGCTAGAAATGCGTGCATGGGAATGTATATACCGCGGCCACTGATTTCTCAAGACTACTTCAGCCGAGGATGGTGCTCACCGAGACTGTAACCTGTGTTGTCTCGATAGGCAACTTCTGTCTCCTTGCTCGCAATTGGTGGAGCCCGCCGCCGGTGCCCGCGCCAGCCTGTGGCTGCACCTGCCACTGCGCCGAGGCGCCGTCGACGTGGCAGCCGATCCTGATCGGAGTGCTGGTGGTGCTACTGTCGCTCTCGTGGTTCCCGCGGCTGCTGTTCGGCCCCGCGACGGTGCACATCAATCGGTTCAACCGCGGGCAGCGCGGACAGATCACGACTGGTCCGCCCTGCGCGCCTCTTGAGCCCCAGGTGCAGTGATGGAGCGCCCCGCGCCGGGGCAAAGGTTCTGGGTCCTCTTCGATCGGACCGAGGGCCTGTGGCACGAGCGCAAGTGCCTCCACGCGTACGCGACAGGGGCTATCGTCGTGACGCCCGACGGCGACACCTACGCAGAGGAGTGGGGCGACTACGAGGACCTCCTTGTCTCCGGGCGGTTGGGAGGAGTGCCGCGCAGGCTCTACCCTTGCCAGCGGTACGGCTTCGACCCTTCGGACCTGGAGCGGGACAGCGTCATGATGTCCCAGGCCACACAGGAGTGCCAGCGGCTGCTGGGGGGCGGCAACTACGCGGCGCCCTTGCCGCCGGTGTCGCCCCCGCCATTGCCTGGCCTCGCCGACGCCGGGCCAGGGGGCGCGCTTGTCCCTGCCGTCGGCGGGGCGCCCACGCCGCGCGGGCTCCCAGATGGCCTGGATTACGCGCCGCGGGGCTCCGACTGGTTCCTGCTCGCGGCCGCCTTCGGCCTTCCGTTGAGCTCGAAGGTGTCGGTCGGGATCGCCGATGAGATGGTCACCGACGGGCGCTACGGCCTGTTGATCAGGGATGGCGTGGCGGCACCCGTCAGCGCGGAGCAGCCGAGCCGTCCTAGTGACGACGACGCGCGGACGCTGCCTGTGCGCTACAACCATCGTGGCGAGCTGGCGCGGTCCTTCAGCAGCGCACGGGCGGCCTTCTCGGAGGAGACGTTCGACGACTTTCCGGTGCGCGGGCCTCGCGCTACGGGCTGGCTGCTGGAGGCCTTCGTGCGACGACGGCGGATCCCGGGATCGACGAGCATTTCTTCCTTTCGGAGCTCTTCGAGATGGTCTGTCACTACGACCAGCTCAACTTGCCGAACATCGCCGCCTTCGAGGCGGCGGCCCGCCGGTACCAGCTTTGGGAGGAGCGCTACGCCGAGAAGCTGAAGTACGTGACGGACGGAGCCAGAGCGGCCGTCGGTGTCTCGGCGGAGAGGCACATCTTCTTGGGCGTCAGCTCTGGGAAGGCTGCCCTCATCTCGCCGGAGCTGGCCCAGTGGGTCGCGGACAAGATGGAGCAGGAGAGCAAGATCCTGAAGGAGCGCCGCAAGGGCCGCCAGGAGCGGAACCTGGCGGCGCTGGCGGCTGCTGGGGCCGCCCCGAGCCCAGCGGCCAGTGCAGGGGGGGTCACCCATTCGCCGGATCAGGCGGCGACTAAGAGGAAGCCGAAGCCCCGGCGTAGGCGGAGGCGGCCGCGTGAGCTGCCCAGTGCGCATCGGTCTCGGCTGCCGGGCGTGCGCCCCCACCGCGCGCTTACATGGCTGATCAGACGCATAGAGATCTCTTCCCCCTTCCCTGCGCTCTTCCAGCGCCTGGTTCGTGCTCCACGGGCCCCAGAGCGCCTTGGCTGCAGGAAGGGATTCGAGCGCTCAGCTCGCTTGGGGGTCGAGGCAGCTGTGCCACAAGCCGGCCTCTGACTGTTCTGCAGACGCACGCGCAGTCTAGGCTTGCTAGGCTGTGTGCCGACTGGTTATGGCGACGACCTGGCCAGCGAGAGCAGCGAGAGCCACGCCCTCTACCAGCGAGGCAGAGTGTCCCTGCCTCGCGTCGCCACCGGCGTGACGCGTCTCGAGGACGTGCTGCCTCCCGGCGACCGCTCTCTGCTAGTAGGGGAATCCGCCAGACTTCCAGCTAATGCTGCTGCTGCACCCGAGCGTTTCTCGGCACCCGTCATGCGAAGGGCGGAAAGGCGCATGGTAGATTTTTGTCAGACCTCTGGGCTCGCGACATGCTCGAGGTCGGGGAGGCCGCGAAGCTGGCCGCTCCATTTTTTGCGCGAAAGCATGGCGGTGCCCTGCGTCTCATTTTTGACACTCGAGACGCTAACCTCTCGCTTGCCCCCCTCTTTACACATCTCTTGCCGCCGCTCAGGCGCTAAGCTCCATCGAAATTCAGGAGGGCTGCAGCTTGCATTGCGCCCAGGGAGACGTCACTTGTTGCTTCTACCAGTTCTTGCTGCCAGAGTCTCTTCGAAGCTGGTGCGGGCTTCCTCCTGTGCGCTGGTCTGACCTCCCGGCTCGGGTGAGACGGGGGCTGGGCTCGCCCGGCCCCTCTGGGTTGGTCAAGTTTCGGCTCCGCGTTGTGCCCGTGGGGTGGTCGTGGGCCGTGTGCTTCGTCCAGTCCGCAATGGAGAACATATTGGCCCCCGCCGTTCCCAGGGACCCCTTCTTGGCCCAACATAGACCCCGGGCCCCGATCGCCCAGGGCGGCGCCGTCAGTGCTATCTATGTAGATAGTATCGCGTCTCTGTCTGTATCGGCCGAGCGATCGCGGGAAGCCCTCTCGTCCATGCTGTGTGCTGTAAAAAAAGTTGGTCTCGGCGCTGACTCAGGACCCGACGGCGCCCCCTTCCCGTGGCACTGCGTCGGCTCTTCGGGTGCCTCTTGGGCCCCTTCGGCCGCGAAGTTCCAGAGGATCTCCTTGGCTTCGAAAGGCGGTGTTTCAGGGTCGGGTTCGCCGGACTGGACGACAGGTCGCACGCTTGGTAGGATGGGTCTCGGCACTTTTCCAGTTACGGCCTGAGCTACTTTCGATTTTTTCTGATGTATACCTTCAGTACTCGTTTCCGCGATCGACCCGCATGGGTCTGGAGCTCGGCTAGGCACGAATGCTGGCTCGCATGGGCTCTCCTCCCCACGGCTGTTGCTCGGCTGGATCTTCGCTGGAGCTCTGAGGTCACCTCTGTCGACGCCTCCCTCCGCGGGTTCGGCGTCGCCGCTTGCCAAGTCGACCGGGGGCTCGTGGGCCAAGTCGGTCGCGCCAGCGAGAGGTGCCGCTTCAGGGGCGAGCTCAGGAAGTCTACCAAGCCACGTGGCGTCCTGGAGGACGTGGAGGTGCCGTTCCCGTTCCTCGCTAGGGTAAGGACAGAGACTTCGTGCAGGCGGGCTCCGATGTCGATTTCCCCGAGGTTCCCGCCGGGCTTGCTAGGGGCGCCCCCTGGGCTGTTATCGCGGCTCGCAGGTGGAGGAGGAAGGGGGATATTCCGAACCTGGAGGCGGAAGCGCCCCTGTGGGCTGCGCGTCGTATCAGCCGGGACAGACGCCTGGGGGATCAGCGCCACCACCTGCTCAGCGACTCCATGGCCTGGGTGTGTTCAGCTATGAAGGGTCGTGGGAGTCCTTGGTTTCTCCTTCGTCGATGTCGTGAACTTTGAGCGCTTACTATCGGTTCTGGATGTCGCTTCGTATGCCGCTGGATCCCCATCGGAGTGGAACAGTGCAGATGCCCTTAGCCGACGGTGCGACCCCGAGAGCGAACATCATGCCAAGCACTATCACGACCGTAACCCTGCTGGCTCAACCTCGCACTGCAGCTCTTCGGCCGCCCACCGTGCGGGCGGCGGCGCCTTGCCCGACGTCGGCGATGGGCTGTCGCGTCCTCCGGGCCTCCGGCGGCTCGCGGCCGCGGCCCCGTTCGCCCGCGGTCTTCCAGGACACTGGGCGCGGGCTGAATCAGTTGAGGCTGGAGACCCGGCGGTGGCCACGCCTGGAGGCTGCAACCCCTGCGACGGTCACCGCGAGGTGCCTGGCCACGTCGGCCTCGCCTTGGGTCAGCCTGCCGGCGGAGCGGCAGAGGGCGGGCCCCTCCCAGGAACCGCGCGCCGGGACCCCAGGGCGTCGCGAGGCCGGCTGGCAGGGCCGGCGCACGCCAGCGGCAGGCGCGCCGGCAGGCCAACAGGCAGACGCCGTCAAGCCTGGTCGGGCGCGCGCTCACAGATGCTGGGCTTCCGAGATACGCCGCTGGGGGCAGGATGAGTGCAGCCAGCAACCCAGTCCAACTTCCTGGACCACCTGCGCCAGCTCCTGAGATGGCTGCTGGTGCGCCGGGCGCCGAGCCTGGACGCGGGCGAGTGGGACTTACTGATGACCAACTACGTGGAGTGCTTGTACGACGTCGGCGCTCCGGAGAGCGCCGCAGGGACGACGCTGGTCGCCCTCCGCTGGGCCGAGCCCGCTATCTCGCGGCCGCTGAGGCGGGGTCTGCCCCTTGCCGCGGCGGCGGTGGCGGGCTGGCGCAAGGCGGAGCTGGGGCGGACTCGCCCCCCTCTGCCTCGGGAGCTGGCGGTCGCCATCGCCCTCGACTTGTGCGAGTTCGGCTTTCACAACATGGGGTTCTTGGTGATGCTGGCCTTCGAGATGCACGTGCGCCCGAGCGAGGCCCGGCGGGCGCGGGGCTCGCCGGTGCCGAGGGGCGTTGGGCGGTGCTCGTCCGAGCCTCCGAGCTCGGCAGGCTTGGCAAGACAGTTGACTTCGACGGGGGCGCGAGCTTGGACCTCGAAAGGCATCAGATGCTTATCCCAGCTCTGGAGTCTCTCGTTCAACATCGGAGGCCCAGGGATCCAGTGTTCGGGTTCGATTCGGCGACGTTCCTGAGGCAATGGAGGGCTTCGCTTGCACGCCTGGGCCTCGAGCACCTGCAGATGTCCCCCTACTGCTTGCGCCGCGGAGGCGCGTCGGAGGACAGGGCCAACCGCGCGAGACCCATGGTGGAGGTGATGAAAAGAGGCGGCTGGAAGACCTTCGCGAGCCTCGCCCCGCACGAGAAGCGCGCCCGGCTCGGACTTGTGCTGCGGCGAGCCGACCCCGCGGTGGTGGCGACGGCTCGCAGGAGAGAGTGCGAGTTGATGAGGCTCTTTCGAGAAGCATGGCGGCAGCCAGGCGAGACGCTCTCATCGGGCACGGCAAGGTCTTCCTCGACATCTTCTCGGGTGCTCGCTCGGTCGGCCGCTTCCTGAGGAGCAGAGGCCACGGCGTCATCTTCTTCGAGAAGAAGCTGGGGCCGCGGCGCGACCTTCGCAAATCCACCGTGTTCAACGCTGTCATGGGGTGGGTCAAGACCGGGCGCGCGCGGGGCGTCTGGCTCGCGACGCCTTGCGCGACCACCGCGCGGGCGCGCCAGAACGGTGCTGCGGGCATGCTCTTCATTATCGTGGGCCCCCTGATCTCGAGCCTCGCCTTTCGGGGCAGGTCAGGGAGGCCAGTGCCCTCATCGACCAGGGCGGGATGCCGCCGCGGACTGCCGAGGGCCTGGGCATCCCATGTGGGGAGGGGAATCCAGCGACTTCACTGCTGTTGCTTTTCCCCTCGTGCATTCGCCGTCTGGCCAAGTGGCCCCACCCTCGCGTTGACTTTTGTTCCTGCGGCCTGCATGTCAGGAAGCGCACGCGTCTTCTCTTTTTTGTGCGCTGGCAGCCCGGGCACGGCTCGTTTCGCGCGTTCGGGCAAGCGCGGCGCGTGCAGGTTCTCCGGTAGGCCACGCCTTCACATCACCGGAACGATGCATGGAGCTTCGATGTATAAGTTCGCGGAACCTTATCCTCCGCCCATTGCAGAATTTACAGCGAATGCTTTGGACAATTCAGTTCGTAGTATGGCAGTGGCGCGTTTGAGCAGACTTTAACGGTGCCGGCTCACTGGTGCTTTATGGCAGTGTAAATGGTATGAAGTTCGGCTTCTTCGACGCCCGCGGTGATGTGTGCTCGGCAAGCTGCCTCTTGGAAAACTGGCATCGTCTGTCATGGGAATGCGTGCGTGGGAATGTATATACCGCGGCCACTGCTTTCTCAAGACTACTTCAGCCGCCCTCACACGCCACGCCCGAGCCAATTCTTTTTTCATTTTTGCAACAGTGGCATGAAGGTCGGCGTCTTCGACGCCCGCGGTGATGTGGGCTCGGCAAGCTGCCTCTTGGAAAAAGTGGCATCGTCTCTCATGTCGATCGACGCATGCCTGTCTTGGCGTGGCCTGGCGTCCGCGGTCGCCGTGGCCAACGCCATGGCGGCCGGCGGCGGTTGTTTTTCCCCCTCCTGCCGTGCTCACCCGCCCGTCCCGCCTCGCAAATGTGGTGGAGGTGTAGGTTAGATGGGGTGGGTCAGTGGGCAGAACATGATAGAAGTGGGTAGCTGGTAGGGGGTGGCAGGTTGGGCGAGAGCTCTCAGTGACCTAACTGATGGTGGGTCCTTCGTGTCGCTGCCTCCGAGGCTCCACGACGGTGGGGTTAAGATGTTAAGGTGGCACGACGGAGCGGCGTGAGAGGACTCCATCAGTCGGCGTGGATCCTGACCATTGTGTGCGAGAAAGCTGCGGCGGGTTTTGGACCCCTGTGTTACCGAAAACCCGCAATTACACGTTGAATAAGGTGCTTCCACAGGGGATCACGCCGGTTGATTAGCGTATACGGGTGAGAAGCCACGGCGGGTTTGAGAGCCCTGTGTGGCCGTGGACCCACTGCGTACATAGCATAGCCCGTTGTTAATGTGGCCGCCGTGGGTGCATGTGGCACGTCGGCTGAGGCTGGGTAAGAAAGCTACTGCCGTGGACCCAGTATCTTCGCGCCCATTGAAGTTGCCGTTGTCGCCGCTTGTTTGTGCTGCCATCGTCTCGGAGTAAGAGTGAGTAGTGTGATGTGTGCCGTGGGAGAAGTGGATCCAGCTGCTGCTGCTGTGACATTGAGTGAAGCGGTTTGGGTAAAGGACAGTGCAGGGGTCGGCAGTTGGTGGTGGGGCAGCTGGTAGGCCATGGCACGCCTGAGCAGAAATTGATGGGAATCTGCGGTCGCTGGTGGCAACATTGGTATGAGAAAGATAGTTGCGCACTGGCGGTCCTCCGTGAGGCAGGTCCCGTCTCGGAATAAGGTTTAGGTTCGCCTCTTAGCCGTTGGTTGTCCGGAGAAGAGGGTTTTGGCGGTGCGATCTTATTTGGGCGTGGAGCCTCACTGGTGTGGGTGCCGTGTTGTCATCGATTACGCAGTCGGCGTGCACGACGTGGGGTTGCCCTCGTCTGATGCTGTTCCTGTGGGCTCGAGTTTGGTGCCGTTGCTGGTTGTGCTGGTCGGTGGGTCAGCATCCATATGGATGTAGACCATGTTGTCGTCGCTGGGGTAATGCTCGTCCTCGTTCTGGTCCTTGCTGGCCGTCGTGTCCGAGTGCAGTACTGGGTGCTTCGTGTCGTATAGGTAGACTTCGCTGCTGGGCTTAATTTGGTCAGTTATGATGACCTTCGTGGTTGGTGGTAGTGGCGGTGGCATGCCTTCCAGCGGGGATGTCGAGAAGGTAAATTGTGCCAGTAATAGCTTCTTCATGCGCTCGTCGAAAGCCCTGCTGTCCATGGTTAGGGCGATGCCTTGTGCGAAGAGGTCGGCGGTCGGCGCCGTGGCCCGTTCCACGGAGCTGGACCAGTGGGTGCGCCATTTGGCCGTCCAATGGAGGCGTGGCAGGGCTTCCCTTCCCCGCCCCCCCCTCCCTCCGTCCACCCCTCCTGGAGATGGAGAAGGGGGCGGGGGAGGAGGAGGGGGAGGGGGAGGAGGAGGAGGAGTTGCTATACGCTCCCTGCCGCCGTCGATGTACATATAACCACACACGCAGACACGTAGTTGGCCGTCTGCAGCTATTGTGGTTCGGAGAGTAAAAAGGCCCGCGCCCGCCCCGCGCGCGCGTGCTCATATGATCACACTTTCCTCACCCAACGCTTAACGGGATACTATATTCCTTTACAGCCCGCGATGTCCGTAGACCCGCACGTTGGGTAAGGATGGGTTATCAGACGAAAGCTCTGGGTTATGGACAGTCGACCATGTCGATAAAGTTGGGGCAAGTATGAGCGCCTCCGTGAATGTGGAGAAGAACATGGGAGGTGGAACCAGCCCCAAAGACGTGGGAGTGTATAAGGAACGAGTCGACGGACCAACGAAGTCGACCTCGCCACGCGTCCGAGAGATAAACGCGACAATGTCGCAGAAAATAACTCACCTGACAGTCCACTGTCACCTGCCGAGGAGGACGACAAGGCCATCGCGAAGCTGATGAAGAATAACCCCTGCGCTAATAAACGGACTCCGTCCCCGGCGGGTGAGGCAGCGGGGCGCGACGATATTCCAGTGAACCGCGGGCGACAAGATACCCCCATTCCAGAGGACGACCCAGACGAGGACGATGACTGGTCCGGGGGAAAGCCCTGCCCGCGCAACCCGCTGTCAGGCGATGCCGAACAGGCTTACGTCGTGAACTCCAGCTCAACTGACGAGGACGTCGAGACCGAGCACATCGCTGTGCCGGTGAAGGCAGTGCCCATATCGAGCTCGTCGGAGAACAGTCGCGGGTCGGCCCCTGATCGAGCCCCGGAAAAGAGAGGCGCGGACTATGTCCGGAACAAGGGGGAGACCCAGCGCCCCCGAGACAGTGTCGAACGCCAGAAGGACCTGGCTGCCTCATCCGGGGGGTCTGGGTCCGAGACTCGCCGCGGGAAGACCCCAAGGGGTGGCCCAGTGGACGCGAAACAATCCCCGTACGAAAAGCGCCTTAAGACCGAGCCTGGCGGCCCGAGTGGTCGAGGGGGCCCCGGGCCAGTCCCTGATCTCGAATCTGTGGAAGGCAACTATTCGAGTTACCAGGCTCGATATCCCGGAGGTCAAGATCGGGAAAGGGCGGTCGCAGTCGCAACTCACGGGGATCCTACCGCGGTTCCTCTATCCAGATCGTCGACATCACAATGCGCGATATGGGGGTCATGCACGAACCACGGAGCGGCATGCGGGCCAGGCCCCGAGAGTCGGTGCCCAGGCAGAGCGGCTGGTGATCGGCCATGCCAGATGCCTGCGTGCCGGGGGTGTTCCGCCCAGGGCGACCCGTGCAATTTGAGGTATCTTTGCCAGGAATGTCTGCCACCAAGGCAACGCAATTTCCATGCATGCAAACACCGCGAATGGGTGCTACGACAGGAAATGAGGCAAAACCAACTTGAGCAAGAGCGCATTTCCGAAATAGCAGCCACGCGCGCAATGATGGCAGACATGGAAGCTAGGCAGAGAGCGCAGAATGAGCATATGGCGCAGCAAGCCGAACAAGAGCTCAATGCAATCCTTAAAAGGGAGAAGGAGCAGAAGGATGCCCTCCATGAGGCTGCGTTAAAGGCAAATAAAGAGGCCGAGGGGCAAAAGAGGACAGAACAGGCTATCGCAGAACAGGCCCGACAAGCCCTCCGCGGGGCGCGGGGCCGGGAAGCGAAGCTTGAGGAACTGGTTCGCGCGAGGCTCCGAGAGGCAACTATGGCGCAGGAAAGATCCGTCTCCGAGGTGGAACAGATCGCAGCCATATCCATCGCCGAGAGGCGCCAATTGAACATAACGCCGTAGAGGTGAAGAGAAAAGCCGATATGGCCCTTCAGGACGCCCAGGCAAATCAGCAACTGCTTGAGAACGAGGCCAGGAACGCGCAGATGGGGGCCGCCAACGTGCAAGCCGAACTCAGGCGAGTCTCTGACTCAGCTACGGCGACCCGGGGGGAGGCATGCGGAGAGGCCAAGGCCGTGATCCGAGTCAGGACGGAAGCCCTCGAAGAGCACGAGGCGGCAGTGCGAAAGGCAACAGAGTTGAAATCATTGCAACACAACGCTCAAATTGCGGTGGCAACCTCCCAGGCCGGTCATGCCAGCGCGAAAGCAGAGGCAGAAGAAGCAATCCATGCACTGCGGAGAACCGAGATGCAAGCACAAGCCGAAGTCGAGGAAGCGAAGCAGCGCCTCCACCGAGGAGCCGTTTCGAACGTGCAGAAGTGGGAGGCGCATCGCGAGTTATCTTACAGACAACAGGCCATGCAGATGGTGCAGGATGGGCTGCAAGGCATGACAAGCACGGTGAGGGGGGCCGTCTCTGCATCGGCGACACGGGTCCGCCCCGGCGTGGGGACAATGTGTGAATGGAACCCGCATAGTACCCTCATATATACTCCTTATCATTACCTCTCCTGCGCCTGGCCGTTTGAGCTCAGGTACTGAGATAGATCGATCAGACCTTGATCGTGCGGGAGGGAAAGATATCCATCTATCCCTCCTTCTCTCTACCAACGGATCAGGGGTTCTGTACCCTTGTACTTCAACCCCATGCACAGGTTATCAGCCCTTTAAAGCTCACCCTCACCGACTCGCCCGCGGTGACCTCGCATGCGAGCCTGATGGGGCCACTTCGGCGCATGCACCGCAAGGGTTCCATCGGGGCTTCGCGTCCGAGCTCTCCCACGGCACGACGGCTCGGTGACGAGTTGGAGAGCATTAATGCGGACTGTGTTGGTGTTCCTGATACCCCCCCCAGCTCCGAAGGACCCGAGGCGCGACTAGCTGCTGAACTTCACCGCAGCGCCGCCCGCGGGGGGACAGGAGAAGGAGTAGGAACAGGAAGGAAGGAGTTTCACACGCCGACCTTCGATCCTCCCTCCCCTTCCCCGTCGGGAGCAATCCCAACCGCGTCAGGCGAAAGCCTTACTGGTCTCGATACTCCAGGGCGCTTTCGCGCTAACCGCCGATGGACCTCAGGCGCTGGGACCCCCAGCCCTGCGACCGTCCCTGTGGCGGAGCACGTAGCCACCTTCGAGGAACTCAGTAGACCAGTGTCGGCACAGCCGCAGACGCGGTACCCCAAGGTATCATCGGATGAGACACCACACACACATGGTCCGAGTCGCAGCTCGTCCGCGCGCAACCGCCGTGGAGCCCCAGGCCCATGCGGCGAAAGTAGGTCGAGCCCGCGCACTGCCTCTCAGAGGCCATGCACTCCCCGCGACAGGGGACACAGGGAAGCTGACGCTCCCCACCTCTCCATCTCAGACGACCAGCTGGCGGAGACGTCCGCCGCAGGTGACATAGCTGAGCTCAGAGACCAGGTTGAAACCTTCGTGTCCAGCCAATGCTCTGGACTGCTGCAGAGCGTTCAGACGAACGCCACCGATACTGCAGCCATACGCCGCGATCTTGACGGCGCCTTAGGGATCATCGATTCCAGGATCGCCGAAGATCGACGCATCATAGGAGAACTGCAGTACCAGGTTGATCGTGAGGTGTCACACTCAGGTGAACGAACGGCGATGGTCGAGAACCTGCGCAACTACCTCGCGCAGATGGAGCAACAGCTTGTGCTCGTACGCGACACAGGCGTTTCAGCAGTCAGGATTTTACATGATGAGATCCACGACCAGCTCCGCAACCGACCAACCCAGCCGAGGCCACAGACCTTGGCGACGTTCAGTCTCAGATCAATGATCTTCGATCTTATCTAGACCACACTACGGCGACGCTTCGCACCGAAGCACACACCAACTCGTCGAACCTGATCGACATGTTGCAGCGTACTGAGAGAGTCATCACTCAAAGGCTTGATGCGACCAACGCTGTCGTGCAGCCACTCGCTAACCGGATCTCTGACATAGAGCAGCGTTTCCCTGGTGTACAGGACGCCCTGGCAGAGTTGCGTGTCGGACGAGCCCAGACTGATCAGCTGGATTCTCCTCCCACGGTTTACGATTTCGCCCGCCTCACTGACAGGTTGCAGGAGGTTCAGAAGGCGGCGGACCACACGCAGTTGGAGCTCTCCCAGGTTATTCATGAAAGAGATACTGAGAAGGTACGTGTAGAGAGTTACCTCGCACGTCTGGAAAGCGAGATGGAGGCACAAAGCGCCCGTCTCCGAGCATGCGAGCATCGACTTGATCGGTATTCACAACGTTCTCGGGATACTGATGAGTATACACGCCAAAAGGTGGGTCAAATACACGAAGACATGACGAGCTGGACGAATCAGCTGATCGACCACACTAACGACACCAACCTCCACCTTCGACTTGCAGCCGACCCGCGCAGGCCGACGGCAGCGTCCGCCGAAGCACCACAAGCTTCCGCAGGACAACAACGACGTACGTCACCAGGAGCAGCCTCCGCGGCAGCTTCTGCACAGACACGTCATGTGTCTCCTGTGCGCACAGAACCAACCACCGACGGTGCACCGATACCCTCACAACCATTGTCTGCGGTGTCGGTCCATACAACGACTCCTATCAAGGAGTCAGACACCGTCCGAGTGCCTGTCTTGCCTAAGATCACGCAGCTGCTTGAGTGGCAGCAAAAAGTGCGGAAGAACTTCGGGGCCGCCTCAGGGCGACCATCCAAAGCATACGCCTTCCTATGCGTGGCTGAACAACCCGAATGTACATTCGAGGATTTACAAGACAGTGGAGACTTTGAGAGTATCGATTGCAAACTCGCTACCGCTCTGAGCGACATCTTATCCTCAGACTTACGCTACCAAATCAGGCTCATCGAGACTAAAGAACACAAAGCAGGACGCATGCTCAAAGGACGCCAGATCTACTGGCATATCCTGCAGTCCTACAAAGTGACAGAAGTTGACGACGACCTGCACGATTTCGAGCGCCTTAAAGAACTGAGGATGAGAGATGACGATCTGCAACGTTTCATTACCGATTGGGACGCCTTACTCTTGGAATGCCGAGAAGTACCCGATCCAAAGATATTGGAATCGCTATTTCGTACACATATTCGTAGACATGTATGGATGAAACAAGACATGTACGAGTACCAGCGCATGAAGATGAGCGACCCAAATCGTACCTACGGTTGGCTTAGACAGCGTGTCCTGGACATACTGGAGATTAAACAATTGGAGAAAAATCAAAACAAGTTACGATACGAACATGAGACACGATCTCAGGTCAACGTGTGCGCTGCATGGAAGAAAGGCAATTGTCGCAACGGTGAACGGTGCAAGGCTTTACATATATATTCCAGGGATTGGAAGAACAACGAATCTTCCAGAACATCAACGGCTGGTGGCAACCCCCGCCGTAGTATGTCCACTCCTGCGAACCATAAGAAGCCAGCATCGCAACCATTCTGCTTCGATTTCGCCAAGCGCAACACATGTACCAGAGGTGATAAGTGTAACTTCCCACACGTCGCACAGTGCAAAGATTTCGCACAGAACAAGTGCACAAAAGGCGACAAATGCAAATACGCTCATCTTGCACCTGGTGCAAAGACTCCTGAACGAAGCCCGAGTCGACCACGAACCTCCAGCCAGGATAGCCGTGGCCGATCACCATCCCGCGGATCAGGAAGCCAACGGTCTTCACAACGCGGGGGGTTTCGCTACGCAAGCGATTCACGACATGGACGTGACAACCGACGCCAATACGATCGATCTCGTTCGACATCTAGGAGGTCCCAAGACTCTCGCAGTCAATCGAGAAGTCGTTACGACAGATCTTCGAGATCTACCTCCCGAGGACGAGACAATCGTGGCGGCGGACGAGGCAGTCCACGAGGCCGTGACAGATCATATGGTAGTGACAAAGGACTTGGCAAACGTTATCCGAGCCGCGGATCGTCCCGTGGTTCACCCAACACCAGAGCACGTTCTCCTGCCAACTTTCGACGTTCACGCCGTTCAGACCGCAGTTGCGTCATCCGTGACAAGACCCTCATGGCCAACACTAAGGCCACAGCGACATCTACCAAGACACGTCGTCGGATACGCTTCGACGTGCGCAACGTGCATTACTACTTCCATACCATATCTGGCAGAGCCAGACTGGACAAATGGAAAGAGCTGCCGAACGAGGGTGACATCGTCAAAGTACCAGATCCATTACCACAACGATGGTGGGATGAAAGTGCAGATGCCTTACGAGAATGTCAAAAAGAGGCGCAACTATGGTACGACGAACTATATGACGACCGACACAACAAAGAGTCGGTGGCCACACCAACTGCGATCCGAAAGTATGACGACACTGTCAAGCAGTCATCAAAGACTGACCAGACGACAACAACGACAAAGCAAGTCGACCCTCCACGTTCGACTGCAGCATTGACAAGGTCTTGGGTTCTCGACAGTGGTTCTGCTCATCATATTCAGGGAAAACATGAACTTACGCAAACCGAGTCGGATCGCATATCTATTCGCGAAGAGCATATTCTGGAAGCCACCAATGGTGATCGTACCGTCAATGAGCACTACGACATACGGCTACCCGAGGTTGGCCTGCATAGTTCAGCCCTTGCTTTACTTGACTGCCCATCATTACTATCAGTTGGGAAATTAATTGAGGTTGATGGCTTTCGACAGCTTTGGGACCCTGAGCTGGGCTATCTGCTTCAGGATCCGGGGGGCCAATGGTATAAGATTCCAGTCAACAATCGAGTGCCAGAGTTACGACTCGACGACTTAGCACTGATACCACCACCACGTTTATGCACTTCGTCAGCACCCCGCCGTCGTCAGCGCAAGCGTTCATCCGCCCGCTGTAACGACACTTGTTGGCGCTGCAAAACTACAGAGCAACCAACCACTGCAGACGAGCTTCGGCCCCACATAGGGACCTGCCCCAAGAGACCGCATGTAGGAGAGGGAGGAGGAGCACGGACCACCACGGTCGAAGAACCTCCCGACACAAGCACAGACGAGCGCAACGTGGACACAACCACCGACTCGCCTACGTCTCAGACGCAGTGTTCTCCTCCACAATGCGGGGGGCTAGATATAGCTCAAGCAGATAACGACATACCGACAGAGACGCCTACACGAACGCATCGCGACAACGATCGAGTTCTCCCCAACAGACAAAAGAAACCGATCGACCCGATGCATTACATGACTCACAGCCCAAAACACCCTGCCTGTGAGATCTGTTCGCGTACGATGGCACAGAATGCCGCGTGTAGACGACAGCGCAAACCACATCCACCGGCAGACCCCACCGACGAGGATAACGCCTACGAGGCTTTCGTCCCAAAGAAGTTCGGTGAGGCTCTAACTGCCGACCATATCGTACTGGCCAAAGACGATGCCGCGGACAAACATGGCGACAAATATGCACTTGTTGTCCTCGACAGATACACCGGCATCTTTATGGCCTACCCAGCGCTTCACAAAGACGCAGCTACCACAAAGGCATCCTTTCAACAGTTCATCGCCGCGAACGATGAGGTGAAGCATATCTATACAGACAACTCTGGAGAGCTTCAGAAAGCTTGCCGCCAACTGGGATGGAGACACGACACGAGTACGCCACATCGTCCGCAAACGAATGGATTGATTGAGCGCGTTGTCAAAATTGTCATTCTCGGTGCCAGAGCTGTGTTGCATATGTCTGGTCTGGGACACGAATGGTGGAAAGAGGCCATGCAAGCCTTTTGCTGTGGACACAGTTTTGTGCATACATCCACGGGCGTGGCTGCCCTCAGCGGAGAACATGCAGAAAAGACAGCTCATGAAATACGATTCGGCGAAAGCTTTCCTGGGCACTGCATACCATTCGGTGCTCGGATCTTTTGGAAATGCCTCAACCCCGAGATTGACAACGAGACTGCAAAGTTTAAAGAAAATGCTCGGGAAGGGTTATTCATGGGATACCACTTGCACTCTGGTGGACGATGGTCAGGCGACTACCTTGTCTTGGACACGGCTACATACGCCAAGAATCCCGATGGTGAACTGTGTCATGTGCACAGAGTCAAAGACATCATCATTCCTGATGGCGAGTTCACCTACCCAGTGAAAAATGGTACTCTACGACATCATAACCCTGAGGCACACGACGAGGTGAAGGCATCCACTTCTCGCCCCTTGGGTGACAAGCCAATTCCCGATCCTCCACTTTCCTACCCTAAAGAATGGGATGACCCATCTATGATGACAACGGAGGACAACGCTTTTGATATCCAGACATCGGCCTCTGAAGTTGCTGCACCAGCGCGGGAGCCATAATATTGGGAACAGCGTGGATATTGCGTCATCAGACATATCCGTACTCCAAGAAAGAAACTATTCATCCCGACGGACGACGTCATGAACATACCTGTACCTGTTGATCAACTCGATGTGACACGAGATTTCAAAACGACTTCTACCTTGGAGGGAGAAAGCAATTTCCGAGACGTTTGGGATGGTGTTAGCGCCAACGACCACAGGGAGTTAAGTGAGCCGTGGACAGGCACGATTCAGTTCTATGAGCTTCCAAAAATAACGCCAGACGGCAAGATGGTGGTTCGTGGACGCGAGACACGTATGCAGACTACTACACGTCCTGATCACGTTCTTCCCGAGCATTGGAAAACACTTTCCCGTGGACAGCAAAAGAAAGAGATCGATCACGCCAACGACGTTAAACGAGCTCGCGAGATTCGTGACCGAGCTGCACTAAGAGTGTGGACAAGACAGGACAAACAGGTCAACAATTTCCGTGCCACTACATCCGGCGGACCCGCCTGGAATACTGTGGAACGACGGATTACATACGACACTGACAACGGCGACGTCATCCGCGACGAAAACGTCAAAGGCGTGACAAACAAAAAGAAATACTGTATGCCAAACTACCTGGTGGGCCACGTGACATTACTACGGTACTGTACTACCGACAACTACCACAACAGCATGATGGAGAAGAACGTGCTTTGGTATTTGTGGATAATGAGGGAACCGACTTTGGGACTTTGAACCCGCTTATACGCAAGTTCACCCAGTCGGTAGTAATGCCAACTATGCCACGTGAGACCACCTACACGCCGGCACGCAGAGATAAAATACCCGATTCAGCATGGTCACGCCCAGCGCTAGTTACCAGAAACCTGAGTAAGAAAGAAGTTGCCGCAGAACCACGTGCACAAGAAGCCCTGCGAAAAGAATACGAAAGATTGGAAAATAAACAAACATGGATGTTGGAGACTGTTGCAGAAAAAGCTGATATTGAGTCACAAGCTATCCGCAAGGGAACAAAAGTTCATTTCTTCAACATCTTGGAGCTATCTTCAGTCAAACATGAGGAACTTCTTCCTGATCTACGAAAATTCAAGGGCAGAGTGGTGGTTCAGGGCAATACAGGCAAAGATGAAACTGGTTTGGCCGCCATATTCGCCGACGCCGCTTCCAGTGCTTCGCATATAGAGGCTTCCAAACTTTGCGATGCTACTGCGTTATTGCCGCAATATGCGGGAGAGCAAAGTGACGCACCTGGAGCCCACGCGCAGGCATTATTATACGGCGACGGACGAATTGATCCAGTTGATACTTGGATTACTATACCTAAATGGCGACAACCGACATCATCGTCAAAATACAAGAACCCAGTGTGCCGATTGCGATTGGCACTATACGGACACCCTCTCGCAGGTGTCTTTTGGGAACGAAAATGCCGCACATGCTTGGAAAGCGTCGGTTTCGAGCCTATTTCAGGATGGGAATGCGTATGGAGACACAACAAACTGGGACTGATACTTTCAGTATATGTGGGCGATTTTAAATTGGCCGGCCCAGCTCATAATTTACAGACTGGCTGGGATTATATTCGCAAAAGCGGTATTGACTTGGATCCACCTACTCCATACTCACATATTTGGGTTGTGGACAACAAGCATATGATGTACCGCAGAGCATCTTCGACAAAAGAATCTCCACAATACGCCCTATGCTACCTGCACACAATGAGAAATATTACAATACGGCCAAACACGTTCGTGGTATTCGACATGATATGCTTGGTTTTACAGATCAGTGCATTGAGCGATACCTGGAATGCGCCTCCAAGCGCGCCCAGGGAACAGGGTCACGTCGGAAACGATCCGACTCGCCGAGGGCTTCGCGATCCAAATCGCCAACATCCTCCGGGTCGGTCGCCAGACCTACTAGTGTGCTCAACGCACGGCCACGATCATCCAGTCCAGCAAAATCGGTGGACACGACATCTACCACTACCATACCCGTCACATACCATGACCTACCCGACGCAGAGACCCCTGGCATCGAGGACACCTCCTTCACTGACTCCGATTATTCAGACGAGGGCATCCTGGGCCAGGACGCGGCAAGTGTACTAATGAAGATCCTGTACCTGGCACGTTGCTGTCGTTTCGATCTTCTACATCCAGTATGTATGTTGGCCAGAGAAATTACCAAATGGAATACTACATGTGACAAACGTCTACATCGGTTGATATGCTACATCAAGACGACGCATACACATTGCTTACACGGATGGATAGGCGATTCGTCAGACATGTTATCCATCATGCTCTTTACCGACGCCTCGTTCGCTGATTGCATTACATCATCCAAATCCACTACCGGTGTTTTTGCTGCGCTTGTTGGACCCAATACATTCTTTCCAGTCAACGCTGTATGTAAGAAACAAACGGTTGTTTCACATTCATCTACTGAATCTGAGATCGTTGCTCTCGATTCCGCACTACGACTGGAAGGGTTACCACTACTATCATTCTGGGAAGCCGTGGTGGGAGTTGCCAAAACATGCAAAGAGAAGAATACATGCCTGAGCTGCCATCGACACGTCGACCCGGAGATGTGTCCCACATTGGCAGCCAAAAAGAAGCGTAAACCAACGCCTCGCAAGGCACCCCCTACACGGGGATCTTCTCCTAGCCGTAGGCAACTACCGCTAAATACGGAATTGCCTACGACTCCAAAGAGACGTACAATATCCCATGAAGGTACAATACTACACGTGGATCCAGAACCAGCTCAAGAGATCAGTGCTCCCAAAGTACGTCTTATCGTCCTGGAGGATAACCAGGCCGTGATCAAAATTGTCCAAAAGGGACGTACACCAGCACTTCGTCATCTTCATCGTACTCATCGTATCAACCTGGATTGGATATGCGAAACATGCCAACTTGAACATATCGAGCTCAAATACGTAGGAACAAAAGAGCAGATCGCATATATGATGACCAAACATTTCGAGACGAAGAAAGCAGACCTTTGGAAGGATCTCTTGGAGCACTCGCTTATCTTCCCCGCTACTCCGATACAATGTCCTCCGATACGAGGTCCTCGGAGGCCCGATGGTTTACCTCATGAAGCGGAACCTCCTAAACTGAATGGATGCCCAGACATATGCAAGATATTACTGACGGAAAAAGAAAGATGGGGCGAGGTAGGATCATAATGCGGATTTCAGTGTGTTGGGCAAGCTAATCACGAGGGATTATGTGCATGCATGTACCACATTGGCGTACCAGCCGCAGATATTGCGTCGCGCACACCTCGTTCACGCGCACGTTCCCCGCACGGTAGACATCCCCGCCATCCTCCCTCGCCTCCACGAGATGCAGAGAGAGTTAGGACATTGTTTATTCGTTCACGCCGCAGCAATTTTACGACTCGAGCTACACAGCTTACAAGCATTTTGTTCGCCGCTTGCGAGGCGAATATAAGTGAGATCGGTTCTAATCCCGACCCCCCCACCCACGAGATGGATCAGGCACAGCCGCTCCACCTCGTCGGCTGGCCCATCGGCTACGACACGGAGTACGACCCGAACGCCAGGGGCGACGACCGCGTGGGCTTCACGCACCACGCTCAAGCTGGTCGTCCTCGTGATCCCGAAGACGGTTACATATACATACATCAGCGGCGTGCTGATCGAAGCGGAGAGTTTGATCTTCGCGTGCCCGACGAATCCTCTATTCGAGAACTTGCCCGCTTCGCGTCCGTCGAGGCTAAGAAATGGGCCAACACCGAGAGTGGATCCGTCGGCGGCAACGCCAACTACGAGTACAACACGTTCACAGCTACGCCGTGGCTATCATTCACGCGCGCTATGTGTATGATTTCCAGTCTTTTCAATCGTAACCCCTCAGTGCAAGAAAGCGTTCGTGGACTACATGATCACTTGAACGCGGTGACCCCAGGATCGCACCGCAAGTGTCCACCAGAAAACTTTACGACAATGCTACTGAAAACGGAGTGGATGATGATTCACAACGATTGGTCCAATATTGGCAGTGCAGTACTGGGACAATACACCGAGGACAGCGTTCGGGATACACAAAGATACTACAACAATGGTCTGTGTGCACCATCCGATGTATACCAGAATGGATTGGTAACGCCATGCTATGCTCCTAAAATCGATCGTGCAACGGCCAAGTTGCCTACTCGCCCACCTGGCATTGCCAGGACATCGGGTACATCTGGACACATCGGCCATATTGTTGAATATAATTTAGTCACCAACATGAGAGCATTTTCCGACCTAAATCAAACAAACAAATTTCGCCGCAAGCTTACTACATGGCTGACTGCGCGCGGAGGCTTTGGAAGTATCGGATCAAACTCCAAGACGGTGGCAACACCATCCGACCATCCGAATGGTTGGGTGGCGATATTGGACGATCCAGAAGATACGGAACGTACCTATCGTTGGACACCATACAACGAGGGCAACGACTTCTTCGGCGAAGCCGCTGACCAGATCGGCTCGAATGACCCTGGTCTTACTCCTGGTAATGATGTTGGCCCATTTGAGCTGGACCACGCAAAATACAATGCTTTCTGTGGTGGTCGCTTGGTTTCTACCCTACTTTCAGATAATGGGTGGCACTCCCTCATACAAGAGGATTTGGGATTAGTATTGCATCATGCGTTTGGACCATCGGGTCATGCGTACAAATGGACCAACTTGTACACTGACTCAACATGGATCATGCAGCCCAAGAAAGGGTCCAAGAGTGCAAAACACAAGAAGTATCCTACTTACGGCATCGACGAGCTCAACGCTGCCCAGAAGAGAATCGACCTCGCCAATGCATCAACTACTGCTCTTGTACCGCTATTTATGCCGTGCCTCAACCGCGCGGAATACATGGGCGGCGCTACTCTTGAGCATTTGTCGACCATTATCCGCGACGACATCATGATGTGGGCATTTTCCTTTGGCAATTATAGGGAATGGTTCAGACAGAATGACGCGCCGATCGGTCAAGATTGCGTTCGCTTGCCTGAAGCTGGTTATGACGACATACGCTATGGTATGGAAGAACTACGCAAGCAACGTTTCGAGAAAGAAGATAGCCGTACCGAAGTTATTCTCAACAACCAGTTTGAGAACACTCTCGAGCAGCGCAATATGATCAGGAAGATCCGCGAAGCCAGAGGCCTCATGTTTCAAAGCGACAACGCTTCTATCAAGAAGTGGCGCGAGTTAAATGAGGCTATCTGGGATTACTGGGCCAACGATTTCCCATCATACGTGAAACAAAGACACTATTGCAGGGGTCCTAATGCCATGGTAGTATGGAGCGCGAACGACATCGCATGTGCCAATCACGGACAAAACACCGTCGACATGCGCCGACATCAGAATCGTGCTCCCACTAACGTATACGAGCTCCAAAAGATGGAATGTGAGGGCGGCGTACCGACGCTCATGCCTGTACACGTGCTCGTGGACGTGTCACGTTTTGTCGACGTGATGCAGTACTTCCGCTGCCCCACGGTCATGGGGCCTGGAAAAGCAGCGCAATGGGGCGTACATCCGAACTTTGATCACCACACGAGCGACCTGATCAATATCATGCAGAACCGTGGTATCACTGTTCTTCCATCCGACCATTGGGTGGATACGTACGATAGGATTACCCCGCAGGCTTGGCACGCCAAGCAGAACAACCATAACATGGCAATGTTTACAACGCAGTTCTGCGACGCAGTATGCTATCGCAATTTCTGCGCTTTGATACAGTCTCTACCTTCTCAGCCATATCCATTCAGGCCGCCATTGCTGACTGCTGTCACAGACGATCAGGCCTACACGCAGGCCAAAGAAATCATGGCAGCCCTCGATTTCAGAGAAAAGATGACAAACGAATGGAAAAGAGACCTCAGCCTCACGACGTTGATGACACAGACGGCAAACGAGATGGCTCATTGTGCGTGGATGGCATCATGTGCCGATGGTACATTGCCGGCATCACTGCCTGCCGAAGCAGGCGACACCACTGAGCCTACTCCTGGAATGTCGACACGTACGCCAGCACCTGACCCTGGCGATCCTGACAAAACCCTTCCTGATAATGATCCATGGGTTATTGCATACAACGACTTATTCCAGTACCTCATGCTGTTGATCAAAGACTACCCTGGGGCTTGGGCATCTGGGCATTCTCTTGAGAAAATGGAACTCCTACATCCCAAGATCGTCAAAACTGTTGAATATGCACATGCAGTTACTTGGGTTGTATTCGAACAATTCTTACATCAGATTAAAGATTTGGATGGAGATGATAATGCAACCAAAGCAAGAATCATTGCAGAAGATAACAGGTTGACTTCTCACTGCATCGGCCCAGCTGCCGCGAACGAGAAGAACATCGAAGCGCGCAAAACATTCTTCAAGCAGAATGCACTGGATCGGGTTGCTTTGGGTCATGACCCTGATGTTCCTACAGCCGTATGGAAGGCAGCAGCTGATACAGCACAGCCAGCCCCACCAGGCCCATTGCCTGATCCACTGCAACCTGGACCGCAATCGATAAAAGTGTCGCAACCATCGACTCCCGAACCCAAAGCAGAACAGCAGCCAGCTGATCAGCTCCCCAAGGCTGAGGCGGTACCGATTCCTGACGACGGCACTGACCTTGAGGCCATGGAGCTGGAGGCAACTCCTGCCGAGGAGGACCCGTCTCCACATGAAATGAATATATTATCATGGCAGGACAGCTGTGAGCGTTCCATGCACGAGGACATCAGCAAGATCGGGATATTCGATAACGCATGCACCATTCGAGAGTGGAAGCTGCAAGCAGGCATCAAAGATGACCATCCGTACATGTGCCCAACGTTGCGGGGCACACGCGCGACCAATGGATTTGCCTGCCTGGATGACCAGGACTGGTTTGATCAATTGTTGCACGACGATAGCGTGATCGCTCATGCGCCTGATATCGCACAGTCTGGTTGCTTCCCAGAGTGGAAATGGATATCATTACCACATTATGACGATGTACGTTATGGTCCCGAGCTACTTGAGGAAGAATGGCTGGGAGCAAACAAATGGATGAGCAAAGACATAACGACTATGCTACGCCATGAGATTCACTACAAAAAGTTTTGGATTAATCAATTTCATGATAGACGTATCAATATCTGGGAGAAAACAACAAAGAATGAATGGAATATTCCAAGCAATTGGAAATCCTTTAAAGAGATGGTCGAATGGAAATTCAGAGATCGCAAAGACAGACACAATGGACCATCCATGGAAGCGGCAGTGGCACATTTTATGAAAGATGGTGAAAATGATGGATATGCCGATTGGAACGACTACTACCCGATATTCATCATTCGTGCGTTCCAGAAACATATTGATTCACATAAAACCAGAATCGAGATATATGCCAAGCCGATCCCTGAGGGAGGTGACCCCAGTTCTTTTGATTGGAACAGCGTCATCGCTATTCGGTGCGTTGGTGGTCACAGTTGTGTCAATCCATCTTCCAAGCCATGGAATATGGGATGGGAGGGCCTACAATGGACAGATGTTAAATATCTCCATCACGGCACAGCATCCCGCGCTTGGAAAAACATATTGAAGACAGGGATCATTCCTGGATACATTGATCCATCTTCTCAGAGAGACAAACATCATAAACCATCACAGCGCTCTGAGGCATTCATTAGTTCTAGCACATATTTGAACAATGTCCAAAAGAATCCACACACTTCAGTGGAATCGTACAAGTTCAATAACTACAAGAACGAGGTCGAGCTGGTGATCAACATGGAGATCGCCACAAAAGCAGGTTGCAGATTTTGGCTGGGTGCTCAGGGCGCTATCATGACAGAGGACGTGGTACCCGCTGCGGCAATTATCGCAATTCGCCGCCTCAAACCACACCACATGCATGGCCAGCAGTTATGGCCAGATGGCGACCCATGGGACTACCCGCCATTGGCAGCAAGACCGCCATTGAGCAAATACGAGATTTGCGCCTACCTTCCTGGAGAGCTCATCGACGACCCTCCTGGGATAGCACCTATCGACCCCGACCAGAACATGGAGCCTCCAAGGACAACGTCAGCATCAGCACCTTCGGCCCAGCTGGGGGAAACCCCTGCTAGCCGTACATCTGCAGACGACGCCTTGGATGAACAAATAGTCCGCGCTATGATTCGGGAGACCAAGCACAAAGCAGATGATAAAGAATGGTTAATTGCCTTGTCATACTGTCGCGAAGCTCTTCGACCGATCATATCGACGATCACGCAAAACGATTGGGACCGTCGCCCTGCATTTAATGATGTTCGAATGGGAGACTTCATTGTCGTCAAGAATTGGGGTTCTACCAAATGCTTTCATTACGACAATCACTGGCCCAAGGGCAATCACAATACCAAAATTGCCTTGACCAAGGGACACATATATGGTCCAATCATCCATTTCGGCATATTCGACAAGTTCTTTGCGGTACAAGTACCCATTCTCAACTGTGGTTTACGATGGGTAAGCATATGGCACAATGACAAAAGCATGCCCCTCAAGGGCGTTGTCTTTGCATTACCGATTCGTATCGAAGAACACGCCATTGACCCAACATATATGGAGACCGTCCTGAAAGGTCCGACATCATGCAGCGAAAAGATACACCAGCACAAGACTGATGGCAGTTTACCATACCTTGGTATGCCGAGCATTCATAGACCACGTATTCCGCGTACACCGCCCAGAAGGCCCGCTCCTCGGACACCCGATCCCGACGAGCTGGTGGCCACACCTGCCGAGGACAATGCTCATGCGGGCGACAATCCTCGACAGACTGCAGTATCATCGCATGATCCTTTGATCACCGTAATCGTGGACATATCGAACATAACGCTCACCGCTGGCGAGAAAGTTGCGAACGACAACATGAGAGCAGATCTCTCGGCAGACATCCAAGCAGATGAGCAGATTGAGGCGAGCATACTCGACAACATCATTGACCCGCCATCGGACTTCCTTAACCATCCAGATTACGATCCCGACGACGATTCAAGATGGATTAGACAGTCAGAAGACTGCCGTGTATATTGTTGGACATCGGAGCTGCTGGTGGATTCGCCTATGATCAAGATGAAACATATCATCGAGATACACAGTGGCGCAGACAGAATTGTAATGGACAAAGCACAATCGCATTTACAATTTGAGATTCGATTTGGATCGAAAGCATGAAATGCGGAGTCATACCAATTGAATTACGATCATACCCACAAATGGGCACGTGACTTACCAAATTGCAGTGCAGATCATTTCTTCAAAAAGTTGGTACATTACCTCGACCCAGAGGCTATCGAGGAGTCGACCACAGGCATCTTTCAATGGATCTCCAAAGTATACCAGAACATCTTGAAAGATAGTATTGCGGAGCTTCCAGACTTCACCAACGAGGCCATCCATGAGAAACATCCTGCACTCCAGGCATTGCGTGACCTATTCAGAAATTGTACTGATACATACGGTAATCCAGACTTTCCTGTATGGGAAGAGCTGGTGGAAACACCCGCCGCGCCTCATGAGCAAGGCGCTGAGCAGGATATTCCCCAGGATCCAGGCAGCGTTGCGTCTGCAGCTCCCGACCAGGAAACCATGGTACGTATCATAGCCGAGCAGACGGGACTCAAGCGCGAGGAGGGCGACAACGAGGCTACCTTGCAGGAGAAAGCTCGCCGTCTTCGTGAAGAGAACGTATGCCATGGCGGTACCGAGGATACGGACAACACCAAGATAGAGCACAAGGGACTGCCAGGGGAAAGATTGTCTAGGATCGAGATCGAGGGTTTAAGTAGATCAATCGCTTCCCGACCGAACACCGAGACCAATCGTGAGGCCATCAATCAGATCGGCCAGAGCCTCGCTCGCGGTCAGGACACCCGCTGGGGATCCCGCGATCACCTCACGTCGGAAGGGGCCACCGAGACGATCTTGCATCCCATGCCGCTCTGTCAGAATTGCGGTCGAGATCTGTCCCTTGGGATTGTCGCAGGTGACGGCGCACTTTGTGATATCTGTTGGCAGTATACCGTGGCCGTAGGCGCCACGGGTAAGAGCACCGCCACACAGAGCGATCTCGCGTACCTCCAGAAGCTGACGAACTGGATCAAGATGACACTCTCTGAGGACCACATCGCGAGATACAGGAAGGACGGTGCGCACGTCATTATGACGGGTGCGCGATCGCACGCAGGCAATGAGAAAGATCAGTTGCGGAGATTGGCCAATGCGTCCAGAAAGAGGCATCAGAAGTGGGTCGAATCAGGTAGCCCGGCTGCACACGAGTGCAGACTGATGGGCGAAGCCGAGGACGACCGACCTCTGTACTACCCATTCGCCAATCTCGTACAACGCTTTCTCAACGACCTCAAGTTCCACCACCAAATGACAGGTGCCCGCGTGAACATCGGCAAAAGGCCCTGGACCGTGGAGGACATGCGCGATGCGTGGGACATCCTCGACGTCAGTATTAGGACAGGACAGGCTGGTCGGAGGAAATGGTGGCTGAACGAGGGGCGCCTCGACAGGCAGACGCGGCAGGCTCGCGGACTGGTCACGGTTTCTCTCCCTAGAAGGGACGGAACCCGTGAACAGTTCACTCAGCGTAAGCTTGCCGCGATTGCCAATGAGTTGTTAGGCTCCCTCGATCCGGCACATACCGACCAGAGGGGGGTTGATACAGGGATGAGAACCGATCCCGATACACAATCCCACCAGTCCGATGATGCCATGGAGCCGCGCCATCCGCGGCCGCTGCCGCGCCCTGCTCCTGGCGATGCTGCTGCGCCCAGCGCCTCAGGCGCGACGGACTACACGCCCGCGGGACCGCGTGCCAAGAGAGCGCGTGCATCAGATTACGCCGCGTACTGGCGCGACGACCTCGAGGACAGTTACTGGGGTCTCAGGTACTGGAGTTACTACATCAACTGTTGGATCTACATCGCGATCAACAACGATGAGTACGTATACATCCAGGACATCACGTACAATGATTGGTTTCGCAACTGGATCCCGAGAACGGCTTGGGATACATTCACGACGAGCTACGTGACGTACAACGGCCAGAGGATGTGGGACCGCAGGTTCTACAATAACGGCAACACGTAGTGAGTCGGCCGCAAGGCCCACCGCTCAAAGGCATGAACTTCAATATAACCAAAGTTCGCCTTGAGCGGTGGCTATTACATACTTTTAGGCCACTTCATTATATAACACAAGTGGCCGCGCACACACACACACACACACAAATACCTTTTGCGATAACCGAGGCAGCCTCCTAAGGAGCAACGCCAACGGGAGCCGCCAAACAGAATTTATACACATGAGTTTTCGTGTTCATCAACACGACATTCTGTCTGGCCAGACATTTGCTTTTACACAAAGATGCGTTTCATATCAAGATCGTGTTTGTCAACGCGATCTTAGCATGCATATTTTAACAGTTTAAACCTGATTGCGTCGAGAATAATCTGATAGCTGGTGGCAACACCTGCCTCGCAAAAGCGAGGCAGTTTGCATGTTGCTTTAACGCTCAGATCTTCTCTCTCCGCCCACCCTTGTCTCATTCTTCTCCGCCCTCGAGTGCCGAAGCGTTTTGGGGGGCGCACCGAGGGGGCACCAAAGCGTGCCTGGCGAAGAAAGGGAGACCAAGGGTGTTCCTTCTAACTTCACTTTGCAGCTGTGGCTTCGCTGATTTTAAGCCCAGCTGCCTTCTGACTTAAGGACCAAAGGAGTAAATGGGTGGCGGATCCCCTTCCTTTGTTCCCGAGTCCTGCCCTCGCGGGCGGGATTCGGGACGGGGGGTGTGAATGGAACCCGCATAATACCCTCATATATACTCCTTATCCTTACCTCTCCTGCGCCTGGCCGTTTGGGCTCAGGTACTGAGATAGATCGATCAGACCTTGATCGTGCGGGAGGGAAAGATATCCATTTATCCCTCCTTCTCTCTACCAACGGATCAGGGGTTCTGTACCCTTGTACTTCAACCCCATACACACAATGTCCCAGCGGGAGGATTCGGGATCCAGGCTGGCCACGTCAGATGGGGCCAGGTGCTTTGTGTGCAACGTAATCGACGCACAGCGCACGTGCGAGAGATGCTGGATATCGCTCTGTGAACAGCACTTTGAGTGGGTCACGAGGCGGTGTGCACAGTGTGAGACAGACCGCGTGCGCGATCTCGAGGCAGTGCTGAGAGAGCGGCGCGAAGAGGAGGAAGCCATGGTGAAGAAAAGGATGCAAGAAGAGGAAGAAGTCAGTCGGTCCAGAGACGAACTGAGGGCTAAGAAAGAGGCCGGAGCGCTTCGTCGCATTCACGAGCTCGAAGAAAAAACAGAGCAGCGTGCGCGCGCGATGGAAAAAGCCGCGCGCGCAGGCCGAGGAAATTCGAGAAAAGGCGGAGGCAGTGATGAGAGAATCAGAGATTGCCGCCGCCAAGGCCAAAGACAAAGACAGCCATCAAATGGAATCGGCCCCCAGCGAAACGCAGAAACATAACTAATAACGGAAAAAGAAGAAACCGAGCGGACCGCCGATCAGCACTTTCCCCGGATGCACTACGCCAGCCCGGCCGACGAAAACCGCGGCCACTGCGGGGGGCCTCGCAGGGGATGGCGATCAGCCTCTCCGCCAGGGCAATGCCCATGATGATGGAGACAATTTGGGGAAAAAGAAGGGTGGGTCCAGTCGCGCGCCTGGGGGTGGCAACCCAGATGATGGCAGCGGCGACGACGACGATGACGACGAGGAGGATTCCGATGATGAAGACGACTCCGAGGAGGAGGGCTCCGAGGACGAAGATGAGGGCACCTCCGAGGAAGAAGATGAGGAAGCTGCGGGCCGTAGAGTAAGAGGATACGCTGAAGCTCAGAGAGCTGGGCACGGCGATCCGGGGCGTGGCGGACCACCGCCCCCGGGGGCCCCTGGAGGAGGCGGGGGCCCGGGACTCCCGGACTCCGGCGGCCTGGTGCCCATGGTGACCCCGTGGATTGCAACGGATCGAATTGACAAGATATCGTTGGATCCGCTGCCTGACGCGGGATCCTTCCGAATGTGGAAGAAATCTGCCATTCGTGCTGCGGCGTCGAGCTCGCAGCAAAACCATGTTTTGGCGACGAAATGGGTGGCCGAGGCGTTCGAGCCTAAACAGGTCAAAGCAAAGGCTTTGGAAGGCCCAGGACCGTATTGTGGGTACCTGGACATGCAGATAGCTGCAGACCTCATTGCAAATATCAATAATATTGAAAGGGATCCAAATGCTTCCCATGCCTTAAGGCACCTTGCCAACGAGGTTGACCTCGCTGACTCATCCCTAATGAAGGCTGGGGGACTACTTTCAGGAAGATCGATCCGTCGTATCATTCGAAACCATGTCACCACTCGGGAAGACCATAGTCAGGTGTGTACCTATGAGGACCTTGTGGCCATCCAGATCAAAGGAGAAGGAAAGGAGGCTGACCGGGACCTCTACCACTTCTATGATGAATGGATGAGGGTGACACTAGATGGAGAAACCCCACAAGTCCTTCAGGGCTCTCCATACAGAGTCACTTATACAAGCAAATGAAGAAGTGCCCGTGCATGACAATGACTCTTGCAATGTATGGCAACAGCAACGATGTCTACGGAAAGGGCATGACATCGTATGAATGGCTGCTGGGGAGGATCGCTAACCAGATGCTGAAGGACAGGGGAGAGGATAATAGAAGGATCCAAAAACAGCAGATCAACAAGCGATGGGGTGCAACCCAATGGTGAAAAGGCAGGTGGGGGGAACAAGGATTCCCTCGCCATGAAGGATGGGGGGCTCAAGGAGTCCGTCGTCTGCCGACGCTGGCAAAAGGGGCAGTGCCCCCCTGGGCCGGCATGAATGTCTGCACCTGCGCCCCAAGAAAGTTGTACTCAGGTGGCCACGCCAGGCCCCTCCGATGGAGGTGCGGCTGGGAGAGGCAGAGGGGGCAGATCTGAGTCGAGGGGCAAAGGTAAAAGCGACAAGAATGACAGGGGCAAGGGCAGAGGCGACAGCAAGAATGGCAAGCACGACCGCTCGAAGAAACAGGATGGGCGCGGCGGCAGCCGCGGGAACAGTGACGCCCCATCGAAGGGAAAGAGTCGAATTTGCTATGCCTTCAGCCGAGGCCCACAGAACTGTGATGGATCGCGCGGTAGAGAACACCGACCGCTGACGAAACAGGAAAAGCAGGAGCGTGACGCCTGGGAGCAAAGCCTCCAGAAGGCTGGAAACGGACTGCCGTACAGCCGCAACGCGGAGCAAACGGCCGCAGCCGAAAAGACTGTGAAGGCGTTTAAAACACAGGCAGCTCCCGCTCAAAACGGAGGGAAGACACGCGGCGGAAAGTCCGGTGGCCAGAACTCCCGGGCACCCATGGCCCGGGGTGGCGGCGTCTGGCGCCCTTGGTGCCGACGCCGCCCGGGCGGGCGCTGTCGCGGTGACGAGCTGCGCGGCTTCCGCAGAACAGGTGCAGTTGGCATGTCCATCTGTGCCCAACGCCGGGTCACAATCCCAGGCGACGACTCAAGGGCCAATGGCCAGCCCAGGTAACAAATGGTCAGACAGCTCTCCCTTTATCGAGACGCTGAGATGCCTGATGGCTGGCGGAATCCGATCGTGCCCGAGAGGGGCGTTGGACCTGCTGGAGACAGGAAAGCCCGGACGAAATTCCCTGCGTCGTGACGCCGGTGGCGCCCTCAAACGGATGCCAGCTATTGTTCGGGCGGATAGGAGGGTAAGAATACACCCTTCAACACATTATCCAACGCCATGGACTCTGAGGAAGATCAGGGCGGCCGATCCGAGGCCAATAGCCTCGAAGCGCCGGGGATCCGTTTAGCTTCCTTAAGAAGTGGCAAGAATGGCGTACAACAGCCACGCGCGAGCACCAGCAGCTCGCCAACAATGACGCGAGCGATTTGGAGCACGAGGTGTGGGGGTTGTGGCTGGACAGAGCGCCAGCGCCCGCGACTGAAGACGGGTGCGATGGCGATGGCGGGGGCGGCAATGCCGATGCCGCGTCGGCCAAGAAGCACAACCGTAGAACAAGGGATAGAGAAACGGTCCAACTTGGATCGATGCGGTTCATAATCGACACCGGTTGTGGATCCAATCTGATAGCCCTAAAATATGTGCAGAATGCAGGCGCTATCGACATGATGAAGGAACTCAAAGTCCCTATCACACTGAACGCGGCTGGGGGGCTGTCTAGCGCCCTCGGGGCCGTGAAGATTGCCTGCGACCGGCTACTGAGTGGTGAGTTCGACGCGATTATCATGCCAGAAACGCCGAGCGTGATATCGGTGGGCGAACTTTGCATAGATCACGGCTACAGTTTCTACTGGAAGAGTGGGAAAGAGCCGTATCTCCTCCTACCCAATGGAACGAGGATGGATCTGACGGTAGATGATAAAATACTGTACCTCAACATTGGAGGAGGTGAGGCTTTGGGTCTGGTAGACGAGGCGGCTCCCGCCTACCCGATTGGGTTGGCGCGATGGGCGTGTGTGGAGGTTAGCGCGAAGTCTAGCTTGATCGATCCCGAGCAAGCGGGAGGCCCCCCGCTCCGGGCGGTCAGGCACCGCGCCACCGTGGACCTGCACTCGCAAGAAGTGATGGCGGAATATTCATATAAGGACGGAGTCAGGAGTGACCGTCCCGAGTACCACTGCAGGGGCGAGCCCGACGAGGCCGACCTCCGAGGCAGGGACGTCATCACATATTTCTACTATGAGCCTCGGTTGGCAAACCGGGGGGGCTGGGGGCCCAGCCAAACCGGGATAGTCAACATAATGCCGCCGCACATCACCGTTGGCGGCCATGCCGCTGGAAATGGAAAACCTCCCGTCCCCGCGCCTGCAGAAGGGGGCGGCAGAAGAGCATGCGGAGGCACTAGGCGCTATTGATCTCGTCGACGACGATGGCGCCGAAGACCCAATGCAGGAATCAGGGGGTGAGCCAAGTAGAGCCGAACGGCTCAAGAAAGAGGCGCAATCACGAAAACACCTCATGACACAACTGCCCAAAAACCCGTACTGCCCGACCTGCACCTGGGCGAAGACGCTCAGAACACAGCAGCGATATAATCATAACAAGTCGCTAAAGAAGCTAAAGCCTTTCTCGGAGCCGAAAGCATTCGGAGGCCCATGCGCCATGGACCACTGGTTCGCGCTTGATGAACTATCGATGGGGACTCTACGGAGAAACCTCGTGCGTGGCACTGCGCGATCGGTTTACAAGATTCCTTGCGGCAAAAGGCACATTCGGAGAATCGGCCGAGCAGGTTGCGGACTTCTTGGTGAACCTGCGGGCCCCGCACGAACAGTCCGTGTACATCTACTCTGACCCGGCAAGAGAGCTAGAGAAAGCCTGCCAGGCTTTGAAAATAGCTTATGACTCCACTCAGCCGGCGAATAAGAAACATAACTCCGTAGCGGAGCGCGCCAATGGCGTCGTTCAGGACGGAGCAAGAACTCGGCTCATGACCGCCGGGCTACCGGCACAATTCTGGGCATTCGCCGTCCCTTACTTCTGCGCGTGTTATAACGCTACGCATGAAGAGAACGGCAAGACTCCGTGGGAGTTGATTCGGCGGGCCTTTCAACGCCCCGCTGGTTCCTTTCGGATCTGCGGTCCGATATCTGCCACCGCCGGAACCTGGAATAAAGCAGCCCAAACTGGCCCCAGGTTCACGAGTGGGCGTATATCTCGGGTACGTACAGCATGCGGGGGGGCGCGTTGGCCCTGACCACTACTGCATGCCATTGGCTCAACTCGAAGGGTTGAATTTTACTACTGGCATGAAGGCAGATGGCAACATGCCCATCGTGGAGAGAACGGAACAGGTATGGACCGACACCGAGGTATAACAAATGGATGACGAATCTCTCGATGGGGTCATCGACAATGTCGACTAGGATTCCCCCGTGCATTTCCCGCTGAGACGAGCCTATGATAAGGCTGCCGCGAGCATTAGCAGCGTCGCGCTTGATACCCTGCTGTCGGGCGGAAATGCCGCGGAAAAGCAACAGGAGAAACCGCGTGCGACATCCGGGGGGGCATCTGGCTCCCGCGAGGGCCCAGCGCTAGTCCCGGACACTCCCTACGAACTTGGAATGGGGGGAGCTGAGCCTCACGCCAATGGCGGGCGAGCGGACGAAGCCCAGGAGGGCCATGATCCGACGGATGACGAAGGGCCGTCTGGTCCGCCGCCTGGCCCAGAGCTCCCGCCTGGTGCCAGGCGAAGGAGAGTTGAGTTCGATGCGGTAGGGATTGGCGAAAGCCTCGCCGAGACGGAGGTCATCATTGCCAGGCAGACCAAATTCCTTGCGGCCCCCGCCGGGGGAGGGCCAAATTTTGAACAAGTCATGGCAAGAACAACGCAAAACCTGGACACGGGAGAGTATTACGAGAAGAGTGCCGTGGTTGTAGGAAAACCTGTTGAGGAGTTGACGAAACCGCCCCCCCTGAAAGGCAAGCAGAAGACGGCGCACCTTCGCGTGGTATTATATTATGATCCTTACTACAGGAGGCCTAGCGAGGTGGACGTGCACGATGAAGTATGCGGAAACGCTGTCCTCCGGCGTGCGCAGAAGGAATCTACTAACCCAGGAGTCCACCCTGACCGATGGTTCAAGACAAGTGGATCTGAGCGGAAGAGACTCATCGAGGAATGCAAAACCGAGAAGAAGGGTTTCTACGGCTTGGAGGATCCAGGCCCGAACACTGACCTCTTAAGGGCTATAGGTATCGACGTGCCTCGACTGGTGCCGACCTACATCATGGCAGCGGCCGCCTATCAAGAAAAAGGCCAGGTGGATGACGATGCGTTGAAGGACTTCCAGGAGTGGTGCACAGAGACGTGCACGCCAGATGAAGAATCGGAATCGTCCGATGGACGGGATTGGAGCAATGATGGTGAGAGTGACTGGGATCGCACGGCGCTTGACTGTGCGGCCGCGACCAGGCGTCGCGGTGCCCCTCGCATGCCCCTTCGCGGGCGAGATGCGGGTCACGACGTTCGCCGGGAAAAGGAGCCGGCGTGCCGGCCGTGCTACAACCCGTTCACTGACGCTATGCAGGTTGGTGAGCGGGAAGAACTCCTTGATATTCCATCGGTGCTTGGCAATGCCCTGACGGCGAATTGCGCTTGTGTCATCCGCCCTGTCACTAGAGCCGAGGCGGCCACCAGCGAAAAAGCCCAGACGGCGCTGATGGATGAGTGGGGACGTCTCAGAAAGATTAAGACGTGGGATGAATCGAAAGTCCAAGGGCTCCGCGATGTCAGAGCGAAGATGAAAGGAAAGACCTTCCACATCGGGAGACTCTCTGCGATCCTAGTTGAAACGAGCGCCGAACTCCCCGAGGACCATGCAGATCGCAAGTTCAAAGGGGGGGTCGTCTTTGATGGATCCGACGTTATTGACCAAGACAGAAACGTTGCGCTGTTTCAAGAACTCTCCAGCTGCCCAGCTACAATGCAGGCAAGCAAAGCTGCTGACACGTACGGCTTGTTCGAGGGGCACGACTTACAGCAAGCCGACGCCCGTCAGGCATGCACTCAGTCCAAGCTGGGGGGCGCCCCAACATGGGTGCGCCTGCCCAAAGAAGCGTGGCCTAAGAGCTGGGAAGGCATGATCGACCCAGTATGCCCTCTGCTATTAGCACTGTATGGGCACCTTGACGCTGGAGGGTTTCGGGAACAACATTGCGAGGCGCATGTTATGTCAAAGGGGTTTGTCCCAATAACCTGCTGGAGAAGTTGTTATTATCACCCAGAGCTTGAACTATTTCTAATCGTGTATGTCGATGATTTCAAACTTGCGGGTCCCTCTCGAAACCTGGAGACAGGATGGGATCTGATCCTGAGCCCATCCGAGACTGCACCAGAAGGAATCGACATGGACCCACCAACCCCAGTGGGAAGATATCTCGGATGCGAACATAGGATGTCGGAGAAATGGGTAGATTGGCAAGGCGTCGCTCCAACCACGTTGGACCCGCCGCCTCCCAAGGGCCAAAACGCCGATGGCGTGGCCGACGCAGGGCACCAATCAGCCGCCGTCGCCCATGGCGCAACGCAGCAGGGTACAATGACCCCGATCTATTGCGACAGATCATTCCATATCCCCAAAGGGCACGGCGTGTGGGTTAGATATGATGCAAATGCGAACAGATACCGCGCGTCTTTACCGGGCGGCCCAGAAGGGAGAAAGGTCGTCCGTATACTTACCCTCGACTACGACACGTGGGAAGAGCTCGATGACACCGAATACACCAGCGGAGTGGTGGCACCCTCCGCCGCCGTCGCTAAGAGGAGTTTTCGGGCACCTCTCCCTGATGGCCCACGCAGTATAGCCACGATGCTAGTATATCAAGATAGCAATGCTGAGGCCACAGTTTACACTCCTCAGAGCCTCACAGAGCAGAGCTGGTCACGTGAGCGACGGTGTGCAGCGCCCGCTACACGGCAGCCGCCTCCGCTGCCAGAGTATAAGCCAGGATTGAAGAAGAAAGTGCGAATAATGGAATACGACATGGCTGAATTCTTCAAGTCTTGCGTTTCTCTGTGCGCAGAACTCACGGACGCCGACCAAGCAGCCTACCCGCTATCGGGAACCCCCTTCGGTCCCGAGTTGTCCTCCTTCGAGGATGGCCAAGGGGGGCCGTGCGGAGAAGTGTTGGCACCTGCCGAAGAGGCCCTAGCAGCGCGTTTACGAATCGACGCCGCCGTGGGGCCCCCCGACCCAGGGGCGAACGTGGGAGGCCCTCCAATGGAGGGCCCATCAGCTCCTGATCCCAAGCCACCTGCCCCATAAGGCATTCTGCAACCTATTGCAGCTGAGGTTCTGATGAAAATACTGCACGGGGCACGGAGGGCACGTCCGGATCTTCTGAATGCCGTCTGCAAATCAACTGCGTGTGTCACTACATGGGCGGAGCAACAGGATATATATATATACATATATATATATATATGTTTCGCATCATCTGCTGCCTGAAAGCAACGGTGAATTACCGCCTAGTGTCCTGGGTGGGTGACCGCCGCGAAGACGTATGGCTGAGACAGTTCGCAGGTGCTGATCGTGACATTTGCATTCATCGCAGTACTAATGCGAACGCACAATTTCTGTGGTGACCAAACACAAGGGCGCTTCAAAGCTGCAATTCCCGACGACAGACCGCAGTGTCCCATGGTGCACTGGAAGCGGAGATCGTTTCAGCTGACGAAGCACTCAGAAGAGAACTACTGCCGGCGCTCCCATTGTGGGAGATGCTACTCGGCCGAGCGTTGAGGGCAGAGTTCATGGAAGACAACCAAGCCGTCGTGAAGGTTTGTAAAGCAGGTGTCTCGCAGAAACTTATGCACCTGCCCCGTGCTCACCGAATCGACGCTCCTGCTGTTGCAGAGCAGTTTGCCAGAGGCACGGAGCAACCGCCGTCGTGGACCAGGGTGCTCTATCTAGTGCAGGTCGTGGCCCCGACCTACTGGATACGTGGACTCGCTATTCGAAGGCGATGCGGGTCTTCCCCTGAAGCCCGGGGGGGTTCTCAAGCCGAAGCTAGGCGCGCAGTCCAAGCTTCGGAGCGGCGGCAAGATACCAAGCAAGAAGGCCAAGAAACAGCCAAACAAAAAAAATACAGGCAAACCTCCCGCTGATTCGCCGCCAAGCCCCAGGGTAAATTACCGGGCAGGAACACCGGCGGAGGCCAGCGACGAACGGAGAATTTACCGTCAGCGGAAAATAAAGGAAGACAAAGAAACGACGGCCTTGTTCGAGATAACGGACAGTGAATCAAGCACTTCAGAGGCACAGGCCCCGTCATTCGATGAAAAGACAGGCCAAGATACCACTGATGAATGGAGAGCAACAGATAGCGATGCTATGGTTGCCGCTCCTGATGCCGCTGCAGGCTTCAGCGAAAGATCCCAACAACGCCTTTTCATAGAATTTTGTTGTGGACCGAACAGCCGGCTAGGGAAGCGAGCTCTTATCCCTGACGGTCAATGTAAGGTGGTGCGTCTGACAGAGAACGAAGATATGACCACCGAGGAAGGAAAAGCGTTTGCGGTGGCTAAGATAATTAAGTTTGAAAAAGAAATAACAAGTAAAGGCCTTGCCACCGACAGACGCATTACATTGTGGATCTTGATGCCATGTACGGGCGGACCCCCATGGCAATATGTAAATGAAGCCATGTATTTCCGCTCCGGCATCGAAAAAGCTCTCAAGAAATTGAGGGGTCACGTAACACTTTTTAGGAAGCTGTTATGGGTAGCTTGCGATTTGGCACAAGAAGTGATAAAGAGAAAAGGCCAGATTTGCCTTGAGTGGCCGACCCCAATGTCGATGCTGGAGTGATCCACAGGTGAAGGAATTCTTGGATTAATACAACATGACAATATACGTCTCAATGGCTGTGCGAATGGGCTAAATAGCAGCAAAGGACAATACATGAAATAACCATGGAGTATTGCATCGTCCTCTAGCATGATGGCCGAAGGTTTGATACGTAGGTGCGACGCAGGGATTGCAAGCAGGATTGCATGTGGAAGCGAGAGGCAGGGATTGGAAGCAGGCGGAAGACTACACGGACGAGTTTGCGAGACGCGTGCATGCGTTGGCTTTGCAGACACTTGTGAATGAGGCATGCGTGAGTGCGATGTACCGTGCCCCCCGCGAGCGCTGCACCCGCTGTTGTGTGTATTGGAATGCTTGCGACCGCTGCCGTTTCGGCGCTTAATGCGGCCCGTGCGCAGCCCCCCAACGCGGCTGCCCCGCCAGCCATAACTCCCTGCTCGCGCCGCTGCTGCTCGCCGGCGCCTCGCAGCCAAACCTCAGGCGCCCTCGCTCCGCCTTCGTCCATCGGTCGCGGACCCCGCGTGTCCGCAAGTCACGTGAGGAAGGGCGCAGAGGGCCCCGCCATCAGTCAGGGACTTCCCTTGAAGGGCGAGCAAAGGACAATGTCCTGCATCACGCATGGAGGGTTGCGCGGATTCTGGGGAACAATGTTCCAAAATGGGCAAGACTGCCCGAGCGTGTTCGGATGTGAACCCATCAAGCGCATCCTGCAGGACAGGGGCATGGAATATATGGATAAGTTCAATGAACTTCTAAAGGAGATAACAGGCCTCCTCGGGCTCGCGAAGCACTTCATAAGCGACCCCAAGCTCGAGCGCCGCTATGCCGCGGGACGTGCAATGGACTATGACTTGGGTCGCCCGGACCGGTGCGCGTTACCATGCGGCCGCTGGGGCGACGCAGAGATATTCCTCTTCCGTGCCACTCAAGGAGCCGACGAGAGTAACGAGCACGGAGGCAGCTTCGAGTCGGACCAACGTGCGGGAGCATTCACCCCGCATGCGATCCCGTGGAGCAAGACCCCGAACCTGCACCAGGTGTCGGGGCTGCGCCCGGGGGAACAACTCGGAAAGTCCTTCCGCGATGCGTGCCAGTCCCTACATGTGGACAAGCGGAGGAAATTCGAGAACGACGGGCTCGATGAGCCCGGCATGTTGGCAAAAGTAATCAAGAAGCCGTCATACCGGCCAACAGTGGACATACCACCAGATGTCTACCATGCCATTTCGAACTCCGCCAGTGCCCGCAACGTTCCCTGGGTCGGAGGGCTTGAACCCTGCGCACAGGGCAGGCACTTGCCCGTAATACGGGGGAAGCAATCAAATTGGGAAGTGCCGCGAGAGTTTGACGGACATCGTCTGGTCGAGAACATGAGTGCCGCAGTGATTGTGCCCTGGATGGGTTCTGAGGCGCATGTTGAGTACCGCATCACACGACCGTTCCTCGCCCAGGCTCAGAACGAGGCCCTGCTCCAAGCATGGTTTCAGGAGCCCACTGATCGACTGTTTCACGACCTGGAGACGATGACGCCACGCAAGTTCTTCAGGTGGTTCGAGAATCCAGTCTGGGATCAGGTGGGTCGGTACAGGCCAAATTGGCCGCGGAGGCACATTGCCCATCGGTTCTACTCCATCCACGCCACGATGCCCGACAATGTCGCGTGGACTGGCATGGTCGGCGACCCCGACAACATCCCGATTGGGCCAGGGGGGACTTTGCGTCACCCGCAGAGGGAGAATGAGCCTATTCAGAACAGTCCCCTCGGCAGGAAGATGCTGGCGCGGGACATCTCGGCTATGGCCTCCTACGACGGCGCCGCGTTCAAATACCTAGAGGCGCATGTCAGGAAATGCCCGACTTACGAAGGAATTCGGGGCCCCGGCGACCGACCAGCGTGGTCACGCGACCCATGGCCGTGTGTCGCGCTGGAGGGGCGCCGAAAGTCACGCGATCAAGAGTGCAGAGTGGAGTTCCAGGACAGTCTCGTCCATCACGGCTGGCTAAGGCGCGCCGATTACATATCGCCTGAACCTGGCCACAGGCGCAGCCAGGGGCTTCCTGAGATTGACTTCGACCCGACTCCCCTCTACGCGGAGCCGTTGCCACACCTCAACTTGCGACAGCAAGTCTCGCAGGGGGAGGCGGCGAGGCGCGCCAACATTGAGCGCGAAGCTGCCCCCTCGGCGGCAAGTCGTGCGCCATCCGGAGAAGGCAACCAATCGAACCGCTGGAATCGGACGAGGGGGGGGGGGCGAGGCAGTCGTCGAGGGGCTACAGGGCGAGGGGGCCGCCGTCTCCACCGCTCAAAGCACCTCCCGGAGACAGCCGCCCAAGAAGGCACCGCCTAAACCTCCGGCTAAGACTCCGGCTCATAAAGTTCCAACGCAGTATTACGATAAAGGCGAGAGCCGCCCGCCGAAGCCTCAGGCTCCCAGGGCGCCGCCGTCGTGCTCGGACGCAAGACGGGGGGGTCCGCCGAAGCCGCGGGCTCCTGGCGCGGCCCCGACTTACCACGCGCCGAATGAGGGCCGCGCGCCGAAGCCTCAGGCCCCCAGCGCACCTCCCTCCAATCCCGCCTATGGCGAGGGGAGGGCGCCGAAGCCTGAGGCCCTCGGCGCACCGCCTTCCCACGCAGCCTATGGCGAAGGGAGGATCCCGAAGCCGCAGGCTCCGGGTGCGACCACGAGCTCCAGCGCCCAAGGCGGAGGCAGACACCCTAAGCCGTTCGCACCGGGCTGCGCCCCTCCGTGCAAGGCGCCTCCCCGGGGGGTGGCGCCTCCCAGGGCCCCGCCGCGGTCCGCGCGAGATCCTACTGAAATGCCTTCGCAGGCGCCGCCGAGTAAGGGGCCGCCTCCAAGCCCACCGAAGGCAAAGCCTCCGCCTCCTGGGTTCGGGCCAAGGCCAACGGACGAGAGAGCGCCTCCGTCGCCACCGCCAAGCAGCTATGCGCCAGCAGAGGAGCATGGTAAGCCCCCGCCTGCAAAGCAGCCCAAGCAAAAGAGTGCACCTCCCGCGCCACCGCGCGCTCCACCTGCGGATGCCGCGGACGGCCGAGAGCAGCAGGCACCTGGCAATTACGCTGATCAGAATACGCAGGGACTGAACGAGCGCCTACGCAGATTCCAGGAACAGCAAGAGGCAGCCATAACTCCTCCACAAGAGGAGGTCCCGGCACGTTCTCCAGACCATGGCTCGGACGGCATGGGCCAGCAGGCGACCGGCGACTACGCCGCGAGTGAAACGCAGGGGCTGAGGCGACGTCTTGAAAGGGAACAAAAGATTAATGAAGACAGCAGGGCTGCCGCAGCCGAGCAACGGCAACGCGCCGAGGCCAGCGCCTCCGCGGCAGCTGAGGAGCAAAGGCCGGCTCCCGCGTCGCCTCCAGCGGTCAGCTCATTGCCGCCAGACCTCTCAGACTACGAGTTTGACGAGCCGACGCGGCACCCTGAGCAAGTTCCCATTCCACCAGATGACGAGATGGGGACTGACACGCCACCGGGAGGCGAAGATGGGCCAGATCCAACGCTGGAAGGGGGGAACGAAAACACCTGGCGACGATGTCGTCGAGGCAACTCAATCCCCAGACCAGATGGAAGTGGACGCGGCAACACAGGGGGTACCCTACACCGTCGACTACGAAGCGCCTGGTAATGAGGGTCAGGGCCGGGGGGTCCAGAGTCACGGTTACGACGCCCCGACGGCGCTCGCGGCTCAACAGCCAAGGCTGCCGGCCCGAAAACGAACGACGACGGGAAGGCAAGGAAGCAGTTCCGGTGTGCCCTTGCTGACCGAACAGGCATCCACGGATACTGGAATGCCTTGGAATACTGTCATGATCTGTTCAAATCGGAAGAAAGACCTGGCCCGCGAATGAACATGACAAGATTGCCAAGCAACGTACCAAAGCCCGAATACCGCAATGCGGTTGAGTCTATTGGCGAAACGCTCGCCTGTATCATTCGGCCTGAAGCGGTGACATCATTCGCCAGGCTAAGTTTCCCGCAGGCTTGCGCTGCGCTGGGTAGTCTCATCAGGGCCGCGGGGATCTCATCTCGCATTCCAGGTGAGGCAATATATCTCTATGCGGCCTCTGACGTTCCACACTCGACGTGGTCTAAGCCCATTCCAACCAGAACATGGCATCGAAAGATCGGAACTGGCTTGAGTGAGAGCGACCGGTTGTTCGGTGATGTGGAATGCATGGTTTCTTCTGACTCTTACAATATCGTTTGTCAACAATAAGGGGGGGCCCGCGTTACAAGCTGCTCTCCTGCAAGAGCTTCAGAACAAATTAACCGCCGCTAACGCAATGATCCAGAACGGAGCGACACTGGATGTTATTCGGGCCAATTTACGTTCAATGAACTGGACCCCTCCACCTGGAAGCTGTAATACTCGCTTCCGAGTCATGATATGGAACGGCAATGAACTATGCGTTCGCGGTGAGGGCTCGCAGAGGCGAGTCAAGGGGGCGAGAAGAGAAGATACGCCCTCTGATTACGACGATGTCGAAACAGACGCCCTATCAATGATAGATGACGTCGTCGATGAACAGGCGTACATCGCAAACACTACGGGCGAGATGCTAGTGTTCCTCGCCCTCGGCGATGGTGAAAGCTGGAACCAGGTCAAGACCAGCTCCGACTGCATCACATGGGACACTCTTGCCTCTCGCGTCTTCGCATGGAGACACAATCGGATACACCTCTACCAAGAGGCCGGTTTTAACCAACAAATGCTCCTGCTCCGTGGCTCGGAACTGTACCATCTAGGAGAGCATCCTGAGCATGACAACTGGCATTTCATGCCCGGCGGTGACAGCTACTCGTGCGCCACAGACTTCGCCAAGTACATTATTAACGCGGCAAAGGTCTGCTACGAACTTTGTTGCTCACCCTTCGATGTCGTTGAACGTCCTCATGGCGCTGGGGCTTCGGCCGCTCCGCCGCCGCCGCCAATGGCGCCTCCGCTGCCGGCCAATGCGCCGATGCCTAAGCCTCCAGGCGTGGAAGGTCCTATGATAAGCGATGGCATTTCCACTCGGGGCCGCTTCGCGAAATGCCAGGTGGGCGAAATATTCCCATGCGGCGATGTTGGTGCTCCTCCGTACATGCCGCCTGATTCAGTCAATGCCAATTCCAAGGAATTCATATCATGGCTGGGGGAGCACCATGACAATAGACCGGCATGGGCAGATAGGCGGTACACCACGGTACCATTCCACGACAATGTCGACATCTACGGGATGGAGCCAGAAGCTAGATCTCACATGGAGGTACTGCCGACCGATGACACCATGGAAAAGGTGATTGCCGCGATCGAGAAAGGGACGACTATGTTGTTCACGGCGCAATCGCGCAAGAAGGCAGCACCGAGAGCCGACGCGGCGAACGTGTCTGCCGCTGCAGCAGCGACGTCCGACGGTCCAGGCACTACCGGCAAGCCTCTGTGGGATACAATCATCCAGAGCGTCCTACAACATTCGACGATACACAACCAAAATGAACACATAGTCTGTGTCTTCGGGCAGGTTTGGGTGCAATGCCCTGCCTTCTTTAACGCGTGCTAGGAGCACCAGAAGGCTCTGGTGGTCGGCATAAGAGACGGATCGGACACATCGCCAGCAAACGAGACGATACTCGGCAGTGATCAGGTCGTCGACTACGAGCTAATGCTCGTCCCACGATAGCCCGAGCAGAAGGAGGATTAATTCCACCTAGTCGAATCGTTCTATGACGCCGACGAATGGTACACAACGGCGAAGGGGCGGATCGCTGCTCGAGAGTGGGTGGCGAAAAAGATGCGCTTGGCACGGTCTCCGCGAATCGCGGCAGAGTATTGTGAAAGGAGAGCAATCGAATACCTGGGAATGCGACGATTTCACACGACCGCGTCGCCAGACGTATCGTGTTCTGCGTTGTTTGACTGGAGCATGACCAAGTACACAGGGAAGGATTCCTGCGCGGTGCTGGAAATCCCATTCCGGCTGCCTGATTGGGTCAATGATCTCATGGCAGCGGAACATTGGGAATCCGACTCACACGCGACGGACGTCCGCAAGCTCTATGCGATTCTAAACGCAGGCGTCTTCCACCCCTCCAAGCTAAGGTGGGGCATAAGGGCAAAAACAGACAAGAAAGCAAAAAACAAAGCCCCCGCCGAGGGCGTATATGCTTTCCATGAAAACGAGACGATTCACTACCTACACCAGAGCTACAGCCACGGTGCGGAGCTCTGGGACGATGGCAACATCGTCACCGTGGACTTCAAGCTCGCTACCTCGCCGTCTGCACGAGGAGGTTTCCGCCCAGTCGACACGGAATCGAAGGGGCGAAAGCAATTTGTGTGCAGCGCGCCAGGGCTGATTGTTGAACAGTCGATGCGGGTGTATTTCATGACACCATGTCGGGCCAATCAGCAACAAGTACGGGCCTTCAACTCGAAGTATTCTCGCCAATTCGAGGTTAATTTCAAGGCGCTAGTAGATCCCTCTCCCGTCTTGGAGCCGGGCGTAGCAAAGTGGCAGATTGACAACATTATTCGAGACCGGCTAATAGCCGAGAAGCCCAACAGACCCATAGACGTTGGAAACGTGGAAAGACGAGTACGGAGTCTCTATCAATCGACGACACAAAGAGAGATTGTCGATGAGCTCCGGTAGATGAGAAGAAAACATGTGATGCACTTGGATCTTGGGAATTGGGAATGCAACTATCTGTATTCGGCGGAGCTTGCTACAGAGCAGTTCGATAAACCGATCTTAGTGGCCGATGGCCAACGTGATATCGTTACGCCGCTCCGGCTGGCTGGCCTGCCGGAAGAGCGCCCGAGTCTGAGGGCAGTGGAGGTGGATAAATCTACGCCAAGGTTTTCCGTTCGCGATTGGACGGCCTCCCGAAACAACCAAAAGGACGAGCAAGCGCCGGGAGAAACCGATCGCCCGATTCTGGACAATGTCCCTGGCAGAATTGAGCCCCATGGGCAAAGAAGGACAATGGGCCTCGTCAGACGGGGAGGCCGCCAGTCCATGATGCAGGAAGCGGCAACGGCATGGCGGGAGACGCAATCGTGCGGGCGGCGTTCAGGCTTGGGTCGCATCGGGCACGCTGGGTTTAAGCGGTCATACGCAGCTGATCGCAAACCGCCGCGCTTCGAAAACCCCCAAGGGACGCCCCTCACGCAGCCCAAAGATCCACGGATCGGGGCCCCTGAACACCAGCCTCCGACAATGTCGCAGAGCGAGCTCGACCGAATGAGAAGCGTCTATGTAATTGCTTCTCCTGCCGCATCCCGCATCGAACAGATATGCATATGCTCGAACATCGGCTGCTTCAGAACGACCAGGTTGGCCGTATCCGAGGGTTCGAGGCTGTACCTGGTACGAAGATGCTGCAGATGCATGAGTTTGCCTTCACCAGCCGTGCATCTGGATCGGTGCACACCCAGTTATCGGATGTATAGCAGATGGGCAGATGCCCATTTCAAGAGGGCCTACCCCGAGATCGTAGAGCATGAAAAGATAGAGTACGAAAAGTGGTGCCGGAAAGCGATCCAGGCCGTGAGTCTCGATGTATCATCCAGTGAGTCTTCGCCTGAACCTGAAGACGAGATGGGGCTGGACTTTGCGGCGACCAAGAAGAAGAGCATATCGACGATGTCGATGATGGATCTGATAGGGAGAAACAAAGCGTGGAAGCGACGGGGCAGGCAATCGTCGCCGCTTTCCAGATCGACTCGCAGACTCGTCCATGCGCTCCAGACGACGGGACGCCATTCGGGAAGTATTATTTCCTCATAGACGGCACCCTACCGCTCCCCAAGGAGAAGCAAATTTCAGAGGAAGATCTTATGACAGTATGGCCGCCGCATGAGGACCTAGACAGGCTAACTCAGATCGGACTCGAACACGAGGAGCTGACCTACGAGGGATTGCTCGCCGGGGGCGAACGAGTTCCCCTGCTTGCGTCACCAGAATACAGGCGGGAGAACATGTCTGCATTGACCCCGGCAAAGGCACGTCTGATAGACGAACTCCACAACAATGGGCCGGTGCTCCCTAGCCAACGGCTGGCTCGGGCGATCATCAGTGACCGGCTCTCTGCCTATGCGGACTTCGTGGCTGGCCCACTGTTGGACTACATCAGGCACCTGCCAGAGGGTGAGCGTACCAGGGTGAACCAATACTTGCGCGCTCGATACAACACGATTGAGAGCCGCAGTTTGCCCGGGTCAGACAATGCTCTGGTGCCTATGTACCCGCACCTACGCCCGAAGCTATATGCTACCGCAAGCGGGCTGGGTCGTGGCGAAGCATTCCGCCTTGCAAAGCTCATCCTCCGCCTCCTCCGTCACAGTTCGGCCCATGTGGTGACTTCGGGAGGCTGGGTGGAGGTGGGCGTTTTGATAAACGTGCTTACCGATGCCGGCTATGACCGTCCGTGGGCCAGATTTATGCAAGCCATCGCCATGCTCCCCCCGCAAGACGCACAAATGCTGGGAGTGGAGATGAATGCGGCCCGCGAAGGCCCTACTTCCCGTCCAATGGACTGGGGCTCGAGCTTCGCTGAAGTCATCAAGAGAGGAGTTGGAGCCTCCGAAGTCGACGGAGATACCGACTCGTCCCAGGGAAGCGATGCGGAGAGGCTATACGTGATTCCAACGACACGACCTTTTCTCATCAGGGCCGTTTACGGTGATTCACCTAGGATCATTAGCCCGTATCGAAGAAACGCCAGATATGATCCTGGCACGAGCGAGAAACACTGTGCGTTGCTCGTACCCTTGACAGAAGCTGATGTTCGACACAGGATGGACGACGGGTATCAGGCAATATGGCACTGTGGCATACACCGTGGCATTATCCCCATACGCGCATGAGATCCATGATCTTGAAGCGTTGACGCCAGAGGAGGTACACGTCCCATTCAGCTTCTCGGAAGCCAGACAATTGGTAGAGAGAGAGAGAGAGAGAGACGATTAACGGATCCGCCTGGAAAGCGACAACAGGTTCCCGACTTTCTTTCACCAAGATGGGGTTTCCAAAGGCCTCTTAAGGCGGACTAATCGATCAGTATTTGATGTACACCTGACAGACTTCAAAGGCATATATTTTGCCACCATAAGTGTACGACACTTAGAGACACTCCAGCATTGGATCTTGCCAACGGGCCAACAATTTACGGACACTGTCTTGTTATGGGATAACATTTGGCTTTTTTTTCCCCCCCCCGAACCGCCGGGCAATAAGCTGTCATGGCACGTCACCTACGATAGTCGTTTGACCATGGTTCAAATATAGTCCGGGCCAAGACCGGGTGCGTTGACGTCCTGGAACCAAAGCAGCATATCCGGGCTGGACACAATCTCGATCCGATTGACGCCGAATTCTGTGCGGAAGTCCAGCAACAACCTGGCTGGCAAGACGACGTGTGTCTCGTGTGCCACATGGGACACAAATCAAGGTACGGCAGGATAGGCTGTGCCGTATGCCGGGAAGGGGTCATATATGAGGCATCAACGATACGAGGGAACAAAATGAATCCAGCGGTTGACTGGAGGGCCGCAGGGTTCCTCAGAGACGGAGGGCACCCAAGCCCGTACCATGTACGTAATGACGGCCGGACCATGTCGAGGGCAGCAGCGGTCAAGAACCCTGATCGCACACAAGCAAGGTACCGCGAAGGCTGGAGAAAGGATACCTACGACGGAGCCCTTGCGCGTTACTATGCCGCTATGGCGCGCAAGACAGCAACTCTTTCTGCCGAAAGGTTTGCGTTCGCCTGGATTCCGGCATCGCCAAATGACAAGAGCCCTGCCCATGGCAACAAGGCGCGAGAGGTCAAGGCGCGCAAGCTGACTCACCGCTGGATGTCGTATCAGGTGTACCACAACCACCCGCCAGCAGGCAAAAATGCTGTCTGCCCGCCATGGAAGTGGTGGGTATATTTGTCCCGGCGTATAAATAAGACGGACTATGGTACGGATATGGGAATATTGAATATCTTCGACTGGGACACAACAGACTCCGATGCTATTGATCTCGTTGGGCCCACCAGTGGATGGCGTCGATGGTGCCATGCTAATCGAGCTAACCTCCCAGAGGGCTTCGATACGCTCTGGACTTCGATAGAAGATGAAAGCGAGGAGTACTGGAGTCCCAGAGAAGAATGGGCCGCCCCAGAGGAAGGTGGGAACAGGGCAGAGCGCGATCAAGAAGCGCGTATACCCCGTTCCCCCTCCAATCGGCCGCCATCGCGTGCTCATGGCAGGCGTGCCCGCTCCACCAGCCAGCGGAGGATTCGGTCCGCAGATGCGCCGATGGCGTTCAGAGGCCGCGCAATGCGCAGGCGGACGGGCTCGCGCGTCCCCAGCAGGGGCCAGGGCGCATATCAAGATGACGTGACAAGCGTAATCAACCAGTACCGCATCCAGCAGGCAGCCTGCGAACTGGTGACGTTCTTCACTACGGTTAACGTCTCCTCCACGCATCACAGAGCGAATACCTACGCTTCGTGTGAGGAGCAATTACGCACAATGTGGAGCGACCCGCCAGGGCTTTGCGCTTACGATCCAGACCTAGATGAAGCAAGGGAGACAGGGCTGGCTAAGCAAGCCTACAGGGCAACCGTCGAAGTGTCGAAGACCTACAAGTGGACACTGGTCGATATGGAACGTGCGAGCGAGGATGCCAAGCGCATCCATCTCGCCGAAGTGGACAAATTCCGTGAGACGTTGTCCCGGGAGCTCAACATTGCTAAGTCGCACCATGCGCTGGTCGAACTAGTTCGCAAATGTATCTACAAGAGCTGGCAAGACTTACCGCGCATTACTGAGGGCGCGCCCAACGTCGATGCGTGCATGCAGTATGTGCTTCAGTCTCAGTCAGCCGCTCAACTCCGAGGTCAACAGCTTACAGTCGATGCTCTCAGGCATTCGGCAGCTGAAGAGTGGGCGCTGCACGTATATGAGGCTGCTGTGTATGCTCTACAGGCGTGGGCGCAGCACGGAGTGCCGCCGCCCCCTGACTCGGAAGAAGAGCGTCGCCCCTCACGAATGCCAATGGCACGAGGGGCGCGGACTCGCCAGCCCGCTGCGACCACCGCGCGGGCTGCGCGGTCCATCAGCCGAAAGCAGCCGCATAGTCCCTCGCCTGCGCCAGCGGCCAGGGTGGCGGCATACGAAGCGGCTGCGTTTCCGCAGGCCAAGGGTGGAACGGGCAGCGCGTCAAGTGGCGCTGCCCCACCGCCTCCAGAGGCGGCGGGAAAAGGCAAGGGCGGCAAGCGACCGAGAGAGACGGGGAGTGGCCGCACGGCCTCCCCGCCCGCGGTCCGCCCATGCCGATTCACAGACTTCCGCCAAACCGAGTCTGGTGCCGCTGCGTCGTCGTCCTCCAAGCAAATTCCCGAGGCTGCCCGTCGCCCATGGACTAGGGGGCGAAACCGACCCCCTGTTGAACGCGCCTGGAGTGCGTGGAGGGGTGCCCCCAGCCGCAGCTGGAGCAAAGGGCCGGGAAAAGATCGCGGGAAGGGTGACTACAGCAACTGGTCCGACCGGCGCAATGACGACCGTGACCAGTGGCGCCGTGGCGGCGGATGGCGCTGGTGAGCAACAGACGCCTAACGCCAATGGCGTTCTGGATGCTGTGCCAGTGCAAGCGCACGCTTTCGGCCAATGGCCGCGCAGTGTGATGCAACTCGCATGCGGGGCGGCTTGAGGCTGTGGGAGCTTTGCCCCTCATCAATACATGATATCATCGGCCAATGGCCGGATGGTTAATGCCACTTGACCGGCGGGCTGCTGGCGGCTGTGAGAGCCTCGCGCCCGCACTCATTGTAATTCGACGCCGTCGGGAACGAAGAGTCCCGATGGTAAGACGTCGGCCCTGGCCGGCGCTGCGGCCGGGCCGCCGCGGGGGGAGTCGTTACTATGCGCTCCCTGCCGCCGTCGATGTACATATGACCACGCACGCAGACACATAGTTGGCCGTCTGCAGCTATTGTGGTTCGGAGAGTAAGCGGGCCCGCGCCCGCCCCGCGCGCGCGTGCTCATATTATCACACTTTCCTTGCCCACCGCTTAGCGGGATATTATATTCCCTTTCAGCCCGCGATGTCCGTAGACCCGCTAGCATGGACCCGAACAATGAGGACTACCTTACTTGACGATATTGGCCCGATTGGGCTTAAGTTGGGTAAAGATGGGAGGAGGAGGAGGAGGAGGAGGAGGAGGAGGAGGAGGAGGAGTCGTTACTACACGCTCCCTGCCGCCGTCGATGCATATACAACCGCATGCGCAGACATTGAGTTGACTGCAGCAATTTCGGTTCGGAGAGAAAAGAGTCGCGCGCGTCCCGCGCGCGCGTGATCGCATTATCATACTTTACTTACCTTGCGCTTAACGGGATATTACGTTTCTCTTACGGCCCGCAATGTCCATTGACCCGCTAGCATGGACCTCAAGAATGAGAACTACCTTGCTGGATGATTTGGGCCCCGTTGGGCCTAAGTTGGGTAATTGGATGACCGACTATGTCGATCAAGTTGGGGCGAGTGTGAGCACCTCCGTGAATATGGAAGAGAACAGGGGAGTTGGAACTGGTCCCAACAAGTGGGAATGTATAAGGAACGAGTCGACGGACCAAAGCAGTCGACCTCGCCGCGCATCCGAGAAGCAAAAGAGACGATGTTGCAGAAGATCAATTCACCTGATAGACCAGAGTCCCCCACCGAACAGGACGACAAGGCCATCGCGAAGCTAGTGATGAAGAACCCTTTCGCTACCATGCGAGATGCTTCCCCAGCAGGTGATGCAATGGGAAAGGGCGGCGCCCCCGTCAACCGAGGGCGACAAGATGTTCCTGTTCCAGAAGGCGATTCAGAAGAGGACGATGAACGGTACGGGAGTAAGCACTGTCCGCGCAACCCGCTATCCGACGATGTCGAACAGGCCTGCGTCGTGAACTCCAGCTCATGCGACGAGGAAGACGAGGCCAAGCCCTCCGCTGGCCAGGAGGGGGCCCTGTCCATCTGGAGCTCGCCGGAGAGCCACGACATGTCGATCCCTGAAGGAACCCCGAAAAAGCGAGGCACGGACCATGTCCGAAGGAAGGGGGAAAACAAAAGCCCTAAAGGCAACAATGGACGCCGGGAGGACCTGGGGGCCTCGTCCGGGGGGACTGCGATTGAGACTCGACATGGGAAAACGCCGAGGGGTGACCCAGTGGACATTAAACAATCCCCGTATGAAAAGCGCCCTAAGGCCGAGCCTGGCGGCTTGGGTGGTCAGGAAGACCCCGAGCCAGTCCTTGATCTTCGACCCCGCGGGGGGCAGCTGTTTGATTCGCCGGGCTCAGTGTCCTGGAGGTCAAGGTCGGGAAAGGGCGGTCGCAGTCGCAACTCCCGGGGATATCATCATGGGTCCTCTCTATCAAGACCGTCGACATCGCAATGTACGATAAGGGAAACGTGCGCGCATCGCGGGCCAGCATGTGAGGCAGGCCCAGAGAATCGGTGCCCGGGGAGAACGAGCGATGATCGGTTATGCCAGAAACCTGTGTGCCGGGGATGTTCTGTTCAATGTCCTTTGTGCAATTTAGGATACCTTTGCCAGGAGTGCCTGCCGCCAAAGAAACGCAACTGCTTTGCGTACAAACACCGCGAGTGGGAACTGCAGCAGGAATTGAGGCAAAATCAATATGAGTAAGAACGCATTTCCGAGATAACAGCCATGCGCACAATGATGGCAGACATGGAAGCTCGACAGAGAATGCAGAACGAACTCATTGCACAACAGGCGGAACACGAACTCAATGCAATCCTTCGAAGGGAGAAAGAGCAAACATATGCCCTCCATGAGGCTGCGCTCAAGGCGGACCGAGAGGCAAAGGAGCAGAGGAAGGCGGAACCGGCCATCGCCGAACAGGCCCGGCAAGCCCTCTGGGGGGCGCAGGACCCGGAGGCGAAACTTGAAGAGCAGGTTCGCTTGAAGCTCCGAGAAACAACCGCGGCGCAGGAACGATCTGTTACCGAGGCAGGACAAATCGCAGTCCTGTCCATGGCCGAGAGGCGCCAACTGGAGCATAACGCTGTAGAGGCACAGAGAAAAGCTGATACGGCCCTTCGCGAAGCTCAGGCCAAGCAGCAGCTGCTCGAGAACGAAGCCAGGAATGTGCAGATAGGAGCTGCCAACGTGCAAGCCGAACTCAGACGGGTCTCTGACTCTGCCGCGGCCATCCGGGGGGATGCTTGCGGAGAGGCCAAGGCATTGATCCGAGTCAGAACGGACGCCCTCGAGGGGCAGGAGTCGGCCATGCGAGAGGCAACAGAGTTGAGATCCCTGCAACATAATGCTCACATTGCGGTGGTAAAATCCCAAGCTGGCCATGCCAGCGCGAAGGCAGAGGCAGAAGAAGCGATGCTGGCCCTGCGGGAAGCAGAAATGCAAGCACAAGCGGAAGTTGAGGCAGCAAAACAGCGCCTTCACCGAGAAGCCGTCTCGAACGTGCAGGAGTGGGAAGCGCGACGCGAGCTGTCTTACAGACAACAGGCGATGCAGATGGTACAGGACGGGCTACAGGGCATGACAAGCACGGTGAGGAGGGCCGTCTCCGCGTCGGTAACACGTGTTCGCTCTAGCGGTGGGGCCATGTCCCAGCGAGAGGACTCGATCCAGGCCGGCCGTGTCCGACGGAACCAGATGCTTCGTATGCCACGTGCCCGACGCCCCGCGCACGTGCGAGAGATGCCAGATAACGTTTTGCGACCGGCATTTTGATTGGATCATGAAGCGGCGCGCGCAGTGCGAGACAGATCGCGCGCGTGATCACGAGGCTGCACTGAAAGAGCGGCGCGAAGAGGAGGAAGCCACGTTGAAGAAAACATGCGAGAAGAGGAAGAACTCAGTCGGTCCAGAGGCCAAGTTGGGGCTAAGAATGAGGCCGTAGCCTTTCGTCGCATTCGTGAGCTTGAGGAAAAAGCGGAGCTGCGTGCGCGCGCGATAGAAGAAGCCGCGCGTGTGCAGGCCGAAGAAATGCGAGAAAAGGCTGAAACAATTATAAGATAATCAAAGATTGTTGCTGCCCAGGCCAGACGCAAAGACAGCTACCAATTAGAGTTGGCCCCTAGCGAGACGCGACAACAGAAAGAGGAGCAGAACAAATGAGAAACCAGACGAACCGCCGACTTATACCGGCCGGCCCGGCCCGGCCGAAGAAAACCGCGGCCATTGCGGGGGGCCTCGCAGGGGCTGGCGACCGGCCTCTTCACCAGGGCAATGCCCATGATGATGGAGACAACAAATCGGGGACAAAGAAAGGTGGGTCTGGTCGCGCGCCTGGGGGCGACGACCCAGATGGTGGGAGCGGTGATGGCGACGACGATGGCGACGAGGATTCCGATGATGAAGATGATTCCGAGGAGGAGAACTCCGAGGACGGAGATGACGACAGCTCCGAGGAAGAAGATGAGGAAGCTGCGAACCGTAGAGTCGGCCGATACGCCGCAGCTCAGAACGCCGGGCAAGGCGATCCGGGTGGTGGTGGACCACCGCCCCCGGGACCCCCTCGCGATTTGGCACGGATCGCGCCCCCCCTTCCAGCGCGCGCGCAGGCGTTCGAATGATATCGACATTCGCCGCGAGAGGCCCGTTTGGCATAATTTGGCGAACAGGTTGGAAAACCGATCGTTTTCTTAGGTATCCGCAAGACCGCGAGCGCAAGATTAGTTTGAAAACTGATGCGTCGAAACCATTTGCTTACAGATGTTTTCGGGGCGCTCGTTCTTGAAACCCTTGCGAACCAAGGTTTTTGAAGGATCTCGGCATGCGCGCGCGACATCGGGCGCGCGTGCACTCCGGCGTTTTTTTTTTTGGGGGGGGGGGGGGGGGGGCGCGATTATTGCGACAGCGCGCGAGGGCGTTCGAGCGATTTTGACATGCGCGCGCGAGGGGCCCGTGTTTGGCAGAATTTGGTGCACCGTTTGGATGAACAGCGGGTTTTTTCAAAACAAAAAAAATAGCGAGAGCGCGGGCGCGACGAAATGGGTGGCCGAGGCATTCGAGCCTAAGCAAGTCAAGGCAAAGGCTCTGGAGATCCCGGGACCGTATTTTGGGAACCTGGATATACGAACAGCCGCTGACCTCATCGCAAAAATCAGTAATATTCAAAGGGATCCTAATACTTCCCATGCTCTAAGACATCTTGCCAATGAAGTTGATCTCGCTGACTCAGCGATAATGAAGGCTGGAGGACTGCTTTCAGGAAGATCGATCCTTCGCCTTATTCAAACTCATGTCACCACTCGGGACGACCATGGGCAGGTGTACACCTATGAGGACCTCATGGCCGTTCAGATTAGAGGAGAAGGAAAAGAGGCCGACTGGGACCTCTACCACTTCTACGACGAATGGACGGGGGTGACATTAGAGATGGAGAAACCCCATAAGTCCTTCAGGCCGTCCACACAAAGTCACTTCTATAAACAGATGAAGAGGTGCCCGTGCATGACCATGACTCTTGCAATGTCTGACAACAGCAATGACCCCTACGGAAAGGAGATGAAGTCGTATGAATGGCTGCTGGGAAGAATCGCAAACCAGATGCTGAAGGACCGGGGAGAGGACAATCGAAGGATTCAGAAGCGGCAGATTAACAAGCGAGGGGTGGAATCCAGTGGCGAGAGAACAGGTGGTGGAAACAAGGACTCCTTCGCCATGAAGGACGGGAGGCTCGAGAAATCAGTTGTCTGCCGACGCTGGCAAAAAGGGGCGATGCCCCTTATGCCGGCACGACTGTTTATACCTGCGCCCCAAGAAAGCGGCGCCCGCGCCCCAGCAGAAAAACGGGGGAACCCAGGTGGCCACGCCAGGGCCCTCCCATGGAGGTACGACTGGGAAAGGCAGAGGGGGCAGAGCTGACCCGAGGGGTAAGGGTAGAGGAGACAAGAAAGAAAGGGGCAAGGGCAGAGGCGATAGCAAGAACGGAAAGCTTGACCGCCCGAAGAAGCTGGAGGGGCGCGGCAGCAGCCGCGGCAGTAGCACCCCCCCATCGAAGGGAAAGAGTCGGGTTTGTTACGCCTACAGCCGAGGACCCCAGAACTGTGATGGGTCATGCGGTCGAGAACACAGACCGCTGACGAAACGGGAGAAGCAGGAGCGCGACGCCCGGGAGCAGAGCCTTCAAAATGGCCGGAAGAGGTTTGCCGTATAGCCGCAATGCGGAGCAAACGGCCGCAGCCGAAAAGAGTATGAAGGCGTTGAAAACACAGGCAGGTCCCGCTCAAGACGGAGGGAAGACGCATGGCGGTAAGTCCGGTGGTCAGAAGGGTAAGACCAAAGCGAAATGCTGGTGCCACCTGGACGGCCAAGCGTGCCCCTTTGGCGACAAGTGTTGGCACAGGGCCAACACTCCCGGGCATCCATGACCAGGGGCGGCGGCGTTCGGCGCCCTCGGTGCCGGCGCCGCCCAGGCGGGAGATGTCGCAGAAATACGCTGTGCAGCTTCCGCAGAACAGGGGCAGTTGGCATGCCCAGCTGTGCCATTCGCCGGGTCACGATCCCGGGCGACAGCTCAAGGGCCAATGGCCAGCCCTGGTAACCAATGGTTAAACCCAGCTCCGAGTTCACATAATGGAAATTACGGGGGAAGTGATGCCAACACTGCGAACGGGAAGGGCCCACCTGCCGTCGCGAGAACCGATGGCTCCCCTTTTATAGAGACGTTAAGATGTTTGCTAGTTGGCGGAACCCAGTCGTACCCGAAAAGGGCGCTGGACCTGTTGGAGACAGGGGGGCCCGGACGAAGCTCCCTGCGCCGCGACGCCGGGGGCAGCGACAAGCGGAGTTCAGACGCTGATCGGGCAGATAGGAGGGTAAGGATTCACCCTTCCACGCACCATCCAACGCCATGGACCCTGAGGAAGATCAGGGCGGCCGATCCTAGGCCGATTGCCACGAAGCATGGAGATCCATTTAGCTCCCCTAGAAAGTGGCAGGAATGGCGTGCAAAAACTACCCGTGTGCATCAGCAGCTCGCCAACAATGATGCGAGTGATCTGGGGCATGAGGTGTGGAGGTTGTGGCTGGACAGAGCGCCAGCGCCCGCGAGTGAGGACGGGTGCGATAGCGATGGCGGGGGCGGCCATGCCGATGCCGCATCAGCGAAGAAACGCAACCGTAGAACACGGGGCGATGAGACGGTCCAACTTGGGTCGATGCGGTTCATAATCGACACCGGTTGCGGCTCCAATCTTATCGCCTTGAAATATGTACAGAACGCAGGCGCCATCAGTAAGATGAAGGAACTCCAAGTCCCAATCACGTTGAATACGGCTGGGGGGCTGTCTAGTGCCTTCGGTATTGTGAAGGTTGCCTGCGACCGGCTATTGAGTGGCAAGTTCGACGCGATTGTCATGCCAGAGACACCGAGCGTGATATCTGTGGGCGAGCTAGGCGTAGACCACGGCTACAGTTTCTACTGGAAGAGTGGGAACATGCCGTATCTCCTCCTACCCGATGGAATGAGAGTGGACCTGACGGTTGATGATAAAATACCGTATCTCAACATTGGAGGGGGTGAGGCCTTGGGTCTAGTAGACGAGGCGGCTCCCGCCTACCCGGTAGGGTTAGCGCGATGGGCCTGTGTGGAGGCTAACGCGAAGTCTGGTCTGATTGATCCCGAGCAAGCGGGGGGTCCCCCGCTCCGGGCTGTCAGGCACCGCGCAACCATGGATCTGCACTCGCATGAAGTGATGGCGGAATATTCGTATGAGGACGGAGTCTGTAGTGACCGTTCGGATTACCACTGCAGGGGCGAGCCCGACGAGGCCGACCTTCGAGGCAGGGACGTCATAACATATTTCTACTATGGGCCTCGTTTGGCGAACCGGGGGGGCTGGAAGCCCGGCCAAACCGGGATCGTCAACAGAATGCCGCCGCCTCTCACCTATGACGGCGCCTCTCAACAACTCGCGAAGCACTAGGCGCAATTGATCTTGTCGACGATGATGGCGCTGAAGACCCAATGCAGGAGTCGGGAGGTGAGCCGAGTAGAGTTGAACGGCTCAAGAAGGAGGCACAGTCCCGTAAACACCTCATGACACACCTGCCTAATAATCCGTACTGCCCGACCTGCACTTGGGCAAAGACACTCAGGATGCAGCAGCGCAAAAAGCAGAACAAGTCGCTGAAGAAGCTGAAGCCTTTCTCGGAGCCGAAAGCTTTCGGAGGCCTGTGCGCCATGGATCACTGGTTTGCGTTGGATGAACTATCGATGGGGGCTATACGGAGAAACCTCGTGTGTGACGCTGCGCGACCGGTTCGCAAGATTCCTTGCGGCAAAAGGCACCTTCGGCAAGTCGGCCGAGCAGGTTACAGACTTCTCGGTGAACCTGCGAGCCCCGCACGAAGAATTCGTGTGTGTATATATACACATATGTATATATATATATATATATATATATATATATATATTCAGATCCGGCACGAGAGCTAAAGAAGGCTTGCCGGGACCTGAGAATAGCATATGACTCCACTCAGCCGGCGAATCGCGCCAATGGCGTCGTTCAGGACGGAGCCATAACTTTGCTCATGACTGCTGGGCTACCGGCGCAGTTCTGGGCATTCGCCGTCCCATACTTTTGCACGTGCTATAACGCTACGCATGAGGAAAACGGCAAAACTCCATGGGAGTTACGATTCGGCGGGCCTTTCAACGCCCCGCTGGTTCCTTTCGGATCCGCTGTCCGATACCTGCCGCCGCCAGAACCTAGAATCAAGCAGCCAAAACTTGCCCCAATAACACGAGTGGGCATTTAATTCGGCTATGTACAGCATGCGGGGGTACGCGTTGGCCCTGACCACTACTGTATGCCCTTGGCGCAACTCGAAGGGCTGAACTTTACCACTGGCGTGCGGGCAGACGGCAACGTACCCATCGTGTAGAGAACGGAACAGGTGTGGACCGACACTGACGTGGAACAAATGGATGTCGACTCTCCCGATGGGGCCACCGACAATGTCGACAGGGATTCCCCTGTGCATTTCCCGCTGAGACGCGCCTATGATAAGGCTGCTGCGAACATTAGCAGCGTCGCACTTGAAACTCTGCTATCGGGCGGGAATGCCGCGGAAGAACAACAGGAGAAACCGCGCGCGAGATCCGGGGGGGGCGTCTGGCTCCCACGAGGGCCCGATGTCAGCCCCGGACACTCCCGACGTACTTGGAATGGAGGGAGTTGAGCTTCACGCCCATGGCGAACGAGTGGACGAAGCCTTGGCTGGCCATGATCCGACGGACGACGAAGGACCGTCGGGTCCGCCGCCTGACCCAGAGCTCCCGCCTGGCGCCAGGCGCAGGAGAGTGGAATTCGATGCGGTAAGGGTTGGCGAGAACCTCACCGAGACGGAAGTCATCATTGCCAGGCAGACCAAATTCTTTGAGGCCCCCGCAGGGGAGGACCAAATATTGAACAGGTCATGGCAAGAACAACGCAAAACGTGGGCACGGGAGAGTATTACGAGAAGAATGCTGCGGTAGTAAGGAAAACCGTTGAGGAGCTCACGAAACCGCCCCCCCTAAAAGGCAAACAAAAGACGGCGCACCTTCGCGTGGTATTTTATTGCGATCCTTATTACAGGAGGCCTAACGAGGTGGCCGTGTATGAGGAAGTATACGGAAATACTGTCCTCCGGCGCACACAGAAGGAGTCTACTAACCCGGGCGTCCCCCCTGACCGATGGTTCAAGACGAGTGGATCTGAACGGAAGAGGCTCATTGAGGAATACAAAGCCGAGAAGAAGGGTTTCTATGGCTTGGAGGACCCCGGCCCGAATACAGACCTCCTAAGGGCTATTGGCGCGGGCGTGCCTCGACCGGCGCCGACCTGCATTATGGCGGCGGCTGCCTCGCAAGGCAAAAGCCAGGTGGATGAGGATGCGTTGAAAGACTTCCAAGCGTGGTGCACAGAAACGTGCACGCCGGATGAAGAATCGGAGTCGTCCCATTGACAGGACTCGAGTAATGATGGTGAGTGGTTGGGGTCGCACGGCGTTTGACTGCGCAGCCGCGACCAGGCGTCGCGGCGTTCCTCGCATGCCCCTTCGCGGGCGAGATGCGGGCCACGACGCTCGCCGGGAGAAGGGGCCGGCGCGTCGGCCGTGCTACAACCCATTCGCCGATGCTATGCAGGTTGGTTAACGGGAAGAGCTCCTTGCTTTTCCATCAATGTCGGGCAATGCTCAGACGGCGAACTACGCCTGCGTCGCCCGCCCCGTCACGAAGGCCGAGGCGGCCAACAGCGAGAAAGCTCAGAAGGCGCTGATGGATGAATGGGGGCGTCTCAGGAAAATTAAGACATGGGATGAATCGAAAGTTCAAGAGCTCCGCGATGTCAGGGCAAAGATAAAGGAAATACCTTTTCACATCGGGAGACTCTTTGCGATCCTAGTTGAAAAGAACGCCGAACTCCCAGAGGACCATAAAGACCGCAAATTTAAAGGAAGGGTCGTGTTTGATGGATCCGATGTTATAGATCAAGACAGAAACGTTGCGCTGTTTCAAGAACTCTCCAGCTGCCCGGCTTCAATGCAGGCCAGCAAAGCTGCCGACACGTACGGCTTGTTCGAAGGGCGCGACATACAACAGGCCGACGCTCGTCAGGCATGCACTCGGTCTAAGCTGGGAGGCACGGAGGCACCCCGACGTGGGTGCGCTTGCCTAAGGAAGCTTGGCCTAAGAGCTGGGAGGGCATGACCGACCTCGTTTGCCCCCTGCTATTGGCACTGTATGGGCGCCCTGATGCGGGGTGTTTTGGGAACAACATTGTGAGGCGCACGTTATGTCGAAGGGGTTTGTCCCGATTTCCTGCTGAGCTGTTATTATCACCCAGAGCTTGAACTATGTCTAATCGTATACGTTGACGATTTCAAACTCGCGGGTCCCTCTCGAAATCTGGAGACGGGATGGGATCTGATTTCGAGCCCATCCGAGACCGCGCCAGAAGGAAACGACATGGACCCGCCAACCCCGGTGGGAGGATACCTCGGATGCGAAAATAGGGTTTCGGAGACATGGGTTGATTGGCAAGGCGTGGCTCCAACCGCGATGGGCCCGCCACCGCCCAGGGGCCAAAACGCCAATGGCGTGGCTGACTCTGGGCATCAATCAGCTGCTGTCGCCCATGGTGCAACGCAGCACGGCACTGTGACCCCGATCTACTGTGAGAGATCATTCCATGTCTCCAAAGGACACAGCGTGTGGGTGAGATTTGACGCTAATACAAACAGATACCACACGTCTCTACCGGGCGGCCCAGGAGGGCACAAGGTCGTCCGCAGGATTACCTTCGACTATTACACATGGGAGGAGCTTGGCGACGCTGCATACACCAGCGGAATGGTGGCGCCTTCGGCCGCCGCCGCCGAGAGGTGTTATCGGGCACCGCCCCCCGATGGCCCACGCAGTGCGGCTACGATATTGGTATATCAAGACAGCACTGCTGAAGCCACAGTCTACGCGCCCCAGAGCCCCACAGAGCAGAGCTGGTTGCGCGAACAACGGTGTGCAGCTTCGGCTACGCCACAGCCGATCCCGCTGCCAGCGTATAAGCCAGGACCGAAGAAGAAGGTGCGGATAATGGAATACGGCATGGCCGAATTCTTCAAGTCCTGTGTTTCTTCATGCGCAGAAATCACGGACACCGACCAAGCCACTCACCCGCTATCGGGAACCCCCTTCGGCCCCGAGTTATCCTCATTCGAGGATGGCCAAGGGGGGCCGCGCGGAGAAGTGTTGGCGCCTGCCGAAGAGGCCCTGGCGGCGTGCTTACGCATTGACGCCGCCGTTGGCCCCCCTGACGCCGAGGTGCACGTGGGTGGCCCTCCAATGGAGAGCCCGCCAGCTCCTGATCCTAAGCCGCCTGCCCCGTCAGGAATTCTGCAACCCATTGCAGCTAGGGTTCTGATGAAAATCCTGTACGGGGCGCGCGGTGCACGTCCGGATCTTCTGAACGCAGTCTGCAAAACTGCTGCGTGTGTCACCAAATGGACGGAACAACAGGACATAGACTTGTTCTGAATCATCTGCTATCTGAAAACAACGGCGCATTACCGCCTGGTGTCTTGGGTGGGCGATCGCCGTGGGGACGTCTGGTTAAGACAGTTCGCGGATGCTGATCTGGCAAGCGACATTCGCACTCATCCCAGTACTAGTGCGAACACACAGTTCTTGTGGGGACCGAATACGAGGGCGCTTCAAAGCTGCAATTCCCGCCGACAGACCGCAGTGTCTCATCGGAAATTGTCTCAGCTGACGAAGCCCTCAGAAGAGAACTCCTGCCGGCACTCCCATTGTGGGAGATGCTACTCGGCCGAACGTTGAGGGCGGAGTTCATGGAAGACAACCGAGCAGTCGTGAAGGTTTGTAAGGCAGGTGGCTCACAAAAACTTATGCACCTGCCTGGTACTCACCGGATCGACGCTTCCGCAGTTGCGGAGCAGTTTGCCAGAGGAACAGTGACCCTGGTATACTGCCCAGCGCACGATCAGGCCGCAGACATTGGTACTGAGAAATTTGAGCAGCCACCGTCGTGGACCAAGGTGCTCTATCTCGTGCAGGTCGTGGCCCCGACCTTCTGGACTGCCCCGTCGTATCAACAGTATTTGGACTCGTTATCCGAAGGCGATGCGGGTCTTCCCCTGGCGCCCGGGGGGATTCCCATGCCGAAGCTCGGCGCGCAGTCCAAGCTTCGGAACGGCGGCAGGATGGCGAGCAAGAAGGCCAACAATAACCCTAAACGGCAAAATAAAGCCCCCCCCCCCCGCTGAGTGTCTGGCCAACCCCAGGGTTCACAACCGAGCGGAAACACCAGCGGAGGCTAGCAACGAACGGAGATTTTACCGTCAGCGGAAAATGAAGGAAGACAGAGAAATGATGGCTCTGTTCGAGATTACTGACTGAATCAAGCGCGTCGGAGGTACTTGCGCCGTCATCCGACGAAGAGAACGGCCAAGATACCGCCGAAGAGCGGAGAGCAACACATAGCCATGCTATGGTTGCTGCTCCAGCAGAACATCCCGGCAACGCCTTTTCATAGAGTTTTGTTGTGGACCTAACAGCCGGCTGGGGAATCGAGTTTTTTCCTTGACGGTCAATGCAAGGTGGTGCGTTTGACAGAGAACGAAGATATGACCACCAAAGAGGGAAAAGCGTTTGTGGTGGCAAAGATAATAGAATTTGATTGGGAAATGATAAGCCAAGGTCTTGCCACCGACAAGCGTATTACCTTGTGGATCTCGATGCCATGTACGGGCGGATCTCCATAGCAGTATGTAAACGAAGCCATGTATTTCCGCTCCGGTAATGAGAAAGCTCTCAAGAAATTGAGGGGTCACGTAACACTTTTCACGAAGCTGTCCTGGGTAACTCGCGATTTGGCACGAGAAGTAATAAAGAGAAAAGGCCATATCTGCCTTGAGTGGCCGACCCCATGCCGATATTGGAGTGATCCACATGTGAAGGAGTTCTTGAACACATACAAAATTACAAAGATGCGCGTATGCATTACAGAACAGTAAGGGACACAACATGAGAAAGCCACGGGGTGTTGCATCATCCTCCAGCGCGATAGCCGAGGGGCCTATACGTAGGTGTGATGGCAGTCATAGGCATGTTGAAGCGAGAGGAAGGGATTGTAAGCAGGCGGAAGATTACGCGGACGATTTTGCGAGACGCGTGCATGCGTTGGTTTTGCAGGCGCTCGTGGATGGGGCATGTGTGAGTACCATGTACCGTGCCCCCATGAATGCTGCACCTGCTGTTGCGTGCATGAGCATGTTTGCCACCGCTGCCGCTTCGGCTCGTAACGCCGCCCGCGCGCAGCCCCCCGGCGCGGCTGCCCCGCCAGCCATGTCTCCCTGCCCGCGCCGCTGCTGCTTGCTGGCGCCTCGCAGCCAAAGCTCAGGCGCCCCTGCTGCGCCTTCGCCCCTCGGTCGCGGACCCCGCAGGTCCGCGAGTCACGTGAGGGAGGGCGCCGAGTGCCCCGACTTCAGCAAGAGTCTCTTCATGAGAGACGTGCAAAGGACCATGTCCTGTATCGCGCACGGCGGGTTGCGCGGATTCTGGGAAACAGTGTTCCAGAATGGCCGAGAATGCCAGAACGCGTTCGGGTATGAACCGATCGTGCGGATCCCACGGTCCAAAGAGCTGGGCGACACGCAAAAGTTCAATGAACTCATGAAAGAAGCGACAGGCCTCCTTGGTCTCGCGAAATATGTCCTAAGTGATTCCTATCTCGAGCGTCGCTACGCCGCGGGGAGTTCGATGGGGCGTGACTTGGACCGCCCGGGCCGGCGCGCGTCACCGCGCGGCCATTGGGGCACTGCGGAGTTACTTTGCTTCCATGCGGCCCAAGGGGCCGACGAGAGTAATGATCGCGGAGGGAGCATGGAGTCGGGGCGACGTGGGGGAGCATTCACCCCACGTGCGGTCCCATGGGGCAAGACCCCCAACCTGTATCAAGTGTTGGGGTTGCGACCGGGAGAACCCATTGGCAAGTCGTTCCGTGAAGCATATCACATCGTGCACGAAGACAGGCGGAAGAACATGGAAAACCAAGGCCTCGACGAAACCGGGCTGCTTGCGAAGATTTTCAAGAAGCCATCGTACCAGCCCACCGTGAACATGCCGCAGGACGCCTGCCTTGCCAATTGGAACTCCGCCAGCTCCGGCAACGTCCCCTGGGTCGGGGGACTGGAGCCCTTTAGAAAGGGCAGGCACTTACCCGTAGTGCGGGGCAAAGAGTCGAGTTGGGAAGTGCTGCGTGAGATGGGCGGGCGCCGCTTGGTTGAGGACGTGAGTGCCATCGTGATCGCTCCTTGGATGGATGCAGAAGCTTATGCGGAGTGCCGCATCACTCGGCTGGTCCTCACTCAGGCACAGAACGAGGCCCTGCTGCACGCATGGTTTCAAGAGCCCACCGACAAGCTGTACCATGAACTGGAAACGAAAACGCCCCGCGAAATATCCAAATGGTTCGCGAGTCCAGTCTGGGACCAAGTGGGACAATATAAGCCCAATGGGCCTCGGAGGCACATCGCCGACCGGTTTTACTCCATTCATGCCGCGATGCCCGACAATGTCGTTTGGGCCGGCTCTGTCGGTGACCCCGACCGGATTCAGATTGGACCCAGGGCACGCGTGCGTTACCCACCGAGGGAGAATGAACCTCTCCAGAACAGTCCCCTGGGCATGAGAATGCTAATGCGGGACGTTTCGACTATGACTTCCTACGAGGGCGCAACGTTTGACGACCTGGAGGCGCATGTGAAGAAGTATCCGAGTTACGATGGAATTCGGAGCCCCCGCGATCGCCCAGCGTGGGGCCACGACCCATGGCCGTATGTCACGCTGGAGGGTCACCGGAAGGTACACAACCTGGAGTACAGGGTTGATTTCCAGGATAGTCTTGTTCACTACGAGTGGCTGAGGCGCGCCGACTATGTATCGCCTGAACCAGAACACCATCGCATTCAAGGGCTTCCTGAATTCGAGTTCGACCCGACTCCCCTACGAGGCGCCATCGCCGTATATCAATTTGCGCCAGCAGTTCTCGCATGTGGAAGGGGCGAGGCGCGCTGACATCGAGCGGAAGGCTGCCCCCTCGGCGGCGCACCGTCCGCCGTCCGGAGGCGGCCGTCCATCGGGCCGCTGGAATTGAACTAGGGGAGAAGGTGCGAGGCAGTCGCCAAGGGGGCAGAGGGCGAGGGGACCACCGTCGCCTCCGCCCAAAGCACTTCCCCTCCCGGAGGCCAGCCGCCCAAGAAGGCGCCGCCTAGGCCTCCAGCTCCTAAGGCTCCCCCACCGTATTCCGCCCATGGCGAAGGTCGTTCGCCGAAGCCTCAGGCTCCCAGGGCGCCGCCGCCATGCTCGGACGCAAGACAGGATGGTCCGCCGAAGCCACCGGCTCCTGGCGCGACTCCGACGTACCACGCACCGAATGAGGGCCGCGCGCCGAGGCCTCAGGCCCCCGGCGCGCCGCCCTCCCATCCAGCCTATGGAGAGGGGGGGACCCCGAAGCCTCAGACTCCGGGTACAACCCCGAGCTCTGGCGCCCGTGGCGGAGGCCGGCCTCCTAAATCCTAGACCGTTTGCCCCGGGCTTTGCCCCTCAATGCAAGCCGCCTCCCCAGGGGATGGCGCCTCCCAGGGCATCGCCGCGGTCTGCGCGAGACCCGACGGCCGCGCCATCGCATGCGCCGCCGCGCAAGGGGCTGCCTCCGAGCCCACCGAAGGCAAAGCCTCCGCCCCCTGGATTCATGCCACGGTCGACGGACGCACGGGCGCCTCCGTCGCCACCACCAAGCAGCTATGTGCCAGCAGAAGAACATGGCAAGCCCCCACTTGCATCGCAGCCCAGGCAGGAAAGGGCGCCCCCCGCGCCGCCGCGCGTTCCCACTACGGACTCAGCGGACGGCCGGGAACAACAAGCACCTGGCAACCACGCAGATGAGAATACGAAAGGATTGGAAGAACGCCTGCGCAGAGTCCGGGAACAGCAAGAGGCAGCCAGAAAGCCTCCACAAGAGGAGGCTCCGGCACGCACCCCAGCCCGTGGCTCGGACGGCATGGGCCAGCAGGTAACTGGCGGCTACGCAGCGGGTGAATCACCGGGGCTGGCGCAACGCCTCGCAAGGGAGCAAGATATTAAGAGAGCCAGCCCGGCTGCCGCCGCTGATCAACGGCAACAGGCTGAAGCCAGTGCTGCCGCGGCATCAGAGGAACAACGGGCAGCTCCGATGGCCCCCCCATCGGCCGATGCCTTGCCGCCAGATCTCGGAGACTACATCTTCGAAGAGCCAGTGCCACACGCAGAGCAAATCCCGATCCCGCCAGACGACGAGATGGGGACAGACACGCCGCCAGGTGGAGAGGATGGGCTGGACCCATTACTGGAGGAGGGGACGAGGACACCGGGCGACAATGTCGTCGAAGCTCCCCCACCTCCAGACCAGATGGAAGTTGTCACGATTTCACAAGAGGCACCTGACACCGCCGAGGCCGGCGTGTCTGGTGCGGGAGGCCCGAGTGCCCAGAGCCATGCTCACGACGCACGTCGACGGACGTGGCTCAACAGCCACTGGCTGCCGGCTCGAAGACGGACGAGAAAAGAGTGGCAAAACAAGCAGCTCAGATGTGCTCTTGCCGATCGAACGGGAATCCACGGATGCTGGAACGCTTTGGAATACTGTCACGAACTGTTCAAGTCAGAGGAGAGACCTGGCCCGCGAATGGACATGACGCTTTTGCCAAACAACGTACCGAAGCCAGAATACCGTGAGGCGGTGGAATCTATTGGTAGAGCACTTGCCTGTATTATTCGGCCTGAAGCGGTTACGGCGTTCGCCAGGCTCAACTTCCCTCAGGCCTGCGCTGCGCTGAGTAGTCTCATCAGGGCCGCAGGGGTCTCCTCTCGCATTTCGGGTGAGGCGGTCTACCTTCGCGCGGCCCATGATATCCCACACACAACGTGGTACAGGCCTATCCCGACCAAGACTTGGCATCGCAAGCTTGGAGCCGGCATGGGCGAAGGCGACCGGGTGTTCAACGACGTGGAATACCTGGTCTCCTCTGACTCTACAATATCGTTCATCAACAACAAGGGAAGCCCTACGCTCAACGCTGCTCTCATGCAGGAACTTCGAAATAGATCATCCGGAGCAGGCGTAACGATCAAGAACGGAGGGACATTGGACGATATTCGGGCCAACTTACGTTCAATGAACTGGACCCCTTCCACCGGGACATTGCAACACTCGGTGCCGCGTCACGATATGGAACGGCAACGAGCTGTGCGTTCGCGGTGACGGCTCGCAGATGCGAGTTAGAGGGGCTAGAAGAGAGGACGCGCTCTCTGACTACGACGATGTCGAGAGTGACGCCCTATCCATGATAGATGACGTCGTCGATGAACAAGCATTCATAGCCAACACATCGGGCGAGATGCTCGTGTTCCTCGCCCTCGGCGACGGTCAGCGCTGGAACCAAAATCAGACCAGTTCCGACTGTGCCGCATGGGACACGTTGGCGTCTCGCGTATTCGCTCGGGGACAAAATCGGATACACCTCTACCAGGAGGCCGGTTCAAACCCGAATATGCTCACGCTCCGCGGCTCAGAACTATACCATCGAGGAGAGCGCCCGGAAGGCGATAATGTGCATTTCTTTCCTGGAGGTGGCAACTACTCGCACGCCGCGGACTTTGCCAAATGCGTCGTCAATGCGGCGAAGGTCGGCTACGAGCTTCGTTGCCCAGTCTTCGACGTCGCGAAGCGCCCTCAGGGCGCCGCGGCATCAGATGCTCCGCCGCCGCCGCCAATGGCGCCCCCGCCCATGGCGACCGCGCCGATGCCCAGGCCCCGGGCGCGGAGGGCCCTATGATAAGCAATGTCATATCCACCAGAGGCCGCTATGCGAAATGCCAGGTGGGAGAAATATTTCCATTCGGTGATGTCGGTGCTCCCCAGTATGTGCCGTCTGATTCAGTCAATGTAAATTCCAAGGAATTTGTGTCATGGCTGGGAGAACACCATGATGACAGACCGGCATGGGCAGACAGGCGTTATACAACGGTACCGTTTCATGACAAGGTGGACATCTACGGGGTGGAGCCTGAAGCGGGGTCTCCCATGGAGGCACTACCGACCGACGACACCATGAAAGAGGTGATGGAGGCAATTGAGAAAGGCACGGCAATGCTGTTCACGGCGCAGTCGCGCAGGAAGGCCGCGCCAAAAGTCAACGAGGCGGCTACGTCCGCTACCAGGGCAGCAGCGTCAGACGGTCCAGGTCTCACCGGAAAGCCTCTATGGGATACGATCATCCAGAGCGTTCTGCATCATTCGACGATACACAACCGAGAGGAACACATTGCCTGCATCTTCGGGCAGAGTCGGGTACAATGCCTTGATTTCTTTAACGCGCGCGAAGAGCACCAGCAGGCTGTGGTTGTCGGACTGAGAGAAGGATCAGACACACTACCATCAGAAGAGGCGATCCTCGACAGCGAGCAAGTCGTCGATTACGAGCTAATGCTGGTTCCTCGCAAGCTTGAGCAGCACGTGAATGAGTTCCACCTCGTCGAATCGTTCTATGACGCCGACGGATGGTACGATGTTACGAAAGGACGCACCGCTGCCCGAGAATGGGTGGCGAAAAAGATGCGTCTGGCGCTATCCCCGCGTATTGCGGCGGATTATTGTAAGTGGAGAGCTATCGAGTACCTGGAAGCGAGACGTCTACATACGTCCACAATGCCAGACGTATCGTGTTCTGCGTTATTCGACTGGAGCAAGACGAAGTTTACCGAGCGCGAGTCCTGCGCAGTGCTAGAGATCCCGTTCTTACTACCTGATTGGATCCATGATCGCATCAATTCGGGGCGATGGGAGTCTTACTCGCACGCTACGGATGCACGCAAACTCTACGCGCTCCTGAACACAGGCGTCGTCCTCCCGGCCAGGCAAAGGTGGGGCATGAGGGTCAAGACAGACAAGAAAGCGAAGGGCAACCCCCCCGCCGAGGGGGTGTATGCTTTCCATGAAAGCGAGATGATCCACTACCTACACCAGAGCTGTAGCCACGGTGCGGAGCTCTGGAACGACGGCAACATCGTGACCGTGGACTTCAAGCTCGCAGCCCCGCCGGCTGCACTAGGAGGTTTCCGCCCGATCGACGCAGAAACAAGGGGACGGAATCAGTATGTGTGCAGCATGCTTGAGCTGATAGTCAAGCAGTCGCTACGGCTGTATTTCATGACACCCTGTCAGGCTTATCAGCAACAAGCATGGGTCTTTAACCCGTAGCACTCTCGTCGATTCGAGGTTGATTTTACGGCGCTCATCGACCCCGCTCCCGATCCGGAGCAGAACATAGCGCCATAGCAGACCGCGAGCGCGATTCAAGAACGGCTAATGGCCGAGAGACCCAACATACCCATCGACGTGGGAAATGTGCAGAGAGAGAGAGAGAGAGAGGTACGGAGCAATTTTCAATCGACGGCACAGAGGGAGATTGCTACCGAGCTCCGAGAAATTAGAAGAAAACATGTGTCGTTCTTGGACCTTGGGAATTGGCAGCATAATCACCTGTGCTCGGCGGAACTAGTCACTGAACAGTTCGACACACCCGTCCTTGTGGCCCATGGCCTTTAGGATATCGTTACGCCGCTTGTGGGAGCTGGACTGCCGCTAGAACGCCCAGATTTGAGGACGATGGAGGTGGATCATCGACGCCGAGGATTTCAGTTCACGATTGGATGGCCGTCCGAAACAAGAAGAAGGACGAAGAAGCAAAGGGAGGACCCAATCGCCGAAACGCGGACCATGTCCCTGGCAGTATTGAGCCCCATGGGCCGCCAAGATCAAAGAGTCTCGTGAGACGGGGAGGCCGCGAGGCGATGATAAAGGAAGCGGCGACGGCATGGCGAGAGTCGCAATCAGGTGGGAGGCGTTCAGGCTGGGGCAACATCGGGCATGCGGGGTTGAAGCGATCGTTCACCGCGGATCGCAAGCAGCCGCGCTTCGAGAATCCCCATGGTACGCCCCTGACTCAGCCCAAAGATCAACGTATCGGGGCACCTGGCCTCCAGCCTCCACCAATGCCACAGGAGAAACTCGCGCGGATGAGTAACACTTACGTGATTGCATCACCCGCCGCATCCCGCATCGAGCAGATCTACGTATGTGCAAGCGTTGGCTGCTTCATGACGACCAAGTTGGCTCTATCCCAGGATTCCAAACTCTACCTCGTTCGGGGATGCAGCAACTGCATGGCCAGGCCGCCTACGGCAGTACATCTGGATCGGTGCACGCCCAGGTATCGAATGTACAGCAGATGGGCGGATGCCCATGGCAAAAGGGCAAGCCCCGAAATCATCGAGTGCGAAAAGAGAGAATGCGAGAAGTGGTGCCGGAAAGCAATACAGGCGGTCAACCTCGACGTAAGCTCCGACGAGTCCTCGTCCGAACAAGACGACGAAATGGAGCTAGACACTGCGGTTGTACACGAAGGAGATCATATCGACGATGTCGATGACGGGTCTGACAGGGAGGAGGAGCGCACGGAAGCGGCAGGACAGGCTTTTGTTGGAGTCTTCCAGATTGGCCCACAGACTCGCCCATGCGCTCCTGACGATGGGGCGCCATATGGGAGGGATTATTTCCTGATAGAGGACACATTGCCACTTCCCAAGAACAAGCAGATATCCGAGGAAGATCTCATGACGTTATGGACACCGCAAGAGGGCCCCGACGGACTAACACATATCGGATTCGAACACGAGGAACTGACCGACGAAGGCCCTCTCGACCAGGGCGAGCGTGCTCCCTTGCTGGGGACACCACAATAATGGACCTGTGCTTCCGAGCCAACGATTGGGTCGAGCGCTTACCAGCGACAGGCTTTCGGCTTACGCGGACTTCGTGGCTAATCCACTTCTGGACTACATCCGGCACCTGTTCGAAGAGGAACGATCCAGAGTTGATAGATACTTGCGTGCTCGGTACAACACGATTGAGAGCCGTAGTCTGCCTGGATCAGAACGTGCTCTGGTGCCTATGTACCCACACTTACGCCCGAAGCTATATGCTACCGCGAGCGAGCTGAGTCAAGGCGAAGCCTTTCGCCTTGCCAAGCTAATCATTCACCTCCTCCGCCACAGTTCGGCCCATGTGCTGAGTTCCGGCGGCTGGGTTGAGGTGGGAATGCTGATAAATATGCTATGCTGACTGACGCTGGCTACGACCGCCCATGGGCTAGATTCATGCACGCTATCGCAATGCTTCCCCCGCAGGACGTCCAAATGCTGGGGGTGGAGATGGACGCAGCCCGCGAAGGCCCCGCCTCCCATCCAATGGACTGGGACAAAAAGCTTCGCCGAAGTCGTCCTCAAAGGAGTCGGTGCGTCCGAGATTGACGGGGGCGCTGACTCATCTCGGGCGGAGAGCGAAGTAGAGAGGCTACACGTAATTCCAACAACACGACCGCTTCTCATCAGGGCCGTTTACGGCGACCCATTGAGAATTATTAGCCCACACCGCCGGAACGTCAGGTACGACCCTCGCACGTGTGACAAACATGGGGCGCTGCTTATACCTTTGACTGATGCCGACGTCCGACACAGCCAAGAAGGGCGAGTGGCCCCCTTGCATGATGAGGCGACAGGTATTCGACAATACGGCACTGTGGCATACACTGTGGCGTTGTCCCCGCACGCGCGCGAGATCCATGATCTGGAAGCGCTAGCACCGGAGGACGTATACGCGCCACTCAGCTTCTCGGAAGCCAAAGAGATGGTCCAAAGAGACGAAGATCGGGTCCGCTTGGAGTGTGACACCAGGCTCCCAACCTTTCTTCATCAGGACGGTGTCTCCAAGGACTTGTAGGACGGACCAACCGATCGGTATTTGATGTGCACCTATCTGGCTTTAATGGCAAGTATTTTGCCACCATGAGCTCGCGACACTTGGAGGCGCACCCACACTGGATCTTGCCAACGGGTCAAATATTCACGGACAGTTTCCTTCAATGGGATAATATTTGGCAGATCTTCGCATTCTCCGAGTCACCGGACAACAAGCTGTCGTGGCGCGTTACCTATGACATACGCTTAACTATGGTCCTGGTCGTGAACCGGCAGGGGGCCGGCTGCGTGGACGTTTTGGAGCCGAAACAGCAAATCCGGGCTGGATATCAGGTCGACAGTTCGACGCCGAACTTCGCGCGGAAGTTCAGCAACCCTCAGGCTGGGAGGATGACGTTTGCCTCGTATGTCATATGGGACATACATCCAGATATGGCATGATAGGCTGTTCAGTATGCCAGGACGGCATCATGTATGAGGCATCGTCGATTCAAAGTTGAAGACTAAAGCCAGCGGTGGACTGGAGGGCAGCAGGGTTCATTAGAGATCGAGGGAGCCCTAATACGTACTATGTGCGTTCGGACGGCAGGTACATGTCACGGGCCTCAGTGGTCCAGAACTCTGACCGCACTCAGGCAAGGTACCGCGAAAGCTGGAGGAATGATACTTCCGATGGCGCACTTGCGCGACACTACGCTGCTATGGCAGGAAAAACGGCCACCCTGTCCGCTGAAAGATCCGTATTCGCCTGGATCCCGGCATCACCTAACGATAAGCGCCCTGCCCATGGCAATAAGGCGCGCGAGGTCAAAGCGCACAAGCTGGCCTGTCGGTGGATGTCGTTTCAGGTATACCTTAACTGTCCGCCAGCAGGCAAAGGTGCCATCTGCCCGACGTGGAAGTGGTGGGCATATTTGTCTCGGCGAGTGGATAAAGCTGATTTTAGCTCGGATATGGGAATCCTGAACATCTTCGATTGGGACACGACAGATCCTGATGCCTTTGATCGCGCTGAACCGTCCGGCGGGTGGCGCCGATGGTATCAGGCAAATCGTGCCCATCTCCCAGAGGGTCTTGACCAGCTTTGGCCGTCGATACAAGAAGAGATAGAGACCCACTGAAAGCCCAGAGAAGAGTGGGCTGGCCTCGAGGAAGACGAGGACGGGGCCGAACACGACCGAGACGCGCGTATGCCCCGTGCCCCATCGTCCCGGCCGCCATCCCGTGCCCATGGCAGGCGGGCCCGCTCGAGCAGTCGGCGAAGAATTCGATCCGCAGATGCGCCCATGGCGTTCGGAGGCCGCGCAATGCGCAGGCGAACGGGTTCATGCGTCCCTCGCAGAGGTCAGGACACGCATCAGGATGATTTATCACGTCCAATCAACCAGTACCGCATCAAGCAGGCAGCCTGTGAACTGGTTACGTTCTTTACTACGGTCGAAGTGTCCCTCATACACCACAGAACGGATACCTCCGCTTCGTGCGAGGAGCAGTTACGCAGGATGTGAAACGATCCACCAGAGTTGTGCGTCTACGACCCAGACCTACGTGGCGAGAAAGAAACATGGCTGGCGAAGCAAGCTTACAGGGCCACCATAGAATTATCGAAAACCTTCGTGTGGACATCGGTTGATATGGACCATGCAGATGAAAGCGCCAAGCGCATGCATCTCGCTGAAGTGGACAAATTCCGCGCGACGTTGTCACGGGAGCTCAACAGCGTGAAGTCACTCCACGAATTTGTTGAGCTAGTCCGCCAACACATTCACAAGAACTGGCAAGATCTTCCGCACATCACTGCCGACGCGCCCCACATCGAGGAATGCATGGAGTATGTGTTGCAATCTCAAGCGGCAGCTCTTCTTCGAGGTAAGCAGGTTACTTTCGATGCTGTCAGGCATTCGGCAACTGAAAAGTGGGCGCTGCACGTATACGAGGCTGCCGTGTACGCGTTGCATGCATGGGCGCAGCACGGAGTGCCGCCGCCCCCTGGCTCGGCTGGAGAGCGCTGCCCCTCACGTGTGCCAGTGGCACGAGGAGCGCGGACCCGTCAGCCCGCAGCGACAACCGCGCGGGCTGCGCGATCCATCAGCCGCAAGCGCCCGCTTAGCCCCTCGCCTGCACCGGCGGCTAGGGTGGCGGCGTATCAAGCGGCTGCTTTCCCGTGTGCCAAGGGCGGAACAGGCAGCGCATCGAGCGGCGCTGCCCCGCCGCCCCCAGAGGCAGCGGGGACGGGCAAGGGCGGCTAGCGACCTAGAGAGAAGGGGAGTAGCCGCACTGCCTCCCCGCCCGCGGTCCGCCCGTGCCGATGCGCGGACATCCGCCAAACTGAACGCAGTGGCGCTGCGTCGTCGTCCTCCCCGCAGATTCCCGAGGCTGCTCGTCGCCCATGGCGCCGGGAGCAAAGTCGACCCCCCATCGATCGCGCCTGGAGTGCGTGGAGGGGCATTCCCAGCCGTAACAGGAGCAAAGGGCTGGGCAAAGATAATCGTGGAAAGGGAGACTACGGCAACTGGTCCGACCGACGCTATGACGACCGTGACCAGTGGCGCCGTGACGGCGGATGGCACTAGTGAGCAACAGACGCCTAAAGCCAATGGCGCTCTGGACGCTATGCCAGTGCACACGCGCGCGTTCGGCCAATGGCTGTATCGCGTGCTACAACCCACAAATGGGGTGGCTTGAGGCTGTGGGAGCTTCGCCTCTCCGTTAATCTATGATATCATCGGCCCATGGCCTGATGATTAATGCCACTTGACTGGCGGGCTGCTGGCGGCCGTGAGGGCCTCGCGCCCGCGCTCACTGTAATTCGACCCCGTCGGGAACGAAGAGTCCCGATGGTAATGCGTCGGCCCTGGACGGCGCTGCGGCCGGGCCGCCGCGGGGGGAGTCGTTGCTACACGCTCCCTGCCGCCGTCGTTGTATATACAACCGCATGCGCAGACATTGAGTTGACTGCAGCAATCTCGGTTCGGAGAGAAAAGAGTCGCGCGCGTCCCGCGCGCGCGTGATCACATTATCATATTTTCCTTACCTTACGCTTAACGGGATATTACGTTCCTCTTACGGCCCGCAATGTCCATTGACCCACTAGCATGGACCCCAACAGTGAGAACTACCTTACTGGATGATTTGGGTCCCGTTGGGCTTAAGTTGGGCATATAGAGGGTACAGATGGGAGGAGGAGGAGGAGGAGGAGGAGGAGGAGGAGGAGGAGGAGGAGGAGGAGGAGGAGGAGGAGGAGGAGGAGGAGGAGGAGGAGGAGGCGGAGGCAGGAGGAGGAGGAGGAGGAGGAGGAGGAGAGGAGGAGGAGGAGGAGGAGGAGGAGGAGGAGTGGCTGGACAGGCGGGTGTGACGGGAGGCTGCCAAGCCGTGGCCGCAATGAGCTGTCTCTGGCGCTGGCGCTGATCCCCGTGCCTGCGGCCAGGCTGCCTGGACCGAGATCCCAGGAGCACGAAGGAAAGAGCAGGGACACCGGCACGAAAGCGAGGGCGGTCCACGACTGGAGCTGGCTGGGGGGCTGAGGTGGCCCAGTGCTGGTTCCGGTCAGCAGAAATATGGGTGAAAGGGACCTCCTCGTCACGGCTGGACGCGGTTCGAAAAGCTGGTCAGTTTCGACCCCAGGAGGGGTCTTGGGACCGATTTTGAGCGGATTTGCCTTCGTCCCCCATTTTGGCCGAGTTTCCCGGGGCCCGTCCAGCGCAGACTGCCCGGCCTGGACCTCCCCTGGTCGAAACCTGGACTTTTCCAGAGCGAGGCGCCGAAAAACAGGGGCGCCACGCAACCACGATGACCCCCCTTCCTCTTCCCGAGAGCCCACGAGCTTGGAGGAAGGAGCAAGGACATTGGCACCAAAGAAAGGCGGTCCACGGTACCTCCCCAGGTCGAAGTCTGCAGCTGTCCAGAGGGAGGCCCCGAAGAGACGGGGCGCCACACAACAGCGTTGACCCCCCACCCCTGCTTTTTGGCCATGGTGGTGTCGGTGTGCTTGCTCCTTGCCTTCACGAGCGCCGTGGTTGAATGCCTGTGCCCGCGGTGTTCCTGAGGGCCGATGAAGATCTCGGATAGCTCCATGGGCCACGCTCCATGGGCCGCGCTCGCCATATTCTCCGGCGTCGTTGCCACTCTCGCCTCGCTCGCGATCACATATCCAGCGCACAGTCATGCTCGGCGAGGGGTACCTTTCGTCTTCGCTGGTCGCCGCTGCCGCTGCCGCATGCGCTACAAATCGCTTCACACCGCTCTTTTCTGCTCTGCTTCTTCTTCTTCTTCTTGAAAGCTTCCTGGGGTTTCACCTCACCCGCCCTCATCCATGTCGTACTGCGGGGAACGATCGATTGTAAAATAAATGGAAACGGGCCGTGGGCGCTGCACTCCATGACAGGGTCATGAATGACGAGTATTAGAGTGCTGGATGGATCTCGTGGGTACATTTACGCAGAGTTATGGGCGTCATCGGGTATTGGAAGGAAGGGTGAGGAAAGCGACATGGTCGGAGAGGTCCACCAGGTTCGGTGAGGCACAGAACCCATGGAATAGGCTTGAAGCAACATATGCTGCATCACAGCCGATACTGCTAAGCGACAACCCTGCCACAGTCAGCTGCCTCTCGGATACCCCTGCGATTGCAACGTCCCCGAGGAATTCAAACAGCTTTGCGCCACATTCGACTTTGCTCCTGATATTATTCGCAGACGTTGGCTGTATGCACTGCGTGCAAACCTATCAAGTCTGTTCGGCGCGTGCAGGCAGTGCGACAACCCAGGAGCCTTGCAGAGTGCACGGGAGCCTTCGTGGAGGACCCAGAGCCTCGTCGAGGCTTTGCAGGGGCGCGCGTGGAATGCCACAAAACCAAAAGACTTCTTAAGAGTGGCGTAGCAAGGGGCGTATTCTTTTTAACAGCAGGCACAGGCTATGCGCTGACCAGAGCTTCACGAACAGAGGTGGAGTGCTGGCGGCCTAAGAAGCCCTGGAGTTGCGCAACCCGCGTTCCTTCTCTCATAAGTCTCGAGGTCATACCGTACGCCCCCAAGCGGGCGTGAATTTGCCAGGGGGGGACCTGACCGCCCCGTCGCGCCCACCGTCCGTATTCGGGAATCTTTTGGGCCAACGCCCAGTCAGCACGCTGCCCTCGTCCGGCAGCCGATGCCACCAGCAAGAGACTGCCTTCCAGGAGTCGACCCACACATGTTCCGCACATGGGAGATCTGTGATCATCGTCAATGAGCGTTGGTGAAGAATGCGCCCGATTTCCACAACTTGTTGGGGATGTTGTGGTTGGCGTTTTCGGGGGCATGGCAGAATTTTCGGTCAGATCGGGGGCCCTGGAGGGGCCCGAAGCCCTCGCGTTCTCAGTGGTTGCCTCTTGCGAACGCCGCCGACGTCGAACGTTCTCCTTTGGCTTTTTCCTCCAGCTTTTTGGAGCGCCAGGGATGATTATTATTTCCATCCGCAACCCTTGTTGGACTGATGATCAACAGCGTGAGGGGAACACGCTCTTACAGAGTCGTCAGACAACTCTGCTGCCAACGCCGGGCAGAACGAGGAGAGCGCTACAGTCAGAATTTTCACGACTCCATCAATCGTGGCTAGAGTTCTCAAGTCTTTGCCTATTGCATGTGTGGCTTTCGCTTTTTTCTAGCTTTATTTTGAACCTTCTGACCCAACACTTTGTGAATTTGCGTCTGTCTCGGACTTGAGGCCGCCTGTAGGCGTGGGCTGCCATGCGCATGGGACGCCGTAGTCTGGAGGATTTGGCAGTCTGTCAAGCCTCTGATTTTGGACGCTCACTGATCGATGATATCTGCTTCACTCCGAGACCTTGAAAGAACAGTCGGCTGTCGGTGTCTCCGCTATTTAGCCAGAAAACATGCTCATGCAGCTCGTATGGCCTCCTCCCTCCTTGTTTCGCTCCTGCTTCTCTATGTTCCTTTGCTTTTATTTCGCCCTCTTTCCCTTCCCCTCTGCCGCCTCCTTGTCATATCTAAGGGATGCTTCTGACCCTCCCATGACAAAAGCGCTGTGAAGGTACTGCAGAGTCAGACTGGCAAGGGTATTACTTTCTCGGCGAACCTGGTGCTGAGTGGTATATCTATACTGCTGGGAATCGTGGCGGCTGGTAGGGGACCCGTCGCAGTGGTATTCCCTCTGTCGGTCGGGTCGAACCTCCTGAGCAACATGATACTGCAGCTGGCCTTGGGCACCGCCTGCCCCCCGATCTGCCGCTCGCTTTCTCTCTCTCTCTCTCTCTCTCGCTCTCTCCCTCTCTCTCTCTGCCGCTGCCTGTCTGCTGCATCAGATCTGCCCTCCTGACTGGCCATCCTCTCCTGTACGCTTCACTGTCTTCGCGATGCTGTCGAGCTGCCCCGATGTCGCGTGATACGCGCCAGGTTGAGTCTGCCCTGTGCGGGGCCCGCGAGGAGATCTGCTCGGTGGTAGCGGGCGTCCCAGGCAGAATTAGGTCAGCTCTCTCGGGGACTTCAGGGGCATTCTGGCTACCTTTAGGGGCCCTGCTGGTGGGCAGAGGGGGTCTCTCAGGGCATGATTGTAGAATTGGTGGAGCAACATGTGTGTGTGTGTGGGCGTGTTGCATTGTTTTAAGTATCTGGATTTCGCCTCCCGCCTTGGGTGCACATCTGTGTTTGTTGTTGTGTTGTAAACGCTTGTTTTGGTGTAGGGTCGGGTACACGGTTGAGGCCGTTTCCTTTAGACTTGGGCTTTTGATCCGCGCGCGAGTTCTATTCAGTGCTATGGTTTGTCATGCAGTACCATTCAGTGCTAACCATTGACCACTGATGTGCACATGCCATGCTTCAATATGGCTTGCGATGCTCTGCCATGCTTTGCTATTATTTCCTTTGCTAAGCCATACCTTACAATGTGGGCTGTGCTATGCTGTGGCATGCTCTGGTACGCTATGCCTTGCGCGGCTTTGCAAGACCATGGGATCGCATGTCGTCCAGTATTGATATGTACCTTGCTACGATATGCCATGCTATGCAATGCTACAATATTCGATGCCATGCGATACTAGGCTATGCCCTTCAATGCTGGATATCGTGGCTGTGCCATTGCATGCTCGGTGGCGCTATGCTATGCATTCTTATGTTGTGCCGTCATTTACAGGGTACGGCCCCTCATCATTGCCTTCCACTGGGCATGTATGAATTCAGGGAAATGTCGAATCCTTCAATGGGGTCGCGCTGCGTCCACGTGATTGAAAACAACCAATGGAGACGATCCCAGCCCTCTTGTGAGCTCTGCAGCTCCCTTGAGGGACTTGTTGGGCCCTTTAAGGTGTCAACTGGGTCTGACACCCACAAGTGGGAAGACTTAGACCTTTCAGGGGTCAAGCGGGAGTTGACTGTGCCCGTTCAGCCTTTCTGGGTTTGAATTCGCGCTCTCGGGAGCGGCCCCAGAGGTGAGTAAGTCAGTCCTCTTGGACCCCTCGGGGGGTCAATGTCAGCCCCCGCGAGTCCGTCTGGAGCCCACTTGAGGGCTGTGTGCGCCCCCCATGAGAGAGACCCATTCGTAGCTGTACAGCAATGCCGATACAGCTGAAACGCGAGGACATGGCATGCTTCCACATGTCATGCCAATGGGGATCGGCCAGAGCAGTGCGGCTGGACCAGAGCCCAACCGAGGGCCTACGGAGTACGAATCGTCAGGACAAGCCTCTCCCCTCTTAAGTGCCCCTTCCTCCCTGCCTCCGCCTCTTCTTCGTCTTTTCTCTTCTCATGTTTTTTTCCCCCCCCCTCTCTCTCTCTCTCTTCCTAGTACTGTTACTGTCGGACGAGTGGCTCGCGGAGCGTGGCCCGCTCTTCCGCTCAAGTCATCAGGAGACTCGCAGGGCATCGCTTGGGCAAGTCCAAGGGGTAGCTCCTCGCGGCTTGAGGCCTCGCACCCTAGAGGGTATCTACTGCGTACCAGGAGAGGCGCAGCTGCGGTAGAACCTGGCATTAACGGGCAGCCGAATAGCTGCGAGCAGGCAAGCAGAGGCCAGTGCAGTCTGCATAACATCACTCGACCTTCTTGCGGGGTAGGTGGGTTGTATACTATGCTGCTGTAAAAGGTTGTCGTACCCAATGGAAATCAGGTCGACTGTAGCTTACCGAGAGCCCTCCCCCAGAGGAATAGCGCATTATACCAAGAACATGATGACCGGGACCCTTGTTTTGGCGACTGCTGTTATGATACTGCCAGACGTTGGGCCCTCCGAAGTGCCAGTGGGCTTTGACGCCGCTGATGTCTTGGATGGGTCGGGGTGCGCGAGATGAGCGTCGTCGTCGCCGTCGTCGTCGTCTTCCTCCTCCGCCTCCTCCTCCATTGTGCACAGTCCCTCATCCTCATCCCGATCCGTAGAAGTTTCGGTAATCCATTCTCTTGGAGGTTGTGTGTGGCGGCTCCGCACGGGCAAAGGCCAACATGCGATGTGCGTGCCTCTCGCCTACGTGCCCCCCTTTGCTGCGTGTGCGGCGCCGATCCTGCCGAGCGTGACTTCTCACTCCCCCCCACGGGGCGGCGACGGCGGCGACGACGGCGAGGTGCTGCAACTAGGTCACCCGCGAGGGCGCGAAGATAGTCACACTTCCCGCGTAGCTGCCAGGGCCAGAGCGGCTGCCCTTCCCAAACGGGGCGGCGCGAGGGCGCGATGGCGCGAAGATAGTCGCGCATCGCGCATCGCGGGGCGCGATGCACGAAGTTAGGCGACCTACTTCAATCGGGGCGGGTTGGGGAACGGCGGCGGCGGCCGACAGGCACTAGGCACTTGTAGTTAGGCCTCCCGAAGATTATCGCGCTTCGCGCGGCTTGGGTTGGAAGGGCGCCTTCCTCCAGGGCGGCGGCGCGAGGGCGTGAAGATGACCGCGTGTCGTGCATCGCGGGGCGCGACGCGCGAAATCAGGTGACCTAGCTTGAGAAAACGGCGGCCGCGGTTGCCCCCCCCCCCCCCCCGTTCTCCCAGCAAGAAAATCTGTGGCGGTGGGAGGAGCGGCCCGCGGCGGTGGTCTTTGTCGCCTGCAGCTTCGTCTGCGTGGGCCTGGGACTGAGCATCATCCTCCGAGGACCTCCGCGGTCCGCTTCGGCCCTCCCCCTTTCTCGTTCTGTGCCGTTTTCCCTCACCATCTTGTCCTGTACAGGTGCATCGGAGGTTGTGGCCTGGGCACAAGTTTCGGTTTCGGTTCGCGTCGTGCATCCCGGCGAGGCGAAGCTGCGCGAGGGCGACGATGTGCCGGCGAAGGCTAGCGGCCAAGCCGTGCAGCAGGTTTCTGCTCGTTTCCCTTGGTGCCTGCCCGTGGCTGTCCCGCGGTTGTCTGGTGGACATCTTGTGGTTGTCCCGCGGATGTCCCGTGGGTTGTCCCGTGGAATGTCCCGTGGGATGTCCCGTTGTTGTCCTGTGCGTTGTCCCGTGGCTTGTCCCGTGGGTTGTGCCAAGGGTTGTCCTGTGGTGGTCCCGTGGGATATCTTCGTGGCGCAGTGATGGGTGTATTTGGTGACAAGAGAGGCCGATCGATAGATCGGTAGGTAGAGAGGCTGACACATACCGATGTACACACACACATATATATATACATATGTATATATATATATATACACATACATATATATATATAGATACATGTGTATATAGTTACACGCACATAAGTGTGTATATATGTTTATACAACTATTCACATATTTTCACATACATACACATGTATATGTGTATACGTACACATTACATCGAGTGGCCTTCGGCTCATCCCACTACCGTGCCTGGGTTATGGGTCTGAGGCCTCTCGGAAGTTCAATGGGATCTCGTCGAGCCTCTCTTGGGCCTCCTGGTGGTAGTTTGAAGCCTCTCGGGGGTTGTTTTGAAGCCTATTGGGGCCTCTTTTGGCCCTTTGGGCGCCTCTTGGGGCCTCGCTGGGGCCTTTTGGGGCCTCTCGGGGGCTTCTTGGGGGTTCCTGGGCGCCCCTTGGGGCGCAAGAGTCGGAGTTCTGGTTCGTGTTCCCCCTCTTGGGCCCATCATGTGGCCGTCTCGAGGCCTTCTTGGGTTGTCTTGGGCGCCTTTTTGGCCGTCTTGGGGCTTTTTTTTGGGCCGTCTTTGGGCCGTTTTGGGGGCTTCTGGGGCCGTTCTGCAGCGGTCCTGGGCCCTTGTTGAAATCCTAAGGGATAGGCGACACTGCCACCACGTTTCGTTACTGCTGCTGCCGTCACCTGTCTCGCCGCTAACGTTTCGACTCATAGAGCTCTTGAGCACACGGGCAAAAAATTGTCATATCCGAGCGCGCGGCAGCCTGCCAGTTGATGGTAAGCGGAGCGGACCGGTTCGCCGCGGTCTGCTCCCGCCTCCGCGCCGCGTGGCAGGGGCTGGCCAGCGGGGCGCAGGCTCGGCACCACGGCGCGGGTTGTGGCGGACCCGCTCAAGCCGGACCAACCGGGCGGAGTTCGGCGAGTACGGCAGCGCGGCGCGGCGGCTGCGTGTGCAATTTCAGTTTTGACGAGCTTTATAGCGGCTGCTCTTACGAGCAGGACCATTGCAACTCCAAGAAGCCCCATGGCAAGAGCATCGAGATTCACCTTCGAGAAGGACATCCCGCTTTACGACGGCGACCCTGCGCTGTTCGAGGAGCATCAGGAGCGGGCCAAGGAAGCGTCCTATGATCGCACTGGCAACGAGAAGCAGATCGCGACGCCCGTCAACCTGAGGAATGGCCTCTCGGGCGCGGCGCCCGATTCGGTGAGGTCGCTGAGGCACGAAGAGTTGCTGACCTACGTAGAGGAGACCTACGAGACCCGAGGCAAAGGCGACCGCGACGAGAAAGAAGGCGACCACCGAGGGCCTGGAGCTGCTGCTGAAGACGCTGGGCGAATCAGTCCTGAAGGAGAGGCCCGCGTGGGCAGCTGAGCTGTTCGACGGCGCCTTGTACCACGAGAGCGCAAGGCGAGGCCCTGGAGAGAGCATGCAGGAGCACATCACGCGTCGGACGAAAGCGTTCGACGACCTCAGGAAGGTTTCCCAGGAGACCAGCATCTCCGACGACCTGCAGGCCTACCTATTCCTGAAGTTCTCAGGGCTCGACAAGTCGGACCACGCCAGCATCGCCAGCAGCGCGGGCAACAAGTGCGACAAGGAGGCGTTCGCGAAGGCGCTGAGGATGCAGCACTCGGGGATTCACAAGCGCGAGCGCAGCCACAATAAGGATGGCAAGCAGGAGGCGCAACGCTCGGGCCCGAGGCCGCAATGGTTCCAGCGCGGCCAGTGCCGCTCGCGCCAGGCGTGGCGGGCTGGGCGCGACGACGACCATGGGCACTACGACGAGGACGACCACTCCCAGCACGACGGCCCGTGCGACGGCCAGTCTCCGGAGGAGGAGATCTACCTCGGCGAGGAGGGGGCTGCGCTCGGGGAGATCGACGAGATGGACCCGGAGGCGGCGGAGAGCTTCGCGGCGATCGTTCAGGACAAGCCGAGGTTCCAAGCCCGAGGCGGCGGACGAAGTGGCAAGGGAGGTCGTGGGCGCAGTTTCGGAGGAGGTCGCGGCGAAGGAAGTTCCAGGTTTCGGGGCCGACCTCGGGCAGGGGGCACCCCCCGGGACGACGAAGAGCGACGGGCGCGCATCGAGAAGCTGAAGAAGACGACGCGGTGCGCGTCCTGCGGGCAGATCGGGCACTGGCATGGCGATCCAAGTTGCCCGAAGTCGTTGAGGTCGGCCGCGGCAGCATCGGACCGACTCAAGAGCAGCTACTTCAGCTTCAGCGACTTCGAGAGCGACGGCTGCAAGGTTGGCGGGTCCAGGATCGCAGAGGCGTGCGTGGCGGCGGCTTAGTCATCATCCTCTAGACTCGGAGCTCGACCGAAGCCCGAGGCGAAGCCGCGCGGCAAGTGGAGAGTCCAGGGCGGCGACGAGACGCTTGACGATGCGGGCGGATCCGCTGGACTACCGAGAAGGCGAGGGCGGTCGCTGCCCGTCGTGGCGGAGCCCTGCAGGTATGCGCTAGGGGCGGACCCTAGGGTGTTCAAGGGTGCGAATGCGACGCGCAAGTACCTGACTTGTCACAGGTGTCTGCCCAAGCACCTCGGCATCCACGTGGCCGGGGCGCGCGGGGGCAGCGGCTCGGAGCTCTGGAAATACTTCGCGGCGGCGTTGCTGTTCACGCCTCGTGGCCGCCTCATCTTTCGATAGGGCGACCCCGGTGGCGTCGGGGCGGGCGGCGGCTGGCGAGGTCGGGGAGGCGCCGCAGCCGGGGGCCCGCGACCTGAATGGCACCGCGGAGCAGCGCGAGGCGGTGACTGCGAGTACCAAGAGGAAGACCGAGGTGCAGGCGCCGCCCGACGACGAGGAGCGGGGCGACGCCCCGACGGCCGAGGAGGGCGCGCGCGAGGAGGGCCATGCCGAGGAGCGCGTCTACGCGGCGCACCCGGCGGACATCGACCAGGACATCATGGGCCTCGACGCGGAGAAGGCCCCCCTGGGCAAAGAGAAGATCCAGGTTTGAATATTCAGGGGCTACACGTTCTCGCAGTTCGTGAACAGCCGCCCCGCGGCGCGCGGCAACGGCCACTCTTTCATCAGGTCTGCGATGGCGAGCGACGCAACCGGGCTGAGCGTGGACCAGTACCCCTTGGCCTGGTACCTGATCAACCTGATGGCGCTCGGCGAGTGGGGCCCCGCGCATCGGCCTGGGGGCGGGGCGTTCCAGGTGCTGACGACTAATTGTTCCTCCGACGGTGCCGAGGTCTACGAATCGAACTCCCAGGGCCCCCTGGCATCGCTGTGCCCGACGCAGTCTGCCAGATGATTTCGCGCGGGACCCCCTGGAGGACCGGGTGCGAGAAGGAGCTCCAGGCGAGGGAGCCCAGGGCGATGCCAAGGTCCCATCACGCCAAGTTTCGAGGCGTCGGCGGGGGTGCCCATAGCGATGCGGCGCATAACATGCCGGCAGACATCGCCAGCAATCCCTTCGCGATCGAGTCCGCCGAGCTCGACCAGGACCCCCCCCCCCCCCGCTGATCTCAAGGGGCGCGCAGTCTGAACTCGGGGCGGTGATCGACGCGGCGAACGCGGTCGCCGGCTTCACCAAGATGGACGCCTACAGCGTGCCCTTCTTCAAGACGAGTGGCGGCCACCTGGGCGTCAGCTTGCTGGGCTTCCCAGGCCCGAGCGTTTTCGGCCGCGAGTTTCAGGCCAATTTCGCGGAGGGCGGGGCCCACGGCGGCTTCGACGCGGCGAGGCTTCCAGAGGAGGAGGTGGCGATGCCGACGATAGGGGTGATGGCGACGGAGGCGGTCTCCGAGAACCCCGGCGAGATCGACTGGGTCAACGATGAATCCATCGGGATTGCCAGCTCTAGACGCGCGAAGAAGGTGAAGGCCACGTGCGACGACCCGCGCGCCACGGGGTCGAGGCCCCCCGACGCCATGACGGGCTTCACTACTAGAGGGGGGCAACTACCCAGAGGGGGGCACCACTGAGACAATTCTTTTGCGGCCAGTTCGGCCTTGCGCTGCTCGCCTCCGCCGCCTCCGTCTACTGCTGCGGCCAGCCTCTGGGCGTCGAAGACGGCTGGGATGGCGCCGCCGGGGAGGGGGGCAGGCCGCGAGGGGGCAGATGCTGGAGGAGGACCCCTACACCACGATCATCGCGATGCCCCGCGGCCCGCGGGGCGAGCGGGGGCGGCTCGACATCTCGAAGGGCAGAGCCGCTGCGGCAACAGTACGCGAGGTGAGCGATGCGACGAGGCCCCTGCTCGCGCTGCCCCGCCGACCGGGTGGGGCGCGGCAGGCGCGTTTTGCTGGATCAGCCCCTTGGCTCCAGCGCCCACTTCGAGCCCGAGATGGGCAAGGCCCAGAAGTTGGTGGGGGGGGGGGCCTGCTGCCGACGAGGTTGCCGACGAACAGCGCGGCGGTCTACGACGAGCTGCGGAGCGAGAAGTGCGCCCAGGACCACTGCCGCCTGCCGCTGGAGAACCAGGAGAAGTCGCGCGCGGCAGCGAAATGGCCCGAGGAGCTGGACAGGCTGGTGCTACGCGCGATCGAGCAGCATATCGACCTCGACATCCTCGGCCACGTGTCCGAGGGCCTCGAAGCTCCGGAGAGCAGCCCTGCCGAGAACCAGCCTGATAACAAGAGAAGGTCGTTGCGTGGCAAGCGACCGGCGAAGCGCCCTCAAGCTGAGGGCGGGGGAGTCAGGAGCCACGAGAGCCCGAACTTCCATCTCAGGACGGGCCCGCAGTGGATCCCGACGAAGATCGAGCGGAGCAGGCCGCAGGACTTGATCCCGTACTATCGCGAGAAGAACGAGAGCGCAGGGAAAGCCGGCTCACCTGCGACCCCGCGGTCAGATGCGACATCAGGAACCTACGCGTCAATTTCGGACACCCGACCAATGCGATGTTGGTGAGGTGCCTGAAGAGGTCTGGCGCTAAGAATGAGTTTTTGGATTGCGCGTGGGACTTTAGGTACGATGCCTGCGGCGACATGATCAGGGCGAAGCACGTTCGCCCGGTGCGTATGCCAGGTCGCTACCCGGTCAATTTCCGCGCGATGCTCGACGCGCTGTTCGCCCACGACGCGGCGGGGGGAGCGCGTGCTTTCCTCAACACCGTCTGAGACGGCCCTGGGTTCCAGGTCGTCTGGTACTTGCTTCGTGGCGCGCACGCGCCATTCGCAAAGGTGGCGTCGGATGCGTTCCTCAAGGCATGGGCCAGCTGGGCAGGATTGCCGCAGGCCATCTTCGCGGATCCCGGCAAGGAGTTCTTCGCGGAGTTCTTGGCCCACATCTTCGAAAACGGCGTGGAGATCGAGGGCGCGGCCCTGGGGGCGCGCGAGCAGCTCGGGGGGGTCGAGCGGCTTGGTGGAGTCTGGAAGGAGGTGCGGCATCGCGTGGTGCAGGATGCCCAGATCGTCAACCAGGTGCGCAACGGGACGGTGATCTACGACGGCTACGCGCCTGCCAACTGGGCACTTGGCACCCGCGGCTTGCGAGTGCCCGGGTCGATCCTTCAAGGCGGAGAAGCTGAGAAGCCACAGGTGCAAGAGGCGGCTCTCGACCCAGACTCGGCTATGGCATCCAACCTGCTGTGACGCGAGTTCGCCAAGGTCGCCTTCGCGAAGATGGACGATGACAACCGCGTGAAGAGAGCAACGCTGGCGAGGTCTATGCCTGCGAGAGGACCGTTCCCCATGGGCACCGACATATACTTTTGGCGCGCCCGCTGCCGGCCGGGCGAGTCGCCCGCGCACGGCCGCCGCCGTTTCGGCGTCGCTCGCGCCATCGGCCACGACTTCCGCGACCCCGACCGAGAAGATGGCGGATGGGATCGAGTCTACGTTGCGTCCTGCGGCCGCGCGGGGCAGTCCTCGCGCGATTGAGCTACGGCATGGCGGTGGGACGGTCTTGGCAAGACCTGAGCGGCTTTGGTTCGCGACGGGGGACGAGCTGACCACCTGGGGCCGGATGCCTGCGGACCAACGAGGAGCAGTACTTCCGCGAGGGCCTCGCGGGTTTCTGGACGTACGTCGCGAAGGTCTAGAGGACGGAGCGCCCGAAGACCCAGAAGCTACTGCGCTACCAGGGAGAGCACCTACGGCGGCGTCTACGGACGCCGCGACTGGCCCGCGCCCGGAGCCTCTGGCGTCGAGGGCTACGGATGCATCGTCGGGTACGGCGCACCCTCTTTCGCGAGCCGAGGCCTCGGCCCCGGCGCTGGGCGGGCGCGACTCGGTGCTCGCTGGGCCCCGACAGGGAGATGACCTCACTCCTGGAGCCCCCGAGCTCGAGTCTGTAGCTGAAGCTCCTGGGCCAGCCCCGCATTGCGAGCGGGGCCCAGCCTGGGCCGGATCTGATCCGGTCCCCGGCGGCGCTGGCGAGGGACAAGAGGAGAATCTGAATGAGGACGTCGAGCCCACCATCGCTCCGCCTCCTCATGAACTACCCGACCCACGTGAAGACCTACCTGGTTACGGGCCGCATCGGGCCCAAACCCGGCATGTCCGAGATGGCGGCCCCATGGCCGGGGGATCGTGCCTTCTCGAGGTCGACATGGATGCGGCCTACCACGCCGGGATTAGCGACGCATGGCTTACTGGACGGTCGAGAGGTAAGGAGATTAGTCCGATGGACTGACCAAGACAGAGAGGAAGGAGTTCGACGCGAGAGTGGCGAAGGAGTGGGATAATTGGCGCAAGTTCAGGGCGGTGACCGCGGCCACGGGGAACGACGCGAAGGAATTGCTCGCCAGGGCGAAGCCGATTCTATCCAGATGGGTTCACACCAACAAGAACGAGTACGACCCGAAGTTGCCTCTCCAGGCGAAGTCGAGGTTGGTGGCGGCCGGCTGCTACGTGTCGGTGCGTGTTCGGACGGACTTGCCGACGTCCTCCCTGCCGGTGTTCCACATGATTTTCGGCGCTGCGGCCATGGGGCACGGGCCACTGTCTAAGCTCGACGCGACGAGTGCCTATTTCTACGACCACCCTTTCCACTACCTCCAGGATCCCCACCAGGCTCGCCACTCGCGTGCCTCGGCGCGACCTACCGGGCCACGGATGCTGGACGCAAGTGGTGGAGTAAGCTACGGGGGACGCTGAGCGACAACTCGTGGCAAGAGAGCCGCTTGGAGAAAGCTTATGTGTTACCGTTCGAGAACGAGACCCTCGTCGGCCTTATCGGCGCGTGCGTGGACGACCTCTTTTCGACGACCGCGATGAAGGAGCTAAAGAAGATGCTACTCTCGACGGAGGAAAAGCCCCCCTTCAGGTATTGCGGCAAGGACGTGGAGCAGGAGAGTGACTATCCAATCCGCGTGTTGATGCGACGCGTCGTGGAGCGGATGGAGGAATTACCGTTGGTTTCGACAAGGAAGAAGCAGGTCAAGTCACGGGCTGCGGACGACGAGCAGAGCATCGTGGAGTCGGTGATCGGCTCCTTGGGATGGCTTTCCCGACAGTTACGGTCGGGCGTTTCATGTGGATGCAGTTGGTTCGCCCGACGGTGCAGGACCTCCTGGTTATGAACAAGCTGATGCGGTGCTGCCATCAGACGAAGGGCGTGAGTCTGTTTGCCCTGAGCGATTTCATCAACAACGAGCCCGACCTTCGCGGGCGCGTGTTCGCGGACAGCAGCCTGAACAACATTGGCGAGCTGACGATGGGCCCCCCCTCGGCGAGAAGGCTTCATCCCGGCTTGAGTTTGTGTGCCTGCTCTGCGACGGCGGCCTTTGCAAGGATGGTGGCGGTCCAGTTCGCTTTCTTGATTGGGGCAGCTCGAAGATTCGGCGGGTGCCTAGGGCTTCGATGGCTGCCGAGGCCCACGGACTCATTGAAGGTGTGGAAGCACTGGGGAGGATAATTACGCGCGCTGTATTTCGAGATGGAGAAGCCGAGCCAGCCGATCATGGAGCTGGTTCACGACGCGGCCAAGCTGATCCCAGCGAAGTGGTTCGGCGACGCTAACAGTCTGGTCAGTTACCTCTCGGCGGACGCTGGGCAGGTCGCCGATCGTCAAGTTCGTGTGGTCATAGCTGCGCTACGAGAGCTACTTAGTCAAGATGGGGTCGACCTGGAGTGGTGCGACGCGAGCGCGCAGCTGGCCGGCGCGCTGACCGAGCTCGAGGCCTAGAGAAGCTACTTCGCGGATGCGATGAAGATTGGTTTCGTGACGCTGAGGGTTCCGACGAGGCGGCCGCGCCCGAGGAGGCCATCCGTGCCGCGCGGCGCCGCGATGCAGATGAGCGCGGGAGTCAGGCTAGTGCCCGAGCATGCGACTAGCAGTTTCCAGATTAAGCCTTTCTCGGGCCATTCTCTGCTCAATGAAGTTTTTTTTTTTTTGCCGCGTTTCGGTGGCGGCGAGGGCGGGTGTTGAAATCCTAAGGGGCAGGCGACACTGTCTCCGCGTTTCGTTACTGCTGCTGCCGTAGTCTGTCTCGCCGCTGACGTTTCGACTCGTGGGGCTCTTGAGCACGCGGGCAAGAGACTTTCATATCCGAGCGGGCGGCAGCCCGCCAGTTGAGCCCTTGCGGGCCGTCTGGGAGCGTCGGAAGCTCGAAAAGTGGAGAATCCAAAACGCATTCATCGAAACTGAATGATTTTGGCTTCTCAGGCCCTTCTGGGGAAGGCTCTCGGGGCATCTCGAAAGCTTCTTGGGCCGCCTTGGTGCCATCTTGGGCGTTGTGGACCGATCGCGCGGCGATTCGAGGTGCCCTTGGACCGTCCGGGCGGCTTTTCGGGGCCCCCTTGGCTCGTCTGGGACCCCTCTTTGCCCCGAACAGGCAATGCGCCACCGCTCGGGTGAGCCCAGAGGGCGCGCCAGGAGCCCCAGGATATTTGGCAATTTGGGGTCCAAGTCCCCAAGAGAATCCTCAGGATTGAGGACTGAGGCTTGAGGGATGTAGCCAAGTACCCGAGGACTCTATCCAGTTATATGGCAACACGCACATATCTATATATATATATATATATATATATATATACATATATATGTGTGTATATATATATGTATCGTTCTCTCTCTCTCTCTCTCTCTCTCTATATATATATATGTATGTGTCTACAGTTTTATACATAATACAATTCCATACATTCTATAGGAGTAGGTCGCGGCCAGGATCGGGGCCGCGGCCGCGGGTACACATGGCCGCCCCGGGGCCCCAGGGGCGCCCTCGTGGCCCCCACGGCGGCGTCGTGGGCGCGCGGATGGTCCACGAATTGATGCGCCAGTCTACCGGACCAGTCCGGTACACCCCGAGAGCGCCGAAGATGCTTTGTGAACGGCCTTCGAAGGCATCCAGGCTGCGCCAGGACGGCCCCGGGCAGGCTTCAGTAGGCGCCCGACGCCCCAGACGAGTGCCCCGAAAGGCAAACATTTGTGATTTTCTTCCGGGGTTTCCAATGTTTTTTGGGGTCTCCACTTTATACGAGTTTCCGACAATGCACGACGGCCCAAGAGGTTTCCAATGCCGCTGCACAGGCCCCGAGGAGGGCCCCGGGACGGCCCAACAGGGCTCCATGACGGCCCCAGGGGCGCCCCCAAGACGGCCCAAGAGGCTTTAATCATGGTCCCGTGATGGGCTCAAGAGGGGGAGCATGAACTGAAAATTCAATTTGTTTCGCTCCAAAAGGCTCCCAGGAAGCCCTGAGAAGGCGCCAGGACGTCCCCGGAACAGGCTTCAGTGGGCGCCCAAAGCCCCGCCCCAGGCGAGTGCCCCGAGAGGCTCAAATCTTAGATTTCTTTGTTTTTTTGCAATGTTTCGGGGGTTCTCCACCGTTCGAGTTTCCGACAATCTACGACAGCCCCAGCGGCCTCCAACGCCGCTTCGGGACGGGCCAAGATGCCCCCAGGAAAGCCTGGGACGGCCCAAGAGGGCTCCATGGCGGCCCCAGGCGCGCCGAAGACGGCCCAAGAGCCTTAAAGACGGCCCCGCAATGGGATCAACAGAGGGAGCGTGGACCCAGATATTGAGTTCTTCGGCCCAAGAGGCTCTTAGGAGGTCCCAAGAAGGCGCCAGGGCGGCCCCAGGCAGGCTTCATTGGGCGCCCGAGGCCCCAGACGAGTGCTCTGAGAGGCAAACGTGTGTGATTTCCCAACCATCCAACCATCCTGTGGTGTTGGGTCCTCGCTCTGAAGAGAAAGCGCCCCGCGTCTCCTTCCTCCACCGCTCACGAGGATCGTGGCCCCATAGAGAGCTCCACCGACGGCGCCAGCGGCAGGGTTCGCATGGCGGCCTCGGGCCATTTCGGCACACCCTTCGCGAGGATCGTGGCCCCGTAGGTAGCTCCGCCGAAGGCGTCAGTGGCAGGTTTCGCATGGCGGCCTCGGGCCATTTCGGCACACCGCTCATGAGGATCGTGGCCCCGTAGGGAACTCTACCGAATGCCAAAATGACAGGGTTTGCATGGCGGCCTCGGGCCATGTCGGCACACCCCTCTTAAGGATCGTGGCCCCATAGTGAGCTCCACCGAAGGCGCCAGCGGCAGGGTTCGCACGGCGACATCGGGCCGTTTCGGCACGCCCTTCACGAGGATGGTGGCCCCATAGGGAACTCTACCGAATGCCACAGTGGCAGGGTTCGCACGGCGGCCTCGGGCCATTTCGGCACACCTCTCACGAGGACCGTGGCCCCATATGAGCTCCGCCGAAGGCGCCAGTGGCAGGGTTCGCGCGGCGGCCTCGGACCACTTCGGCACACCCCTCGCGAGGATCGTGGCCCCATAGAAGCTCCACCGAAGGCGCCAATAGCAAGGTTCGCATGGCGGCCTCGGGCCATTTCGGCACACCCCTCACGAGGATCGTGGCCCCATAGGGAGCTCCACCGAAGGCCCCCAGTGGCAGGGTTCGCATGGCGGCCTCGGGCCATTTTGGCACACCCCTCACGAGGATCGTGGCCCCATTGGGATCTCGACCGAATGCCCCAGTGGCAGGGTTCGCATGGCGGCCTCGGACCATTTCGGCACACCCCTCACGAGGATCGTGGCCCCATAGGGATCTCGACCGAATGCCCCAGTGGCAGGATTCGCACGGCGACCTCTGACCATTTCGGCACATCCCTCACGAGGATCGTGGCCCCATAGAAGTTCCACCGAAGGCCCCAGTGGCAGCCTCCCTCATGGCTCTCATAGCCGTCTCCTGCATCTACTCCTCGGTCAGGGGGGCGCCGTCCTCGTCGTCGTCGGCGCCTGCGACGACGGCCGCGAGCGTGCCCCTGAGCACGTCGGGTTCTGGCGGGAAGCCACGGCCACATAGGGGGCGCGGGCGAAGATGGTTTTCACAATTGCGGTAGTCACAACTGTGCATGGTTGGGTCCTTCGCCAGGCTAATTCTTCAAGGTTTTTCCCAACCATCCTGTGGTGTTGGGTCTTCGTTTTGAAGAGACGGCGCCTCGCGTTCCTTCCTCCTCCCGCTGCCCCCTCTTTCCTCCTCGCATCATCGTCGTCATCATCATCATCATCATCCTCATCATCATCATCATCATCATCATCATCATCACCCTCGCGAGGATCGTGGCCCCATAGGAGCTCTACCGATGGCGCCAGTAGCAAAGTGCGCATGGCGGCCTCGGGCCATTTCGGCATACCCCTCACGAGGATCGTGGCCCCATAGGAGCACCTCCGAAGGCGCCCGTTGCAATGTGCGCATGGCGGCCTCGGGCCATTTCGGCACGCCCCTCACGAGGATCGTGGCCCCATAGGAGCTCCACCGAATGCGCCAGTAGAAGAGTGCGCATGGCGGCCTCGGGCCATTTCGGCACACCCCTCACGAGGATCGTGGCCCCATAGGAGCTCTACCGAAGGCGCCGGTAGCAAAGTGCGCATGGCGGCCTCGGGCCATATTCGGCACACCCCTCGCGAGGATCGTGGCCCCATAGGGAGCTCCACCGAAGGTCCCAGTGGCAGGGTTCCCATGGCGGCCTCGGGCCGTTTCGGCATACCCCTGACGAGGATCGTTGCCCCATAGGGGGCTCCACGGAAGGCGCCAGCAGCAAAGTGCGCATGGCGGCCTCGGGCCATTTCGGCACGCCCCTCACGAGGATCGTGGCCCCATAGGAGCTCCACCGATGGCGCCAATAGCAAAATGCGCATGGCGGCCTCGGGCCATTTCGGCACACCCCTCACGAGGATCGTGGCCTCATAGGAGCTCTACCGAAGGCGCCAGTAGCAAAGTGCGCATGGCGGCCTCGGGCCATTTCGGCACACCCCTCACGAGGATCGTGGCCCCATAGGAGCTCTACCGAGAGGCGCCGGTAGCAAAGTGCGCATGGCGGCCTCGGGCCATTTCGGCACACCCCTCACGAGGATCGTGGCCCCATAGCGAGCTCCACCGAAGGCGCCAGCGGCAGGGTCCGCACGGCGGCCTCGGGCCATTTCGGTACACCCTTCGCGAAGACCGTGGCCACATATGGAGTTTCACCGAAGGCGCCAGTGGCAGGATTCGCATGGCGGCCTCGGGCCATTTCGGCAGACCCTCACGAGGATCGTGGCCCCATAGGGAGCTCCACCGAAGGCCCCCAGTGGCAGGGTTCGCGCGGCGGCTTCGGGCCATTTCGGCACACCCCTCACGAGGATCGTGGCCCCATAGGGAGCTCCACCGAAGGCCCCCAGTGGCATGGTTCCCATGGCGGCCCCGGGCCATTTCGGCACACTCCTCACGAGGATCGTGGCCCCATAGTTGTGCTGCTTCAACAACCGCGCCTGGGCGTCCTACTCCGCCTTCTCGACGTGCACCGACACCTCCTCCCCCATGGCTGTCGAAGCTCTCTCCTGCTCCTGCTCCTTGGTCAGAGGGACGCCGTCCTTGTCGTCGTTGGCGCCCGCGAAGACGGCCACGAACGTGTTCCTGAGCATGTCGGGCTCCGGCGGGGAGCCGTGGCCACGCGGGCGAAGATGGCATTCACAATTGCGGCATTCACAACTGCATATGGTTGGGTCCTTCACCAGGCTAATTCTATGTTTTTGGGGGTCCTCCACTTTGCGGGTTTTCGGAAATTCTAGACGGCCCAACTGGCTGGGACTAAGGCGGGATTTTCGTTAGTCAGTGAGCGCCCCCATTGTGGATGATGATGATGATGATGATGGTGATGATGACGATGAAGTTGGTGATGGTGGTGGGGGCGACGGCGATGGTGATGATGCTGATGGTCATGGTGATGATGGGGACTATCGGAAGTCATATTATTCCGCCCCTCATCATCATCACCGGCATGGAAGGAGGAGGAGCAGGAGGAGGAGGAGGATGATGATGAGGAGGAGGAGGAGAAAGAGGAGGAGGAAGAGGAGGAGGAGGAGGAGGAAGAGGAGGAGGAGGAGGAGGAAGGGTCGGAGGAGGAGGAGTCGGAGGAGGAGGAGGAGGGGGAGGAGGAAAACGAGGAGGAAAACGAGGAGGAGGAGGAGGGGAATAGTAATATGAGGAGGAGGAGGTGGAGGAGGAGGAGGAAGAAGAGAGTGGTAGGACGAGGAGGACGAGGAGGAGGAGGAGGATAGTGGGAGTAGTAGTAGTAGTAGCAATAGTCGTAGTAGTAGTAGTAGTAGTAGTAGTAGTAGTAGTAGTAGTAGTAGTAGTAGTAGTAGTAGTAGTAGTAGTAGTAGTAGTAGTAGTAGTAGTAGTAGTAGTAGTAGTAGTAGTAGTAGTAGTAGTAGTAGTAGTAGTAGTAGTAGTAGTAGTAGTAGTAGTAGTAGTAGTAGTAAGTAGTAGTAGTAGTAGTAGTAGTAGTAGTAGTAGTAGTAGTAGTAGTAGTAGAAGTAGTAGTAGTAGTAGTAGTAGTAGTAGTAGTAGTAGTAGTAGTAGTAGTAGTAGTAGTAGTAGTAGTAGTAGTAGTAGTAGCGTAGTAGTAGTAGTAGTAGTAGTCGTAGTCGTAGTAGTAGTGTAGTAGTAGTAGTAGTAGTAGTAGTAGTAGTAGTAGTAGTAGTGGTAGTAGTAGTAGTAGTAGTAGTAGTAGTAGTAGTAGTAGTAGTAGTAGTAGTAGTAGTAGTAGTAGTAGTAGTAGTAGTAGTAGTAGTAGTAGTAGTAGTAGTAGTAGTAGTAGTAGTAGTAGTAGTAGTAGTAGTAGTAGTAGTAGTAGTAGTAGTAGTAGTAGTAGTAGTAGTAGTCGTAGAGTCGAAGTAAAGTATCGTAGTAGTAGTGTAGTAGGAGTAGAAGTAGTAGTAGTAGTAGTAGTAGTAGTAGTAGTAGTAGTAGTAGTAGTTGGAGTTGTAGTAGTAGTAGTAGTAGTCGTAGTAGTAGTAGTAGTAGTAGTATTAGTAGTAGTAGTAGTCGTAGTCGTAGTAGTAGTAGTAGTGTAGTAATAGTAGTAGTAGTATAGTAGTAGTAGTAGTTAGTAGTGTAGTAGTATTAGTCGTAGTAGTAGTAGTAGTAGTAGTAGTAGTAGTAGTAGTAGTAGTAGTAGTAGTAGTAGTAGTAGTAGTAGTAGTAGAGTATTAGTAGTATTAGTAGTAGTAGTAGTAGTAGTAGTAGTAGTAGTAGTAGTAGTAGTAGTAGTAGTAGTAGTAGTAGTAGTAGTAGTAGTAGTAGTAGTAGTAGTAGTAGTAGTTTGTTATTATTATGGTCTCGTTTGGCTATGCCTAAACGGTTTTATTCCCCCCTAGGCCGTAGTGCTCTGGCTCCCTCCCCTTCTTTCCCTTTCCCCTCTTCCGCAGCCGTCTGTGCTTCGAGCTGTGCTTTTGCGGGAGGGGCCCCTGGCCCCTAATCTCATCATGAAGGGGTGGGGAGATTCCCACCCCGCGAGCTTCTTGCTGCTCGCCGCGGCCGCGCTGGGAGCCCTGCCTCCGGGAGGGCGCACGGCTCCCGTGGCTGGAGCGGCCGTTGGGGCTGCCGTTGGGATGGTGGGGGCCGTGGACTTCGTCCCCGCCGACGGCACCGACCCCGCCCCAGAGCAGGTAGAGGAGGATGTCTGCATGGAGCCTGAGGGCGACATCGTGCCTCCCCTTGCTGGGCACATCCCCGCGGCCTCGCCCGTGGAAGACCTTCCCCCCGCGCCTTCCTCGTCGGAGTCCCCGGCTGGAGGAGGGGAGGAGGGGGGCAATCGGACGGAGGGGGGGGCTTCAGATGATCATTCCTGGAGTATCCAGCGGACCCTCTGCCAGCTGAGCGCGCATCTTTCAGCCTGGGCGCCCCGCCGAGCCCCGGAGGCCTGCGGCCGGCGCCGGCATGCTCGGGCACCTGGTGAACCCCCGGGAGAGGATCCGTCCCCGGGATGGCCGAACCACCTCCTGGACGGCCTCTTGCAGGGAGGGGCCTGGTTCGGGCTGATGATGTTCGGGAGCGCCCGCTGGAAGGGGTTCCCCCACTGTCTCCAGTACCTCCTGGTCTTCTTCTACCTCCTCTCCGCCCTGGTGGCCTTGGACCTCCTCACCCTCCTGACCTATGCCCTGGCCCTACTCTCACGGGGCAAGGGCCCTCTGCGCAGGAACGAACACCCGCACACCTTGAAGGGCTCGAGGCTGGTGTGGGGAGGGCCCGCCTCGGGCGGGACCGCGCCCAACAAGTTCTTCCAGGACTGGATCCGGGCCCGCGGGAGGCACTCCAGCCGCCGCCCGCATGAGCTGCTCGCCATCATTGAGGAGGGAATGGTCCGGATGCAGCGGAAGCCGGGCTCCACGCTGCCCGCGACGCGGGAGGGAGGGCAGGTGTACCTCTACGGTGCCGTGCTGCACTGTGCGGATCCCTCCCTCCGTCAGCGGCTGGAGAACGCTCGGGAGCGCGCCGTCTACCTGGCGCGGGAGTGGGAAGCGGAGATCCCCCCAGACATTGCGGCGGTCAGCTACCACTACACCGGCGTGGAGGAGGGGCTCGTCCTGAACCTGGAGGAGGCTCTGCCCTATCAAGGCTTCCTCGGGCCTCGCCTGCCTCCTCGGCCGCGCCCTCGGGGGCGCCCACCGACTCCTCTGCTCCATGTCCCGAGCCATCGGGATAGACCTGCTGGGGGCGTGGTGCTGTCGCGAGAGGAGAACGGCAGCCGGGGCGGGGAGGCCCCGGGATCGCCAGCTCGAGTCGGAGAGCGAGGGGCCCACCATCGGGACGTGTGGTGGGGACCGCTTGGGCTGGCGCCAACCCGGAAGCACCCTGGGCACCCTCGGCCTCCGCGCCCCGTGCCCGGAGCCCCCGGACGAAGTGTTCACCCTCCTCCTGGTCGAGGACGAACCCCAGTCGGACATCGCCGGATGGGGGCGGCCGAGCGGGCGCGTTCTGGCCCCCCTATGCGCCCGGCACAAGCGCATGTACCGGCTTGCCCGCCAGCACCTCCTCTGCGCCTTCGCGGGCTCCCCCCCGTGCGACGAGATCGGGACCCTGCAGGTGGATGGGAGGCTCCTCTGCGCCTTCCATGCGGCGCAGTCCGCCGGCCCCCCCCAGGGGCGGCTGGGAGAGGGACTGCCGGCCTCCTCGAAGGACCCCCCTCCGGGCCCTCTAACCCCGCTGCCTCCCATCATCCACCCGCGCGATGCGGTTGGCCGCCTCTTCCTGGGCCACATTCGCCGCGAGGAGGCCCTTCGGGGGTGTGGGAAACAGCCCCCGGCCGAGCACTATCTTGTCTTCCGGGGGGAGGGGGAGGAGCCGCCAGCAGGCCACCCCCCGGGTGAGGCAGTGGTCCACCTCGCCGCCCTCGGCCTTCGCTACTCCGCCCCGATCGGTCAGATCCGTCACCTGGGACCGGCCCTCCTCCTCCCCCCGAAGGGATCCCTGCCTGGTTCGTCGAAGTGACTAAACCAGAATGGAGCGCCCTGACAGAGGAAGGGAAGACCCCCTCCGGAGGGGCAGGCGGGGTTCAGGAGGTGGTCTTGCTTCTGAACTCCCGGGAGCTGGACCGATGGCGCCATCGGAGTGCCCGGCGCATGGACGAGGAGCCCGGCCAAGCCTCGGGCGGGGAAGAGTACCCCCCACGGGGGAGGAACGCCCGCCGGGGAAGCTCACCGCGCCCTCCGGCTCGTGAGGGAGGGGCCCCCTCCACAGGCGCCTCCCGCGACCCGTCGGGGGAGCCCTCGGCGGTGGTCTGGCTCCTCGAGGCCCTCCTCTCCGCCATCCAGGACGGCGTTGGAGTGGGGGCCGCACTTGAGGCGGCCCAGGATTACTACGGCGAGGACCCGGACACCTGCCTGGCGTTGGTCACTCCGTGGGCGGAGGAGTTGGAGGCGACCGCCCTCCGCAGCCCCGCCTCGCTGGAGCGGGAGGAGCAGGCCGCCCTCGACAAGCTCTTGCGGTACGTCCGCGAGAAGCGCCTGCTCCAGAAGGGGCAGGAGGGGCCTGCCCCAGCAGGGAGACCCCCCCCGCCCTCACCGGCACAGGCCCTCCAACCTCCGGGCGTCATGGAGGGGATCTTCACCGGCCTCCCCGAGGGGGAATACCGCGACGCGCGCCCCGCGCTATCCGGTGGCTCGAACCCCCTCCCGCCCGCTGCGCAGTGGGATGCCATTCACGGGATCGCCCCACCGAGGGGCGCCACAGGACGCGCCGGGGCAGGGGGGGAAGGGCAGGCGGGGATGCTCACTGACCCGAACACCCGCCTCTTGGTTCAGCACCTCAACCTCTCCCAGCGCATGGAGGCCGACGACTCCAAGAATGTGGGGGGCTCCCTGGGCTACCTCAAGAAGACGGAGTGCCGGCTGGCGGTCTACGCCGCCCGGGGGTTCAACGCCTTCTACGTCGCCCTTTGCCCGGGCCTCGTCGGAAGGGAGCTGTGCGACGCAGCCCGGAGGGGAGGAGACGGACGCCGGATGATCATGCACGAGGGAGGCTGCCCCATCCTGGTCGTGAGCCGGATTGCCTACGCCATCGCGGGGGGCTTCTGGGGGGGCCGCGACCTGGAACGGATGGCCAAGTGGTCCCTGGGAGCATCGGACTTCCCGCGGACCACTCGGGAGGGGTTCGAACGGTTCATCCCGCACTCGGACCCCACCCACATGGAGATGCGCCCCGCCTGGACCAGGATCCTCGCCGTCTGGACCGACCGGGCCCACCGGAGCATCACCGCCTTCTGCTTGTTCTACGGCCAAGACCACGAGAGGGGGAGGCGGGGCGCCTTGAGGAGGCTGGTGCAGCTCAACCTCGATGACCCCAACCAGTGGACGGAGGGGGACCTCTTCGCGATCTGGGGGGAGCTCCACTGGGACTGGTGGGACCCCTGTCATCTTACGGTCTCAATTTAATTGAGACGGCTGCATGACTTGATTTTTGGGATTCGTCTCAATTTCTTAATTCGGACGTTTCGGTTGTGATTTACCGATGTGAAGTAGGTAAATCTATAGGTTGCGCTATAGTTACGTTATATTGTACAAGCGTGGATATCGTCCGACGTTCTTGGGAATTAACCAAAAAACCTTCCTCGACCTCCTTCCCCTCCTTCTCTTAGGGCTTGCCTTCTCGTCGGGGGGCTCGAACCCGCGGCCGCCCCGCGGCCCGCGGGCAGCCCGCGGCCGCGCCGCGGCCCCCCTCTCGCAGCTGCGCAGCCGCGGCCGCGGCCGAGATCGGGGGCGCCGCGCGGCGCAAGGCGCCTTAAGGGGAAACGGGGTGGGAACGGGGGTTCGCGGCAGAGCCGCGCCTTCGAAAGCCATATGGCGCATCGAGGGCGGTCGTGCCAGCATTCATGAACATGCATGGGCACGGCGATCGACTGTGCGTCGATCGTCGTGCCCATCATATATATATGGCACGACTTGCCCTCGAGGCGGCATGTGTCGAAAGCAGAGCGGATCGATAGACGCGGCGTTCGACCGCGCGCGGGCCCTGTCTGGACCCCCAGGACGATCCCCCGCCCCCTCCTCACCTTCTTCCCCCACGCCGCTTTCTGGGTGTCCTTTTCCTTCTCCTCCTCCTCCTCCTCCCCCTCCTCCGCCTTCTCCTCCTCCTCCTCCTCCTCCTCCTCCTCCTCCTCCTCCTCCTCCTCCTCTCGCGAGGACATCCCTAAGCCCACGATGCTGAGCGACATTGTTGGAATCGGTGACCAGGGCCATACTGTGGATGTATAGACATCCTCCAGCATTTATTTTTTCGAGCCTGGCCCGCCATCCAGGATCGAAAAAATCGATGCTGGAGGAGGTCTGGTGGTGGCGTGGATGTCCCACATGGCTCGTGCGAAAGCCGAGAAAGCCCAGGCCCCGTCTCCTCCTCCTGCTCCTCTCCTTCCTCCTCCTCCTCCTCCTCCTCCTCCTCCTCCTCCTCCTCCTTGTCCTCCTCCTCATCCTCCTCTCCTTCCCTCCTCCACCTCCTCCTCCTCCTTCTCCTCGTCCTGCTCCTTCTGTTCCTCCTCCTCATCCTCCTCGCGCGTAGCGCAGCCTCCAGGCGCTCGGGATGACCAGCAAAAAGAGCCCGAAGCACCTTAAGACGGCGGACGTCGATGGACCCACGCTCGCGAAATGCTTGACGGTGGACGCCATATTAGACACGACCCCGCTGATGAAAGGCTCCTATCTGTGTCATTTGTCCTTGCACCTCCTCCCTCCTCCAGGCCTCTTCCGCCCTTCATCCCCCCCTCCCTTCGCCCAGCGCCCTCTCCCCTCCCCCCTCCCTCGCTCTTCATCCATCCCTGCGCTCCTTAAGGTCCCCCCCTTCATTATCCCTCCCTCGCTCTTCCATTTATGCGTGGATGGATCCATGTGCCTCAGCCGTCTCTCTCATGTGTCTGTCTGTTTGTCTGTATGTCTCTATCTCTCTCTCTCTCTCTCTCTCTCTCTCTCTCTCGACTCTCTCCCCCTTCAGATCGGCCCCTCCCTCTACCTGCTGCGAAGCTTGGCTTCTTATGTGTAATGTCACCTCTGACCGTTCTCTTTCTCTCTATGTCTTTCTTTGCGTCGTTGAATCTCGCATTTCGTTGTTGCGCATCTGCGATGGCGGCGATTGTGACGATCGTTGGATCCGACGCCCGAGTGGAATAGAGTGGAGTCGTTCCCCATCCGCTCCTACTTCCACTCTACTCCTCTCTACTCGCGCGTGTCTCCTGGAGGTTGCCCGATCCCAGACTACAGCACCTACCCGTGCGTGAATTCCTCGGATCGCCCGAAGTTGGCGATGCTCGCGGAGCCAGGGAGGGGCATCATGCCGCGCCAAAGTTGGAGGGCGAACTATCGATGAGGGAAGGGAAGGCGAAGGAAGCAAGGATGGAAGGAGGAAGGGGTCAAGAGGGGATCGAGGCAGGCGGGAGGAGGTAGGGTTGGGAGGGGGCGGCACTGGGGAGGGGAAGCAGAGGCGTGTTGATTGAGCAGGATACGGTAGGGGAGGATTTCATCCCGACGTTGACCAACATCACGGTCGCCACTGAGGGTTTGCGGATCTCCCAGAAGACGGCGGAGGCGCCAGGGGTTCTATTAGTGATGAGTGATGGTAACGATGTGGCGATGATGGTAGTGATGATGGCGGTGGCAGTGATGAGTAATGATAGCGTTGACGATGGTCACGGCGACTTATGGTGGCGGCGATGACGGTGACCTCCCCGTCCTCATCCTCCTCCGCCTCTTCATCCTCATCCTCCCCCTTCTCGTCCCCCTCCTCGTCCTCCTCGTCCTCCTCATCCTCATCATCCTCCTCCTCATCATCCAAAGCATCATCCTCATTCTCATCCTCCTCAATCCTACTCATCGAGCCTCCTCGCTCCTCAATCATCATCCTTCCCCCTATTCGCCCGCCAGGCTGGGTGGGACGAGGCTTTCAAGGGTAAGTTCATCGAGTCCTACCGCACGGACAAGGCCAGGAAGCCCACTCCAGCCATCATCAGTGGCAACAGGTTCCTTTGAGGACGGGAGAGGTCTGGATTGGGGAGGACGGCAATGGCAAGATGGCAACGATGGCAACGATGGCAACGATGATGATGGCAACGATGGCAACGATGCTGATGGCAACGATGACAACGATGATGATGACAATGATGGCAATGCCAAGCTGATGCTGACAATAGCGAGTGTGATTACGATACGGCGCTGATGATTACCGCGAGAGTTTCGACGACGACGACGACGACAGCGACAGCGACGTCGATGGTGATCGATGATGCTTTCCTGAGCTCGCGTGTTCGACGCCGTCGCGGGAGGAGGGAGGGGGGGAGGGAGGGAGGGGGGCTGGGAGGAGGAGGAGGCGGAGGAGGGAGGAGGAGGAGGAGGAGGAATCGGAGTAGGAAGGATGGGGAGGACGAGGAGTACGAGGAGGAGGAGGAGGAGGAGGAGGAGGAGGAGGAGGAGGAGGAGGAGGAGGAGGAGAGAGGGGAGACGGACGTGCTCGCGATGTGTGTATATGTATGTGCATATGTGTGTGTGTGCATGTTTGCACGTGTATGGGCGTTGCATGTGTAGAATGCGTATTTGTGTGTATGTGCATGTGCGTAAGTATGTTTGTATGTGTGTATGTGTACAGTGTTTGATAGTATGTGCATGCATGTGGCCATGTGTGAGAGTACGTACATATCCGTATACGTGTGTATCAAATACCCAATCTGGCCCCACCGAATCCCCTCTGATCATATCCCATCCCTTCCCCTGCCATCCCCTCCGCTGCAATTCCACTCGTGCCGTCCACTCCCATCTCTTCTGGGGCGTCCCCTGCCATGCGATCCAACGCCAGCCCCCCCCCCATTAGAGGTTCGTGCAGTGCCGCCAGCTCCGCATCATGCTGTCACACTTCCAGCGGGACCAATCGCGGAGCTCCTCGAAGGTCGACTCCGTCGGTGACGAGGCCGAGGACTGAGTTTTTTCACACCCTGGTAGGATCGGCAAGATGAGCAGCAGCAGCAGCAGCAGCAGCGCAGCAGCAGCAGCAGCAGCAGCAGCAGCAGCAACAGCAGAAAGCAGCAACGACCAGAGGACCAGATCAGCATGAAGATCCGAGGACGGATAGCAGGAGCAGGAGAAGCAGCAGGAAGAGCAGCAAGAGCAACGCAGCAATATGACCAGAGCAGCAGGAGCAACGTAGCGAGAGCAGCAGCAGGAACAACGTAGCAGGAGCAGGAGCAGCAGCCTGAGGATGAGCAGGATGCTTTGATATCGATGTTCCTCTCACTCGGGGGTGACGGCGCGAGACACGACGGCCCGCAGACCCCGCGGGGCGAGTTCGACATCGAAGACGTTGACGAACAGGAGCTGCAGAACTACTTCAAGCTGATCTCCGAGGAATGCGATCTGCCTTTCTTTTTTCAAAGGGGGCAATTTCATCCCCCCCTCTCTGTTTCTGAAGTTTTAAGGCTCCAGGACTTGAGGCGTCCGTCAGGATCTAGCGTCCAACCCTCTTCGGGATCGATTGCCCAACCCTCTTCGCCCCCCTCATTGAGGGAATGGCCTGCAAGGATGAAGGGAGGGGGAGAGGGGACGGGGTGCGAGAAGGAAGGAAGCGAGGCGAGGGAAGGGACTTAAGAGGGAGGGGGAGGGGGAGGGGGAGGATGCGGAGGAGGAGGAGGAGAAGGAGCAGCAGGAGGAGGAGGAGCAGGAGAAGGAGGAGGAGGATGAGGAGGATGGAGACGAGGATGGTGATGATGATGATGTTGATGATGATGATGACGATGATGATGATGATGATGATGATGATGATGATGATGATGATGATGATGATGATGCTGATCATGATGATGATGGTGATGATGATGGTGATGATGTTGCTGTTGTTGGTGATGCTGATGATGATGATGATGATGATGATGATGATTACGATGATGATGGTGATGATGATGACGGTGATGATGATGACGATGACGATGACCATGATGCTGATGATGATGATGCTGACGATGCTGGCGATGCTGATGATGATGATGATGATGATGATGATGATGATGATGATGATGATGATGGTGATGGTGATGGTGGTGGTGGTTGTGGTGGTGATGATGATGATGACGGTGACGATGAGCCACATAAGAACGCTTCTCATCTTGAGGATGCTGAGAATGATCCCGACGTTGGAGTGCTGAACATCAAGCTGGCCAAGGAGGCTGGACAGGAGGACATGGACATGGAGATTAATGATGCGATCGTGGCTACATGTAGCCAAGCCATTGATGACGGTGCCGATGACGACGACGACTACCCCTTCATGCAGAGCCTCCAAGGCGCCAAGCACACCACGGGAAGGAAACACAAGGGCGGCAGGCCCAAGAAAAAGAAGCACAAGCGCAAGGCGCAACCACCAGGCGAGGCACCTGCAATTGAGGGCATCCTGCAACGGTGGCCGCAAGTCGGCCCATCGGCTAAGGCTAAGGCCGCCGCCGCCGCGAAGGCGGTCATGAAGAAGCCAGCGAAGCAGACGGCGAAGAAACCCGCAGGCGCGGTTGCTAAGAAGGCAAAGGAGCACGAGGCAGGAGGTGAGGAGGAGGATCCGCTCGCCGCAGGAGCTGCAGGCAGCGGCGCCCAGGCAGAGGCAGCGGCGGCGGCACCGCCAGATGCAGCGATCGCCGTCCACGATGGCAACCAGGACGAGGAGGACGAGGAAGAAGCGCAGGACGAGGAGGGCGCAGAGGAGGAGGGCGAGGAGGAGGACGCGCCCGAGGAGCACGAGGAAGGGCCCGAGGAGGAGGAAGCGCCCGAGGAGGCTGACGCGGCAGGTGCAGCGCCCCCTGGCTACGGCCCGCTGAGCCACTACCCGTGGCCCCCGTCGGACGAGTACGGCACGCTCGCGCACTACGAGGACACGTCGGGCCAGTCGATGAGTGTGAGAATCGTCCGCAGGAAGAGCGAGTCCAGCAGCACGATCAAGTACAAGAACGAGTTCACGCAGTGGAAGTGGCAGCAGATGCTTCAAGTGCCAGATAGTTCGGTTCAGGAGTGGCAGATCAAGCAGCTAGCACTGGACGACGTGGTGACGACGACAATGGCCTCCGAGACGATCATCAAGCACATCTTCAATCGGATTGTCGCGACCCGCGCCGCTGACAAGCACGCGGCCATGCACATCAAAAAGGAGGCGTACATCGAGCTGGGCATCAGCGAGCAGGTATTCTAGAGGTGGGAGGGCGCAGGGCAGTATAGGACAGCAAGCGCGACGGTCAAGATAATGACGACTACGGATCAGCTCAGGATTACGACAACGATGGTGACTACGATTGTGACGGCCATGGTAAATTGAGATAACTATGGAGATCAACGATGGGGATCGGGAGTATGCTCATCTTGCAGCCTACACGGGGCCTCGTTGAAGCAGGGCACCGTGTTATTCCAGCCACCTCGACAGCTCATTGCTTGCATCACTGAATGCTGGTTTTGGAGATTATGAAATATTCTAAGTGCCCCCCATACATCCTTTAGCCTTAGCTTTGGTGTCGGACGGGAGGTGGCGCGATGCAGGATGACATGATGGACTTCGCAGATCCAGCATTCGTGGGAAGGCTGCAGTGGGGGGGATCTCATTTCCATGCGTCCTCCTCCCTTGCCCGTCCTTGCCCTCCCAGTCCCCGTCCCTCCCTCCCTCCCTAACTCTCCCTCTCTCCCCGTCTCGCTCTTTCTCTGTCCTTTTTCCACCCCTGGAATCCATTCCTGCACTGCCCTCGTCCAGTTCCCAATGTCGGGGCCCCGTGGCAGCAAACATACATATCTTAGAGGCTGCTATAGTTTGTATTTCGTGATCGACGTTATCGGCGTCATCGGGTCCGTCTACATCTTGCACGGGCTGCTGGCCAGCTTGTAGGCCGTCGGCTGGGACGGCAATTACGATGTAGGGATGAGGTTGGGTAGAGGAGCACGAACGAGGAGCTCTGGAGGAGATGAGAGGATACGAGGTTGACACGCGCTGCAAAATGAGTTAAGAACCATTATGTCGGGCAGATGTTTGAGCTTGCTTTAGCTGCGCCGTGGCAATCGAGCCTGGATTGGTTCGCTCCCAACGTCCACGCCCCTCTGCATCGATGTGTGCGTCCCGTCCAGCTTCCTTCCACCTGCCAGTACAAACGAACCGACCACACACACTCACATCCATTCATCATCTCATCGCTCCCCCACTTGGTTATGCAATGTGATGCTCCCACCCCCCCGCGCCAGGTGAACGGATGATATCGACTTTGACTTTCTCCGTGGGCTTGACGGCTCTTTGCAGGGAGGGCGCGCAGTGCGGCCTCGAAAAACAGAGGAATGATCCAATGCGGGGATGCTCCCGCAGGGATGCTCTGTTCTTGCCTCTTCGCTTGCTCCGTCGGTCCGTTTACGAGCCGACGATCGATGATCGACGCGTCGACGATTGATGCGTCAAGATAGGGGCGAATCCATGGCCCAGGCTCCGACGATCCATCGAACCAGGATGAGGCGATGTACACAGCACCGCAGCTAGGTCGAACGATTTGGCAACTCTTCTCAGGCGACCCTCGAGCTCGAATATATGCGCTGCTTTCAGGGCGCCACTAACGAGGGGGAGGGGAAAAGCAGGAGGAGGAGGAGGATGAGGCGGATGGGGTACGGGACCAAATGGGAGTTGGAGGAGGGGGGAGGCGGCGGAGCAGGAGGAGGGGGAGGAGGAGGCGGAGGAGCAGGACGAGGAACACGGTATCCAGACGCCATACGCAGCAGGGACTGCGGAATCATCGGCCCCTCCTCCACCTCCTCCTCGCGCTCCTTCTCTCTCTCTCTCTCTCTCTCTCTCTTTCTCTCCTCTCGCTCCCTGCGCACAATTGCAAATGCCTCTGGGGAGGGATGAACGGCGGAGGGGTAACATTATTCACCGCTGTTTGACGATCGATAGCGGCCGTTCGTCTCAGAAATCGCATCCGCATCCGAATGAACGGGTGTCTCCTGTGCGTGCGGCCTGGTGTCGCGCGCATTCACGCGCGCGCTTCGATCGGGAAAACACGCGCGCCGCGGGGCCTCCTATGGGACCCCTCCTCTCTTTCGTCCCTCCTCTGGGCTCCTGCCTCCTGCCTCAGGGCTCTCCCCTGCTCCTGCCTCGGGGCCCTCCTTTGCCATCCAGCCTGCTCGAGAAGCACCCGCGGCACGCGTCTTTCCAGAAGCTGGCAACTCGAGTTGCAGGCGAACGGGGAGATACGCTCGACGCATGCACAAGGGGACAGATCAATGCGGGGATGAGGAGGGCTCGAGCTCGAAGAGGAGTGGAAGGTGTAAAGGGAGGAGGAGGAGGATGCAAGGTGATGGGAGGCATACATACGTTTGCGAGAACGGGAAGGGCTCGAGTAGTCCTAAGACACTGCTCTCCACCAGATGGCTTGACTACACGCATGTCGGGGTCAGGGGGTGATGCGTGATGTTGTGGCGTTGGTGCGTGAGCGCGCGTGTGAGCAGGCGAGCGTGCGTCAGTAGGGGTCAATATATTCGCGCGCGCATGTTTACAACTCTAAATATATACACCTGCATATATGCACCTGTAGATGTGCGCCTGCTTCGTTTACATGCTCACGTTCACGTACGTGTGTACAAATACGTACGCATTCATAAGTGCATACATAGGTGTGTGCACACTAGCGTACAGTTGGTATGCGTGCATGACCGCGTGAGTAGTTGCAAATACGTATGCGACTTCGAAGTACGATCTGCATACATGTATGTACATACATGGTGTGCATACATGGGCGTATACATATATGCCGTACTATGTTATACCACATGAGTGTGTACATGTATTGTACGGCTACAATTGCATGTATGTATGCGTCGACGTACATTTCCGTTTATATATATATATATGACGGAGGAGGAGGATGAGGATGAGGGAAGGAAGGAAGGGACGGAGGGGGAGAGGGGGGGAGGGAGGGCGAGAGTGATATCGAGGGAGTGAGTGTGAGAGGGAGGGAGGGAGGAAGGAAGGATGGAGGAGGAGGAGGAGGGGAAGGGGAAGGAGGAGGAGGATGAGGAGGCGGAGGAGGAGGAGGAGGAGGAGCAGGAGGAGGAGGAGGAGGAGGATGAGGAGTGAGGATGATGAAGAGGAGGAGGATGCTAATGATGAGGATGGTGATGATGAGGAGGAGGAGGAGGAGCAAGATGAGGACCATGGTGAGGCTGATGGGGATGATGATGAGGATGGAGATGAGGAGGACGAGGAATATGATGAGGATGAGGAATATGTGATGGAGAGGCACTCGTTTTGTTGACCATCTGAAGGCCCACATGGCCCGCGGCAACTGTTATTTCAAACAAAAACTGGAATATGACAGCAAAATCCGTGCGCGCGCGTATACATATATTAATGTGTGTGTGCATGTGTGTGTTGCGTGTATGCGTGCATGCGTGCATGCATGTGCGCGCGGGAGGAAGCGGGGATGCAGCGGGAACAGAGCGGTGCCGCCCAGGTGCAGCAGGTGCACCTGGGCTCGCAGGACATGGCTGGACATCACCGACGACATATACGCAGCTTTTGTTTACACGCGCGGATTGACTAGACTTGCCGCGCTTAGGGGTGGGGGGCGCCCACCGATTCCCGAGCTGCCCCATGGGGGGGGGGGGCACCCTTCCCCCCCCTTCCCCCTTCGGCCCTAGGGGGGCCGATCTGCCCTCGCCCCATATATACATCGAAACCCCACCGCCCCCCCCCCCCCCCACCCCCCCTCCCACCGCCCACCCCCCTCCCCCCCCTGCCCCCCTGGGTGGAAGGGGGGGTGCGTCAGAAATCCTAAGCACCTGAAAGCCTAGTAAAACCTATCCCCATGGGCCCTGCGAGCTCACGCCCTGGCGCGCGCCCCCCCCCCCTCCCCCTGGCCCCCCGCGAGAGATGCGCCCCCCCCCCCCCCCCCCCCCGCCCCCGCACCCCTCCCCCCCCCCTCTGTGGGCCCTGAGGGATCGCCCCGAACTCCCATCGCAACCCCAGACTTGCCCAGGCCCGCAAGCGCCCCCCCCCCCGCCCCCCCCTTCCCCCCACCCCGATCGGCACCCAGCGCCCCCCTGAAGGCCTTCGAAGCTCACCCGAGCACCCCTCAAAGCCCTCGAAGCTCACCCGAACGCCCCTGTGTGCCCTGGAATAGGCCCCGACCCCCGCACGGGAGACGCGCGATACTCTTCGGGCGGTTGATGATTTTCATTGCGTTTTAATGTTTTTTATATGTTTTTTAATGTTTTTCATGTTTTTTATTGTGTTCTAATGTGTTTCATGTTTTTTATGTATAACGTTTTCTGACGTTTTCTAATGTTTTTTATATGTGTTTTAATGTTTTCTTGGGTTTTAATGTGTTTTCATGTTTTTTATATGGTTTTTAATGTTTTCTTGTTGTTTAATGTGTTTTCACGTTTTTTATATGTGTTTTAATGTTTTCTTGTGTTTTAATGTTTTTAACGTTTTCTATTGCAGCGTGTTTTATTGTGTTTTAATGTTTTTATATGTGTTTTAATGTATTTATTGTGTTTTATTGTGTTTTAATGTTTTTAAATGTGTTTTAATGTTTTCTTGTTTTCTAATGTGTTTTAATGTTTTTTTTGTTTAATGTGTTTTAATGTGTTCTTGTGTTCTAATGTGTTTTAATGTTTTTTATATGTGTTTTAATGTTTTCTTGTTTTCTAATGTGTTTTCATGTGTTTTATATGTTTTTTAATGTTTTCTTGTGTTCTATTGTTTTTTAATGTTTTGTATGATAACGTTTTCTATTGTGTTTCAATGTTTTTATATGTGTTTTAATGTTTTATTGTTTTTTCATGTTTTTTAACGTTGTTAATGGTTTCTAATGTTTTTTAATGTGTTCCCGCTGCCCGTAACGTTTCTTAATGTTTTCTAATGTTTTTTAAAGGGTTTTTAATGTGTTTCTTGTTTTTTAATGTTTTTCTTGGTTCTTAATGTTTTTTAATGTTTTTTTAATGTTTTTTAATGTTTTCTACTGGGCGGGCTCCCGCGCGCCCTGCGGGCGGCGGAGGGGGGGGCGCGCGCGCGCGCTCGGCCCCCGTGGGCACCTCGGTACAGCCACCGCAGGACGCGTGGGACCTCGGGGGACACATGTGGAGGCCCTGCAGGGACGTTGAGCCACGTCGGGAAGATCGAGGGGGATATCGCGCGCGTCGGGCGACCGCGGGGGCGTGTCTGCGCGCGCACTGCGCAGCGCATGCGTGCACGCGCGCGCTGCCCCTCTAAGTGGCCTGTAGTGCCGCGCTGCAGGCGACGGGGAGATAAATCCCAAATGGTCTGAATATTGCGCGACCGCGAAAAAAAAAGTGCGGGTCCAAACATGTGCGTGTGTGTGTGCTCGTGTGAGTGAGCGCGCGCGCGTGGGGATGAGGAATAGTGTGTATAGGATGGGGAAGCGATGCTGAGTTTCTGAATATTGCGGGACCGCGAAGACGGCTGGCCGGGCCAGCGCCTGAGGGGGGGGTCGACCACCGCGGGCCTATATTGGCCTCTCCCCCCGCTCTCAGGAGATCCTGGATCCCGAACGGTTCTTTCGCCTCCGTGATCTCTCCCCAAAAAAAGAGGGAGGGGAGGTGATGGCCCCCAAGGGCAAAGCAAAGATGACCCCCGCCCAGAAGAAGCAACGGGCGAAAGAGCGCCGCGACAACCCTGACATCAGGGCACACGAGAACGAGATGCAGAGGCTGAGGATCGGTTCAATTGTCACCTCTTTAGCAATCGATGGCATTCTCGGTTCTGTGTTCTACCGTCATCTTCAATGAGCACAGGCGAAGATCGAGGTGGACAGTGAGGGTTTGAGGAAGATGAGGACGAGGAGGAGAAGGAGGAGGAGGAGGGGGAGGAAAAGGATGGGGAGGAGGAAAAGGAGGAGGAGGAGGAGGAGGAGGAGGGCGAGGAGAAGGAGGCGGAGGAGGGAGGATGAGGAAGAAGAAAACACGGGAGACCCTGAGGGTATCGGGACCGCAGGACCCAGATGAAGGCCAGCAAGGCCGCTGTGCGCAAAGAGTTCAAGGGCCTCTACGGGCCTGCGAGGAAGGAGTTCGTCAAGGTGTGGCGCGAGACAGGCTCTCGCGGAGAAGGAAGGAAGGGATATGCGAGGGAAAGGACGGGAGAGGGAGGAGGAGGAGGAGGGGGAGGAGGAGGAGCAGGAGGAAGAGGAGGAGAAAAAGGAGGAGGAGGAAAAGGAGGAAGAGGAGGAGGAAACGGAGGAGGAGGAGGAGGATGAGGAGGATGAGGATGAGGAGGAGGAGGAGGAGGAGGAGGAGGAGGAGGAGGAGAGGGAGGGAGGATGATGATGATCGAGGTGGAAGAGGATTAGGAGGATGATGGTGATGATGTCGATGTTGATGTTGATGTTGATGCTGATGCTGATGTTGATGTTGTTGATGATTATGATGCTGATGATGGTGATGACGATGGTGGCGATGATGTTGGCGATGCTAATGGTGATGGCAGAAGGAAGGGGTGGAGGTGAAGAGGCGAGGGGAGGGATGCGAAGGGAAGAGGGGACAGAGGGGAGGGAGGTGAAGATGAGCGCACGGAGGTGAAGAGAAATAAGAGGGGGCGGCGGGGAGGGACGGAGGGGACGGATGGACGCAGGGGAGGGAGGAGGATGAAGGGGAGGGAGGGGAGGGGGGCCCCGTGCAGAGGAGAGCGGACGGAGGGGAGGGAACTTCAACCACGCGCAGTGCAACAAGATCGAGCGCACTGACAAAGAAACGAGAGACCAGTGGACTTCCGTGTGGAGGAACTTCGATCAGCTCTTGACGGATTTCGGTTGGGAGCCCAGCATCGCGGACACCGACTACGGGAAAAGGAATGGATTTCGATAGAAGGGGCCGATGCGGATGAGGAGGAGGAGGAGAAGGAGGAGGCGGAGGAGGATACGTGATGTCCATACATATCGGGTGGCATGATAGCGATGATGATTCTAGGAGGTGGATCACGGAGAGGGAAGCGGCAATGAAGGGAGGTAGATCCAGCATGGTGGGCCATAGACTACACAATGAAGGGCAAGTAGGGGCACCGTCATGTCAGCAGCAGGACCAGGAGGATGAGGAGGAACAGGAAGGATGCGCCTGGGATAAGGGAGGAGGAGGAGGATGGAGGAGGAAGAGGAGGAGGAGGACGAGGAGGAGGAGGACGAGGAGGAGGAGGAGAAGTGGCAACAGCAACTGCAACGTTGGGCGCGATGCATCAAAGTGTCTCCAGGGCGTATGCGCGGGCCGAAGCCGTGCGCGACAACTGCAAGAAAATGAAACGGACTCACGTGAAGGTGGGGGTGGTGGGTTTGGGGAATTCATTGTTTGTTCACTTCGTGATGGATCCTTTCATTTGGCCGAGAGAATTCCCTGGTGCCCCGTGCACGCGGTCCGCAGAAGGGAGCCCCTGGCTGCGGTGCAGAGGTGGAAGGGTTTCGGGAGGTGGCGGGGAGAGCGGGGCGGGCCAGGTGGACCCCCAGACTGGCGATGAGATCTATCGGCGCCTGACCGAGACGAACGCGGACACCCAGGCTCGTGCATGCAGCAGGGTATAGGAGGAGAGCGACGAAGTCGACGACGACGGCGACAACGGCGACTAGGAGGAGCAAAATGACGTAGGAGGCTGATGATCAGTGGCGGCGAGCAGCACTAGTGAACGGCAACTGCAACAATTTAGCAACGGGGAGCAGCAACAGCAATGGATGTCCAGCGCCCCCTAGCCGTCAGGCCAAGCTCAAGAGGATTGAGACGTCCATCAGCAAGGACAAGGCCATCCCTGCTGGTGCCAAGACGCAGGCTCGCAGGGACTCCTCGAGCTATGATCTTGGATTGTTGATGATGATGACGGTGAGGTTGATGGCGACGATGATGACGACTATATTGCTTGTCATGATGATGGTGACGAAGACGATGATGGTGCTGATGATGACGACGACGATCGTGATGATGAGAAAAATGATGATATTGATGATGATGCTGATGCTGATGCTGCTGCTGATGATGATGATGATGACGATGATGATGATGATGATGATGATGATGATGTTGATGTTGATGATGATGATGATGATGATGAGGATGATGATGATGATGATGGTGATGATGATGATGATGATGATGATGATGATGATGATGATGATGCTGATGATATGGCGGTGGTGTGATGTCTGGTGCCAGACGCACAATACGAGCCCGCACGGGCGAGGAGGATCAGGAGCAGGAGGAGGAGGAGGAGGTGGTGGATGAAGAGGAGGAGGAGAGGGAGGAAGGTCGAGGAGGAGGGAGAGGGGAGGAGGAGGAGAAGGGGGAGGAGGAGGAGGAGGAGGAGGAGGAGGAGGGGGATGATGAAGAGGCGGAGGGGGATCAGAGGAGGAGGAGGAGGAGGAGGAACTGTCTGTACACCGTCTCTTCCTGAGTCGCCTGACCTATCGAATCGGAGATGGGACGGGGAGGTGGCCGCTGCCAAAGCCGAGCCCATGTCGGAGACGGACCTCGAGGGCAGCGAGTACAGCTACTCCCCATCGAGCGAGGATCCTGGATTGTTCGATGAAGAGGGAAGACGGACGAGGGTAGCCCGTCCGAGCTCCTAGCCCTTCAGAATGGGTCGGAAATCCGCAACCGAACGACGCACCCGAGGGCGAGCTATACCGAAGAGGGGGCCGACTCAGGACGAGGGGCACACCCTCTCGAACTCGTTCGGTCCCCTCTCCAGCTCTCTCGTCCAAGGACGAGTCGTTCGGGCCCCTCCCTTCCTGGCAGGCGTCTTGCCCCCCCCGAGCCCTTCCGATGAGTTCGGAGGCCTCATGTATGTATGTTATACATACATGCGCATGTGTATATTATATGTGTATGTGTACATGTATACAAACATGTGTGTATGTATGTACGTGTAAGTATGTGTGTATACAGATCTGGCGGGCCGTGGGTTCCTGGGGTCCAACAGGGGGGGGGGGGGGGGCTGAGGTCCTCAGAGGCGGGGGCCACCACAATCTGGCGCGTTCCGTTGACAGGAGGAGGACCCCGCTGGAACTGCGTCAACGCAGGCTGGCACCGCCTCCGCGTCGACGAGCGGGGTCGATCCCGTGCTCTCGAAGGCCCTTGCCGATTCGTTGCACATCTGGACCTTGTTCGATGGGCTCTGCGTCGGGGCTGGGGGGGCATGTCAAGAGGAGCGAGAGGAGGGTTAAGAGAATGGGAGGGGGAAGGAGGGAAAGGGGAGAATGGGGGCTGGGAGGGGAGGGAGGGGGAGCAGGATGAGGGAGAGGAAGCGGTGGCTATCGACCCACGTGTTTGCATCCATTTGCCAAGATAGTGGCGATAGCATCGACAGCAGTTAACATTCGTTGCCCCCGTTTCGTTGCGAGGGCAGTCGCACGTTCGTATCCTGCGGATGGGGGGGTCAAGGAGAACACCTGGTTGAAGCCGTGGGAGGCGAAGATCCAGGAGACTAAAGCGAACCTCGTTACGATCAAAGAGAACATCACGAAGACTATTCAGGGGAAGTCAGCCCCCCGTCGTCGTTTTTGAGTTGGGTTTAGCTCCGAGACAACATGGAATATGTTTGCCACGGGTACACGATTCCAGACACTTGAACACATTGCGAGTGCAGGGGCTGTGTTATAGGCGCTGGAGGAAGAGGAGGACAAGAGAGGGCCTGCCAAACAACTTTCGCGGGCAAGGAGGATGAGGAGTGCGAGGAAGAGGAGGACAAGGGGGGAGGAGATGGATGAGCTAGGGCATGGTGGTGGCAGCGGTGGCGGCAACGAAGACGAGGATTGCAACAGATGGCCGCGCCGTAGGTGTGACAAGAAGGATACCGCGAAGGCCGAGCAGGTGAATCGGGAGATCCAGCAGGCGCGACCTGCGTGATTAGAGCTCTGGTTCAGGGGATTCGCTCGGAGAAGCTAGGGTTCAGATCAGATGAACGCGTGATGAGGCTGTTTCTCAAGATTCTTCGAATGTTCTAGGTAGTTTGTTTTGTCTCCGTTCTGCCATTCTTAATTCGTTCTTGTGCTAGTCCCATTCAAATAGCCCCCCTCCCATATATCCTGACCAGGCTACGCACCTGTGGAACAGCCTCGCCGAGGTGAAAGCCACCATGGAGAATGCCCTGGGGTCCAGCGGCCTCGCGTGAGGTTTCGTTCAGGGCGGCCAGCAGGGCCATTGCTGCTGGAGGGTGGAGGTGAGCGAGAGCGGAAGTCTGGGGGAGAGGGGGAGGGAGGGATCGAGGGAGAGGGGATTGCGCGAAGAGTGCAATGGGGAAAGGACGGGAGGCAGACCAGCGGTGGACTCCGAATTACTGCGTGGGAGAATTCCGAGCTTTGAGTTCAGGCGCGCAGGCCATTTGAAGTTCCAGGATCCTGGTTCTCGGTCCCTTGAGCTGCATGGGGCCCACGTTTCCACACGCAGTGCTGCACGATGATACGATGTATTCCCTGGACCCCCAGAGTTTCGATGCCGCGCGGGCTTGGAGTCGAACCCAGGATCTTGATGCAGATATACATGTGTATATAGGTGTTGTTGGACAATTTTCGGCTCGGCACGCGCGTGCCTAGTATACCCGTTGAGGCAGGGAGCCTCGAGAGTGCACGCCTGAGAAATAGATGTCGCGAGGTACCGCCCGTGCCAGAGTCATGGGCCACAGAGAAGCAGAAGCAGCAGGGGAAGGAGGAGGGAGGATAAGTAGGGAAGAGTATGATCGGCAACTGTCAAGAAACACGCTGCTCAGGGTATCATCCTTTGTCCCACGAACCTCGCGTATTAGATGAGAAGATGGACGGAACAAGAACACGACACTAGCAGCCGCTACTTGATATCGTGTCTCTTACACGCACTTGTCAAACTCCATCGGCCGTAGCCCTCCAGCCGTTCTGGTTCAACATATTGTGACATCAAGTGTGTTAACATGTATCCTTCAGAATGGCGGCGCGGGCCGCAGCAACGTCAATGCTGTTGCGCGGGGATAGCGCGTCGGCTGGAGGGCCGCTGCCGATGGAGGTTGACCAGTGGCTCGATCAAAAGGCTGGCCGCCCCCTCGCGTGTCCCACCAAGGGTTGAGGGGCATAGGAGCGGGAGGAAATGCGGAGAGGGCGCCTGGGAGGAAGGGAAGGGGGAACGCCTTTGGTGGGCACGCGTGGGAGAGGCGCTCTTTGACCGAGCCAACCGAAGGAGGAACCGCCGACCGACGGCGGAGCTGGGTTGCGGAAGTACCTGCTCGAGAGATGGAAGCTAGGGAAGCTCACGTCCAAGGAATGGTTGAACGCCTCTGTGAAACCATACCCAAAAATACCCCCAACAGGATGAGGATATCAAGAAACGAGGGGGATGAGGAGGAGAAGGAGGAGGAGGAGGAGGAGAAGGAGGATGAGGAGGAGGACGAGGAGGAGGGGGAGTAGGGGAGGGATGAGGAGGGAGTTGTTTGAGGGGTCAAGTTTCCTTTCGATGTCGGGGGCGTTCAGCCGCAGGACTTGTGCACAGTCGCATGGCATACAATGAGAGCTGGTGGGACAGGCGTTGGTGATTTAGCGTTGCACCCAGACGACACCCATCACACTGACCATATCCGCCAGGCGCTCCGCCTCAAGGGCCAAGATACGTTCTTTACCGCGCCAATAGTTGTATGGAATAAAGAAACAGAGTCGCGTAAAGAAATACAGTTCCCATTTCATCTCCCTCACGAGGCCTTTGCTGAGAGATATGCAGCTTCGCCTTCAGAGTTCGACTTGGGCCAATTGGCTCCCGAGGACGTGCCACCACTGTATCACGGCCATGTTGTAACGAGAAATAAGGGAGCCAAAAGCTTCCCGATTGGCTTTTACTCTGACGGTGTACCTCAAAGCAAAAAGGACACATTTCTGTGTTATTATTGGAGCAACGCGGTGTCAGAATCCAGGCATTTAATATGTACTCTGAGAAAGTCAGATACTTGCCAGTGCGGCTGCAAAGGCGGCTGCACTATTGGAGGCGTGATGCGTGTAATTACTTGGAGTCTCAATTGCTTGGCCGAGGGGAAGTACCCTGCGCTATCGTACGATGGCAAGCCCTTCACATGTGAATCACGTGCGGCGCGTCGAGGTTTCGAGCTGGCAGACGGCCTCTGCGGGGCCTTGGTTGAGTATCGGGCGGACCTCTTGGAATTTCAGACCGCCCTCGGAGTGAAGAGGTGGGACAACGTGGACTCCCCGTGCTTCTTGTGTAAGTGCACCAAGGCCGAGTTGCACCAATACCCTAGGTCACCAGAAGAACTAGCTCTCACGTGGGTCGAAAAAGACGTGGCCGCATATCAGCACATGGTTAACACATCTATAAAAGAATTTATAGTGACTGACAAGAGCCAGCTATTGCGCCTGGTATCTTGCATGCGGCACAACGAAACTCTCGGCGGCCTGGGATTGGTGGAACCGTTCCCAGAGCTAGGCTTGGCCAAAGGATGGAGGTTGGAACAGTGGGGTTCAGTTACATATACTTATAAGGTGTCAGAAATAGATTGCTCACCTCAAGAACCTGCACACCTGAGATTTTTTGATACAACGAACCACGTCGGTCTTAATTTTATAGCCCCGATATTTAGTGTAACTGGTTTTACATATGCCATGGTCGGGCTAGACTTGATGCACGTTGTGGATCTAGGAATATCCCAGTACTTAGTAGGAGCAGTTTTTTCCACCCTCATCGAGGGCAACTTCGCCAATAGTCGAGAAACCACGGCCCCAGTGCGGCGCAAGGCCAACATGCGCATGCTGAGACAACGCCTAAAGGCGTATTACATAGCCAGCGCAGAGTACTTTGATCGTGGACAAATGAGTCAAATATTTAGGCTCTCTCTTGCACAACTTGGCCCGCCACACAACCCACGGTTGCACGCCAAAGCCGCGGAGACACGGCAATTGATAAGGCTGCTCCCTGATTTATGCCGCGAAAACGCGGGGCACTTCAGAGGTAGCACAGTTATGTTCCTACCGCACTGCTGTCGGCAAATGGCAAAGTTTCACGACATAATCGAGTCTCACCCTCGTGTGCTGCCAGACCTGGCTAAAGCCGACCTCGTGGATACAGCGTTCGCGTTTGCCCACTACTGGCAGAGGACTGGCGCGCACACTGTGTACAAGCATCACGTCTTCTTGCATTTAGCAATGCGCTCAGCATACATGGGCAACCCTCGTCGGTATTGGACATATATCGACGAGGGGGTCAACCGTACGATGGCTTCCATAGGGAAATCCCTGCATCACGGTGATACTTTCTACTTCCGTTTCTTGGAGAAGGCCATTGCTGAGTTGTTGTGATCAAAGAGAGCGCCGCCCCGCCGCCTCTCGCACGGGGGGGCAGGCAGGATTGAGCCAGCGTGCACGGAGCGAGAGCGGAGGGATGAGGAGAAGGATGTTTTTTTTTTCCGGTTTACTTATACTTTCAACGATGGCGGCCTCCAAGGGCCCCTCCTGGAGCCCACCCAAAACAAAAAGCGACGCTGGACAGAAAAATAGCCCTAGGGAAACTGCCCAGACCCTACCTTCGGAGGAAGGATGCTGAGGAAGGCGTTTCCGCTTATCGATTTCTTTTTGTTCAACGACTGCGGCCCCCGCAAACCGCTGAAGCCATGGGACCGAAAAAACACTCAAGACGCAAAACTTGCTATATGGGAAAGCCTCGGGGGAGGCAATTCTGGAGGAAGGATGATGAAGAGGATTTCTCGTTTTCGATTCTTTTTTTTTTCTACGGCTGCACGGCTTCCAGGGGCCAGCGTCGAGTCCCTGGGATCGAGAAAAATCATTCAGGATGAAAAGCTGGACGCGCACGGAACGAGAGGGGAGGGCGGAGGAGAAGGATGAGGATTTTTTCCGGTTTACTTATACTTTCAACGATGACGGCCTCCAGGGGCCGCCTGGAACCCACCCCCCAAAAAAACGACGCTGGACAGAAAAATGACCCTAGGTTAACTGCCCTGCAGATCCTACCTCCAGAGGAAGGATGTTGAGGAAGGTTTTTCCGCTTATCGATTTTTCGTGCGACTGCGGCCCCCAAGAACCGCTGAGGCCCTGGAGCCGAAAAAAAAATCAGGACGCAAAACTTGCCTTCAGACCTTGGAGGTAGGCACCTGGAGGAAGGATGATGAGGATTTCTCGTTTTCGATTTTTCGTTTTATTTCAACGGCTGCACGGCTTCCAGGGGCCAGCAAGTGAGCCCTTGGGACCGAGACAAAACACTCAGGATGAAAAACTGGATTCGGGAGCGTGCACACCGCTGTCCTCCTCCTCCTCCTCCTCCTCCTCCTCCTCCTCCTCCTCCTCCTCCTCTTCCTCTACCACCATCATCATCATCATCATCATCATCATCATCAGCATCAGCATCATCATCATCATCAGCATCAGCATCATCATCATCATCATCATCATCATCATCATCATCATCATCATCATCATCATCACCATAATCATCGTATTCCTCCTCCTCCTCCTTTTCCTCTTCCTCCTCCTTCTCATCGTCATCATCATCATCATGCTCATATTCATCAACATCATATCACGTTCCTCATTTAGCTGAGGTCTCATATTTGATATGCCATTTTTGATATGTCTCAATTTTTGGTTTCGGAATCAATCCGCTGGGTTGGATTGATTTTTTTTTGATGCGTCTTCCGACGTCTCAATTAAATTGAGACCGTAAGATGACAGGGTCCGCCGACGAATCCCAAACCGGCGCCCTCGCTTGAGACATCCTCACAAAACCGGCCCAGAGGAGCCCAGAGCGGCCTCCGGCACCGTTTCCGGATAGATCCGGACAGATCCGGTGGATCCGCCGACGAATCCCAAACCGGCGCCCTCGCTTGAGACATCCTCACAAAACCGGCCCCGGGGGAGGTGCCCAGAGGAGCCCAGAGCGGCCTCCGGCACCGTTTCCGGACAGATCCGCTGGATCCTGGATCCGCTGGATCCGGTGACGAATCCCAAACCGGCGCCCTCGCTTGAGACATCCTCACAAAACCGGCCCCGGGGGAGGGTGCCCAGAGGAGCCCAGAGCGGCCTCCGGCACCGTTTCCGGACAGATCCGGTGGATCCGGTGACGAATCCCAAACCGGCGCCCTCGCTTGAGACATCCTCACAAAACCGGCCCCGGGGGAGGTGCCCAGAGGAGCCCAGAGCGGCCTCCGGCACCGTTTCCGGACAGATCCGCTGGATCCGCTGGATCCGCTGGATCCGGTGACGAATCCCAAACCGGCGCCCTCGCTTGAGACATCCTCACAAAACCGGCCCCGGGGGAGGTGCCCAGAGGAGCCCAGAGCGGCCTCCGGCACCGTTTCCGGACAGATCCGGTGGATCCGCTGGATCCGCTGGATCCGGACAAATCCCAAACCGGCGCCCTCGCTTGAGACATCCTCACAAAACCGGCCCCGGGGGAGGTGCCCAGAGGAGCCCAGAGCGGCCTCCGGCACCGTTTCCGGACAGATCCGCTGGATCCCTCGCTTGAGACATCCTCACAAAACCGGCCCCGGGGGAGGTGCCCAGAGGAGCCCAGAGCGGCCTCCGGCACCGTTTCCGGACAGATCCGGTGGATCCGCCGACGAATCCCAAACCGGCGCCCTCGCTTGAGACATCCTCACAAAACCGGCCCCGGGGGAGGTGCCCAGAGGAGCCCAGAGCGGCCTCCGGCACCGTTTCCGGACAGATCCGGACAGATCCGGTGGATCCGCGCCCCGGGGGAGGTGCCCAGAGGAGGAATGAGGAGGAAGAGGAGGAGGAGGAGGAGGAGGAGGAGGAGGAGGAGGAGGAGGAGGAGGAGGAGGAGGAGAAGATGATGGAGCTGTGGGGTGGAGGAGGACAGACGGAGGCAAGAGAAGGATGGAGGAGGAGGAGGAGGAGGAGGAGGAGGAGGAGGAGGAGCAACCTCATCCTCACCCTCGCCAACAGGCGCACGCACCTACTTCTATATACAGAAACTCCCGATCAACCGCAGAGTTCATCTAAGGCAAGGAAATCTGCCCACCCCTTTGGGTGAGTGTCCATTGAAAAGTGACACAAATTGTCGAAGTGGTCATCGGCGACAGCATTGGGTGAGTGTCCATTGAAAAGTGACACAAATTGTCGAAGTGGTCATCGGCGACAGCATTGACAGGACATTTCTGAGCCCAGAAATGGGAGGTCTCGGGCGAAATTGGTTGAACCACCTCAGGTCTGGGCATACCCGAAAGAACAATCCCGACGATGTCTCAGGCGAAAAAGACTGGGACCGCGTGAGGTGAGGACAGAAGACGTACATAAACCCGGAGTGGCAATGATATCTCAAGCGAAACGAACAGTTCACGGCAACTGCAAACCGAGAGCAGCGAGGAAACGGGAACTGATAGTTACCGTGCGGCCTGAGCATCGACTGATCCAGAATAGCGAGGATGTACCGGGCGAAGATTGCTCTGCGAGGATGTCTCAAGCCAAAAAAGCTGGACCACCTCAGGACAGCGGCGAAGAAGTCGAAGCGAAATGGGCTGGACTATCTCTCGCGCGGCATCTCGAAACCCACAACTGCAGGGATGTCTCGAGACCGGCCGGACCGCCTCACAGGCGGCATCTCAGGGCCCAAATTAACGATGATGGCTTCGCCGGAACCGACCCAAACAACTCCTCGCATGGGGTCTCCTAACTCAAAAACCCACCCGTCTTCTGGGCAGGAGATGGTCAATCGCGGTTCCTTGTCTAACCCCATTGTTCCCCTTCGGGGATGGGGTCGTTGCTGCTCCTGGATAATATTTGCCACCTCGCCCAATCTACCGACCGCTAACCTGAGTCTCTGCCACCTCCCTCGATTCAAACCAACAAATTGGAATACCCCCAGGCGGCTCCCCCATTGGAGCTCGGAAATGCGATGCGACCTGTCGGGACGATGATCATCGGATTACCATGGTTCTGTAGATCCGCCACCGTGCCTCTGGGCACGGAGTGGGCGTGCCCTGAGGTCCTTGCCAAAATCATCACGCCTGAGGAGTCGTTCAAGAGCCCCAGGCCCCGCGTCGCGACGTCTTCTCCTGGGGCTTCTCGCGGTTTCTCGCGCGACCGTTTCGGAGCGATGGGGGCTCCAGAACGGGCCCAACAGGGCCCAAAGAGGCCCACGACGGCCCAGAACGCCCCGAGCCGCCCAAAGATCGCTCCAAGACGCCTTGAATGGCCTCAAGATGGCCCAGGAGGCCTCCAAGATGCCCCAAGAGGCCTCGAAGATGCCTCCCGAGAGGACCCTGAGAGGCAACAACCATTGATTTGTATTCGTTGTTTCAAAAATTTGGGCGTTCTCGCCGCGCTTCCTTCCCGACGCTCTCAGACGGCCCTCGAGGCCCCCAATACCACCCCAGGACTGTCCAAGCGGCCTCCAAGATGGCCCCAATAGTGGCCCGAGAGAGGGAACACGAACCCACAATCCGAGCGTTCCGCCCCAAGAGGCCCCCAGGAGGCCCCAAGAGGCACTCAAGAGGCCCCGAGAGGCTCCAAGAGGCGCCCAGGGGACCCAACAGCGACCCCAAGAGGCTCCAAAGCTGCCCCCAAGAGGCCTCAAAACTGCATCCAATCCAAGAGGCTCCCTAAAGGTCACCCTCGAAATCTCACCGAACACCCAATAGGCTTCACACCCACAACCCAGGCGCAGTGGCGAGATGGGCCGATGGCTAGATAGAGAGGAGCCCGAGGTGCAACAGAGAATCAAGAGTCCAGGGGGCGAGGCTCAAGCCTGGATGTCTCACCTGAACCCTTCCTACCGTGCTCGGAAAGGCAGCCCGACAACAAACGAATTAAACATACGTCGCTCAATTAGGGTCGGCGGCAGAGGCGGCAGCCTTTCGATATAATTCAAGGGAGCAGCACTCAGAGCCCTGGACGCTTGCAGACCAAAGACAGGAAGACGGACAAGTCGTCGACACCTGGCTCAAAGGGGCTCTTGCCGCACAAATAGTGGTGCGTGTCGCAGGGGCTGTCCCAGCGCGCCGCCAGGACGCGGTAGCTGTCCCAGACCTCCAGGCCCTCCCTGGCCGCCAGCTCCTTGGCGCCGATGCTCGCGGCGGCCAGCTTCTCGTTGGTGCGCCCCTCGCGCCCTTGCCACATGCTCTTGTGGAAAGAATATGGGGGCGCCGTGCGCCAGAATACGCGTGCCCCGCGCCGTTTGATCTCACTCCTCTGGGCTCTGGATGCCTCTAGGAAGCGAGCCAAGTCGCCCAGGAACGCCTCCACGGTATCGTCGCGCAGATCCCAGGTCCCTGCAGAAAGGACGACGACGTCGTTCTCAGCCATCTCGTGAACACGCTTCATCACGTAGTGCAAAAAAGCGCCGCTGACGCCACCCTCCTCGAGAGGATATGGGTAAGGCGTGCCGTTGCAATCGCCGCGGGCAGCGCGCTGAACCATGTCATTGAAATCTCGGGGGGCGATGTCGCGCTTGAAGATGCCAGAACCGCGGAAGTAGAAGCTCTGCATCACGTCCTTCGGGCGCGTCCAGTTCCAGCTGCCCAGCTTCGCATGAACCTGATGCATGTGAGAGTCGCCGACGAGCCATATCCGAGGGCAGTCGCGCTTCTCCACGGAGCGCGCCCACCCCAAGCTGCAGAGCCATGGAGACCACGTCCAATTGTGCGGGTCCCCGCCCTCCCACAGTACCCACCGCCCCTCGGCTGGGCTTGGCCCAGACGGCCCGCAAGGCGGGAGCGAGGCAGGAGGGGGAGGCGAGCCAGCCGCCGTGTCAAGAGCTCGGAAGGTCACTCTGGACGACGACAAGTTGAGAGTCTGGCACGCGCAGCCCCCAGCGCAGACGTTCTTTGGCATGCACGCGTGGTCCAAGCGCTCGAATGTGACCACGACTGAGAGGCTGTATCCGCCAGGCTCCATCACCGCACACCTCGCCGGGCTGCTAAAGCCTCTGGGCGTCCTTGACGGCTCCCCCGTGGCGCACAGCGTCAACGAGCGCCCACGGAGACCCACGTCGTACCGCGGGCCCACCTCTGGAAGAGCGGCCGCCTCCGCGTCCAGCTCGGCGAAGACCACAAAGTGGCAAGGCTCCCCAGGGCCACAGGATTCGACGCGGAAGCTCCAGGCGTGCTCGAGCTGCCGGCCCTTGGACAGGTGCCGCCTGGACGGGGCGATGAGGCTTGCCGCGGCGGCGGAGAAGGGCGCGGGAACGAGCAGGCGCGCCTCCTCCGAGAGCCCGCGGTCCTCGAACAGGGGATACGGCGCGCCGCACCACGGCCCCCGAACGGTGCTGGCCGGGGGCCTGCCGTCACGCTCCAAGGCCTGGCTCGGCACCTCCTCTGGCGGGGCTTGCCCGGCCGCGGCTGCGCCGCCCGGCGCAGGCGCTCTCCCGCCAGGTGGCTGTGTTGGCGGTGGCGCGCAATGGCATGGGCAGATGTATCGGACCGGACGCGCGCCCGTGGTCCGCGGTCGCCCGAGCCAGCACTGCTTGCGCCAAAACGGCTTGAGCCAAAATGGCTACGGACCCCCTATTGGCTCCCTCTTGAGGCCTTCTTGGGGCCCTCTCGGGCTGTCTTGGGCGCCTCTGGCGCCGTCTTGGTGCCCAAATGGGCTGTCGCGGGCCCTGTTAGAGGCCTCTTGGGCTATCTTGGAACTGACTTGGAGGCCTTTTGGGCCGTCTTGGGGCGTCGGGACGCCCAAAGGCTGAAACCTCGACAATCAATCAAGCACCGATGGCAAGACAATGTTTTTTGCCTCTTGGGGCCTTCTTGGGAGGCCTCTTGGAACCGCTTCGGCCTCCTAGAGCGCTTCTTGGGGCCTCTTCTTGGAGCCTGTTGGAGCTTCTCGGGGCCTCCTGAGAGCCTCAAGGGGTGGAAGGCACGGATTTTCGGTTTGTGGTACCTCTCTTGGCTCCCTCTTGAGGCCTTCGTGGGGCCCTCTCGGGCCGTCTTGGGCACCTCTGGCGCCGTCTTGGTGCCCCCTTGGGCTGTCTTGTGGCCGTCTTCGAGGCCTCTGGGGCTGTCTTGGAGCGAACATTGGGGCCTCTTGGGCCGTTGTGGAGCGTCGGGAAACTGAAACGGCGAGCACTTTAAAATCCTTCAAAAAAGCAGTCAACATCTTGGAGGTCTCTGGGCGAAGGCCTCTTGGACAGTCAAATGTGAATTATGGGGTGCTCTCGGGCCGTCATTGGTCGTTTTCGCAGTCTGGAAGCGCCATTTCTAGCGATACGGGGCCGTCTTCGGCTCATTTATAAGAGCCCCTCGCGCCACGGCAGGCCCCGGGGGCACCACGTCTGAAGGCCCCGTCCCGGGCCCCGCGGCAGGGGCCGTCTCGGCGCCCTCGTGGGGGCCTGTTGGGGCGATGTTTGGGTGTCCGGGACCGTCTTGGAGCGTCGGCACGCTGAACAGGCAGAACTGCTGAAATCCATCAAGTACCAAAAGAAAATCAATGATTTTGACTTCTTGGGGCCCTTGGAGATATGCTCTTGGAGACCCCTTGGGCCATGTTGGAAGCCTTGTGGGCCATCTGGAGGCCATCTTGGGCGTGTTCGAGCGATCTGTCCGCGTTTCGATCCCTGTTGGAGGCCTCTTGCGACCCTTTTCATTAGTGTTGGGGCTTTCTTGGGCCGTCTGGGGGTGGCCCTGGATCGTCTCTGCGCATTCGTGGAAACCTGTTTGGTCGAATTCTGGGTGTCCCGGACCGTCTTGGGGCATCGGGAAGCGCAACAGGCATAATCGCTAGAATGTGCAGAAAAAACATCAGAAGGTTTTGGTGTCTGGGGGCCCTTGTGGGACTGTTCTTGGGAACCCCTTGGGCCGTGTTTGAAGCCTTGTGGGCCATCTGGAAGCAATCTGGGGCGCGTTAGACCGATATTTCGGTGACTGTATCCCCCTTGGCGGCCTCTTGCGGCTCTTTTCAACTGTGTTGGGGCTGTCTTGGGCCATCTGGGGGCGTCCCTGGGGCGTCCCGGCGTCTTCGTGGGGCCTGTTGGGGCGATTTTTGGGTGGGCCGTCTTGAAGCGTCGGGACGCTGAACAAATTGAATCACTAAAACGTACCAAACATCAAAAAGGAAAATCAATTATGTTGACTTCTTGGGGCCTTTTTTGGGAATGCTCCTGAGAACCCCGTGGGCCATGTTGGGAGCCTTGTGGGCCATCTGGAAACCATCTTGGGCGTGTTCGAGCGATCTGTCCGCGTTTCGAGCCCTCTTGGAAATCCGTGTTGGGGCTTTCTTGGGCCGTCTGGGGGGCGGCCCTGGGCCGTGTCGGCGCACTCGCGGAAACCTGTTTGGTCGAAGTCTGGGTGTCCTGGACCGTCTTGGGGCGTCGGAAAGCCGAACAAACAAAATCGCTAAAATGTATTAAAAACGGGAAAACACATTTTCTTTGGGGGGGTTCTTGGGGCCCTTTTGGGAAGCTCTTGGGGCCCATGGCGCCTCGAGGGCCCCCTCCCGGGCCTCCCCGCCTCCTGCGCAGAGATAAACACACGCCACACACACGCACACACGCACACACGCACACGCACACGCACACGCACACGCACACACACACGCACACGCAAACGCACACACGCACACGCGCACACGCACACGCACACGTACACGCACACGCGCACACGCACGCGCACACACGCACGCGCACACACGCACGCACACGCACGCACACGCACACGCACACGCACACGCACACGCGCACACGCACACGCACACGCGCACACGCACACGCACGCACACACGCACACACACACACACTCACACACACCGCACCCACACACACGCACACACGCACGCACACACGACACAAACACACATACACACGCACACAAACACCCGCACACAAACACGAGCCACACAAACCGCACACGCACACCCGCACACGCGCAACGCGCGCACGCGCGCACACACACACACGCAACACACGCACACACACGCACACACGCACACGCACACACGCCACACACACGCACACTCACACAGCACACACGCACACACGCACACACGCATACACACACACGAACACACACACACGCACACGCACACACGCACACGCACACGCACACACGCACACACGCACACACGCCACTCGCACTCGCACGCGCACACGCACACACACGCACACATTCACACACACGCACACACGCACACGCACACACGCACACACGCACACACGCACACACGCACACACGCGCACACGCACACACGCACACACGCACACACGCACACACGCACACACGCGCACACGCACACACGCACACGCGCACGCACGCACTCGCACTCGCACTCGCACACGCACGCGTACACACACACACCCACACCCACATCCTTGTTCCTTATGATTATATACCCCCCATACCTCGTGTTCCGGCCGATAGCAACCCGATCCGGGACCTCCCATCCGAATTGTAAAAATCAATACGAAGTGGCCGTTTTTCTTCTCAACATCGTCTTTCTTTTCGTCGACGATGCGAAAGGCGTGGCAGGAATGGGACGCGGCGCACATCGCGCGCGGCAGTCGATCTGGGCCCGCCCATCCTGACTGTAAGCAATCAATACAAAGTCTCCGTTTGCTCCTCTCAGCGTGGCCTGCCTTGTCGCCGACGGTGCGAAATATGTGGCAACAGTGGGACGCGGCGCACATATGGAGAGCGGCGCGCATCGCGCGCGGCCGTCAATCCAGGCCCGCCCATCCTGACTGTAAAAAATCAATACAAAGTCTTTGTTTGTTCCTCTCAGCATGGCCTGCCTTGTCGCCGACGGTGCGAAATATGTGGCAGGAATGGGACGCGGCGCACATCGCGCGCGGACGTCCATGCAGGCTGCGGGCCCTCCCATCCTGACTGTAAAAAATAATGCAGAATTGCCGTTTTCCTTTCATCATGGCCTGTCTTGTCGTCGACGATGCGAATTGGGCGCGGCACCACCCCCCCCGCTCGAAGTGAATGAAGTGTTTTTTTTCGCTTGGGCGCCGAGCGAAATTTCTTCAAAGTTGCGCTCCCGCTTTGGCTCGGCGCATGTTTTTAGCTCGCCAATTCATTGGGCGCCAGGGCGTTCCAGGAGGCCCTGGGGTGACGAATCCTTGGGGGGTTTTTGCTTGTTCAGGCTCTTGGAGGGCCTCCTGAGGCTCCCCGCGGTTTCTTGGCGTTACGGCCGTCTGGAGGCCATCTTGGGCGTCCTGGAACGATCTTTCGGCGATTCAGGGCTACTACTACTACTACTACTACTACTACTACTACTACTACTACTACTACTACTACTACTACTACTACTACTACGACTACACTACTACTAATATTACTACTACTTACTACTACTACTACTACTACTACTACTACTACCACCACCACTACTACTACTACTACTACTACTACCACCACCACCACCACCACCACCACCACCACCACCACCACCACCACCTACCACCACCCCCACCACCACCACCACTACTACTACCACTACTACTAACTACTACTACTACTACGACACGACTACGACGACGACTACACGACTACTACTACGACTACTCCGACGACTACTCCGACAACACTACACTACGGACAGGGTTGACGTTCCTAACGACTACGACTACGACTACGACTACACTACGACGACCCTACTACTACTACTACTACTGCTAACCACTACCACTACACTACTCACCACCAACTGACCACTACCACTCCTCACTACCAATACTACATACTACTACTATACTACTACTACTACTAACTACTACTACTACACTACAATACTACTACTATACTACTCATACGTACTGTAGTAATGGTAGAACAAGTAGTAGTAGTAGTAGTAGTAGTAGTAGTAATAAAGTAGTAGTAGTAGTAGTAGTAGTAGTAGTAGTAGTAGTAGTAGTAGTAGTAGTAGTAGTAGTATTAGTAGAAGTAGTAGTAGTAGTAGTAGTAGTAGTAGAAGTAGTAGTAGTAGTAGTAGTAGTAGTAGTAGTAGTAGTAGTAGTAGTAGTAGTAGTAGTAGTAGTAGTAGTAGTACTAGTAGTACTCGTAGTACTAGTAGTACTAGTACATACAAAAGTACTAAGTAAAGTACTGACTAAGTACTACTACTAGTACTACTACTAGTACTAACTAACTACTACTACTACTACTACTACTACTACTATTACAAGTACTGGACAAGCGTCAGCACTACACAAAAGTACTACTACTAGTACTCCTACTATACTAGTAACCAGTACTAGTAATCGAACTAAGTACTAGTACTAGTACTAGTACAATACTACTACTCACTTACTAATTACTAGCACTAGTACTACTACTAAACAACTACTACTACTACTACTAACTTAAACCCTACTACTACTACTACTACTACCACTACGCGCGAACACCAGGTTGCACCAGCATTGTTTCTTATGTTGTGGGAGGGTGGAACGTGTCCGTTGTGTCGTCGACGATGCCAAATGCGTGGCGGGAATGGGGCGCGGCGCACATCCCGCGCGGACGTCAATGCGGTGTCCTGGGGTATCCTCCACTCGCATTGAAATGCCCGCGCAACCCCCAGTTGTGCCATCACTGTTTCTTATGTTGTGGGAGGGCGGGTGGGAATGGGCATGCCATGCTTGACTCGCTCGAGCTGGCTAGCCTGGCCCACGCCCACACCCACATCCTTGTTCCTTATTATTATTATATACCCCCACCTACCTCGTATTCCGGCCGATGGCAACCCGATCCGGGACCTCCCAAACGGACTTTATATAATCAATACAAAGTTGCCTTTTCTCTTCTCAACATCGTCTTTCTTGTCGTCGACGATGCGAAAAAAACGCGGCAGGAATGGGACGCGGCGCGCATCGCGCGCGGCAGTCAATCTGGGCCCGCCCATCCTGAATATAAAAAATCAATACGAAGTCTCCGTTTGCTCCTCTCAGCGTGGCCTGCCTTGTCGCCGACGGTGCGAAATATGTGGCAGCTATGGAGGCGGCGCACATATGGGACGCGGCGCGCATCGCGCGCGGCCGCCAATCCGGGCCCGCCCGTCCTGACTGTAAAAGATCAATACAAAGTCCGCCGACCCCTTGGGGATCATCGGCGTGTGAGATTCTTCCCCCTCCCCAAACCCCTCCCTCGGGAGTCTGGTCCGGTCGATTTGGAGGGGGGGGGTGCCCGGCCGGCCGGCCCGGGCCTCCCCGGCGCGGGCCGGGGGGGGTCATCCGTTCCAGAAAATCTGCTGGGGGGCCCAAAACGAGGCAAGAGGCTCCCAAGAAGCTCTGAAGACGGTCCAAGAGGGCCCCGAGTCGCCGAAAAATCATTCGAAGACGGTGAAGATTGCTTCCGAAGAGGCTTCCAAGAGGGCTCCCAAGAGGGCCCCAAGAGGCCCAACTCATTGCCTTTCATTTGTTTTTGTTTCGCGACGTTTTTGGCCTTCTCGCTTTTCTCGGTTTCCGACGCTCCAGGACGGCGCAAACGTTCCCCAAAAGCGCCCCAGGACGACCCAAGAGGCCCCCAAGTGAGCCCCAAAATGGCCCAAGAGCGCCTCAAGACGGCCCAAGATGGCCTCGCGACAGCTCAAGAAGGCCCCAACAGGCCCCCAAGAAAGGCCCCAGACGGGGACCACGAACCTAGAATTCTAAGTTTCCGCCCCGAAAGGCACCCAGGAGGCCCCAAGGGCCCCCCAAGAGGCCCCGAGAGGCGCCCAAGAGGCCCCCTAGAAGCCCAAAAGAAGCCCCAAGAGGCCCCCAAACAGCCCCCCAAAAGCATCCAAACTCCCTCCCGCAGGCCCCCGAGAGGATTCGCACGACGGCGCCAGTCCGTCGCCGCCCTTGTTTTCCGCTTGAACCCCACGGCACAAGAGGCGCCCAAAACGACCAAAAAGGGCTCAAAGATGGCCCCAAGATGGGCCCGAAAGGGGGACCACGAAACGAACATTCTAGCCGTCCGCCCCTAGAGGTTCCCTGGAGGACATGAGAGAGCCCAAAAAAGCGTCCAGATGCCTCCCAAAAAAAAACCCCACGAGACCCCTCCAAGAGGCCCCAAATGGGCGCCGAGAGGCCCCCACATAGGCTTCGATATTCTATGGCTCGACCTTCACAGCGCGGAAGACCCTCCAAACTGCCTCCAAGACCGCCCTAAAACTGCCCCATCGGCTCCCGAACTGGAAGAGACACTTCGAACCTTCGGCCCCGAAACGCCCCCAACGTGCCCCAGGGCCCCCCAGGAAATCCCGAAGAAAAACAAAAGGGTCGGCGGTGTGGCGTAAGCCTAAGAATCTCATGTTTTCCCTCTCAGCATGGCTTGCCTCGTCGCCGACGGTGCGAAAAATGTGGCAGGAATGGGGCGCGGCGCACATCGCGCGCGGACGTCCATGCGGGCTGCGGCCCCCCCCATCCTGACTGTGCAAAACAATACAGAAG